>DF239165.1:197276-321886 GCA_000507305.1 Breviolum minutum Mf 1.05b.01
AAGTACTATTTTTGTTATCTTTTTGTCGGTGAATCTGAAAAATACTAGAGGGTCGTATATATATATATATAGTTTTGTTGAAGGGGTAGCATAAAAATCACAAGCCATGAAATCAGAATGCTGTCATTAACCAAGCAGGATTTCATGAAAAATGTCGGGACTTCAGGTATGAAATCACCATGAAGTGGGAATTGCTAGCAACCAACTATGATTTCACGAAATGTCATATTCGTTTTTTTTTTTTTACGGTGTTTCAGTTGCATTTTGATTCTTCGTGAGATTTAGGAACATTTTGTGAGATGTTTTCGCTTCTGGAGGTTGGTTTCGATGTTGGGAAATCACAGAATTATACTATAGGTGGTGGTTTCAAATATTTTGTATTTGCACCCGGAAAATTGGGGAAGATTTCCAGTGTGACTCATGTTTTTCAATTGGGTGGAAACCACCAACCAGTATAGAATTGGGAAGGGTTATTATCACTTGTTTGAAGATATGCCAACCAAAAAATGGATGATTTGGACCAGGTGGGCGTTTCGAGCCGATCGTTCTAAATGGAGAGACAAAAACGACCCCTATAAATGGCCGAAAATTCAATGGATAACTGGTGTTTATTTCACCCCAAAATAGGTGGAGCTATTTCACCCTTCTTATAACTGGTAGGGGGGCCCGGCCCACCTTGGAGAAATGTCTTTGTTTCAGCAATTTTTTGGCTGGTCCAGTTTCATTATGATTCGGGTCAGATGCTAACCCCCATGATTTTCTGCTCCCAAGATGGGAGATGTTTCACTTGGAAGATGAGAAAAAATCATTAATCCAATGGCACTTTTGAGTGGTGCTTCGTATCATTTCTAAATTTCCAGCGGGAAAGCTCAGAGGAAGCACACAACAATGGTTCATGGATCAAATCCTGCACCAGTTGAGATAAATATTTACCCTGGAAGTCCAGTCGACTAAACAAAGAATTGTCTTTAGAGGATGACCACTGTTTAAAGTCGATTCCGAGGTGCAAAGTTAGGTCTTTGGACTTTTGGGCGATCTATACATACTGTTATATTATTTGAGTAAAAGTTCAAGTTGAAAAATCTACTTTCTGAGACAGTAATGGAGTCAAAATGAAGAGTTCCCTATCTTCCCTCTTTCAGGTTCCCTTAAAGGTTCCCTAACAAACCCTACCAATTACCCCCTCCCTTTACCCCCTCCCTAGGAAGCCTTTGTCAACGGTGCAGGTTTGGTTATGGTCGACATTGCAAGCGTGGACATTGGAGCCAGGGCCTTGGATGAAAAAATACCTGCCAGGTGGAGGGCCATTTACCCGAAAAAAAAGGGTCACTTTACCATCCCAACATGGTCGCAAAATCAATGCCCAGGTGTGTTTTGTTAATGGGCTTCGCCCGCATTTCAGTCGTGCTGGTTCTGTCAGATGTTTCTACCAATTAAGAGGATTTTGTACCGGTTTTTGTTGATGTGGAATGAGAGTTTTTTACCCACAAAAAGGTCCAAGATAATTATCCATTCAAATCTGGTCAAATTATAGCGACCTTACACGACCTCACACCAAAAGGTAGCTCCCATATTTCAGGGAAATCTAGGTTGGTGAAAGTCCCCCCTGGGATGCTCCCCCCCGAACTCCAGATTTCCAGTGGGAAAATGAGTTGAACTTAAGTTCTGGGAATCCCATTCGAGCCGAGCCAACAAAAATCTCATGTCTGGTGGTCACTAAAATCCCCCGGGTGGTGGTTTCAAACATATTTAATTTTCACCCCTATTTCGGGAAGATTCCCAATTTGACTAATATTTTTCAAATGGGTTGAAACCACCAACTAGTCCCAGATAAAAATGGATGTATGTGGAGTATGAAAAACCCTGGAAGTCACACCATTTTTGATAGGTTGGATTCGCAAAAAAGTAGCATTTTTTTGTTGATAGAAAACGGCCCTATGGGATCCAATGCCCCTTCTGAGAATGGTAATGGAGGTTCCACCTCAATGAGTCCTCAATGTCCTATGCGTTTCGTTTCGGTGATGAAGGACACCCCAATCATCCCTCATGTTCTGATGTTTGGTGAGCCAGGATCTCTAGGGAGGGTTTATCATCATCCGAAATTCGCATCTTCGATCCGTGGAACTTGATCCCAAACGGGGTGAAACCTGGTGGTTGACTTTTTGGGCACCACTGGCTCCACCATGACCCAACGAAAAATGGCAGCAATTGGCAGTGTCAAAAGTTAGGTGGTGGTTTCAAGTTTCAAATATATTCTTTATTTTTATCCCGCTACTTGGGGAAATGATCCAATTTGACTAATATGATTTACAGTATTATTTTTTAGATGGGTTGAAACCACCAAACAAAAAAACACTTTCCTGATTTTGTGGTTGAAAAACCCCTCACCAAAAAAGGTGGAACGTGCTCGAGATCTTCGTACCTTTGGGTTTCTTGGATCCATCTGAAGCCGGTGGATTTTGGGGCGGTCCGTTTTTTGTTGGGCTGGGAAACCTTCACGGTGGGAAAAGTTATTTTCCCCAAGATTAACGTGTTCAAACAATATAAACAATTCTACCTGGTGGTTTCAAATATCTTTTATGTTCATCCCTGTTTGGGGAAGATTCCCAATTTGACTAATATTTTTCAAAGGGGTTGAAACCACCAACTAGAATTCCTGGAAAGGAGGGGCCAGGTTTTTTCATAATGTCTGAAATTGATTCAGGGGCCATGTTATTCCCCGCAAAAAAAACAAACATGTTTTTGGACATGTTTTTTTTTTCCGGTTTCCAAGCTGACCATGTTGTTTTCGGTGCCATGTTATATAAAACCTTGCAAAAAAGCCCTGCGAAAGAAAATCTATGCAACAGATGCCATGAAAAGATGTCTTGGAAGACATGAAAACATGGCCAATGTTGACCCAGGTAATGTATATTTATTGGGAATATCCCCCCACAATGCAACCCCCCGCGGGAAATAAGGCAAACCTTACATCTCCCTTCGGATCAACTTCGGATCCAGTGATCCAGGCCATTCTTTCTCAACCTCTCCGTGAACTTGAGTCTTGGGTCAGGGGTTGCCCAAGGAGTTCATTTGAATCACCAAAGGGCGACGAAAATTTCGCTACGAAAGGTTCAAGCAAACTAATGTTGCCCCAATGATGCTAGTGCATAGTAAGGGGAAATCTACCCAAAATGCCAAAGCGAATTGAGGTCGTTTTGTCTGAGATTTTTTTTTTGGGAGGTCAGTTCCTCAGAGAGGAGTTCCAGGTGGTTTTTGAAATTTGAAAATGAAATTAGCCATGGTTCATTTCACCAAACATTTCAGGTACCTAAAATGGAGATACTCACCTATATAAGCTGTATGTAAGGGCTATGTAAGGGAAACCCCACCCCCAATATAGCCTTATAAGGTTCAGTACCTTTATTTTAGGTACCTCAAACTTTTGTTGATCATTGGCGTAATTCGAGCTTGACTGGTTCAGTGGCTTAAAGGCCTACTGGGATTCTATTCCAAGGACAATGTATGTTATTTCCAAGAAAATTGTTCAGCATGGCAAATGCTTTATTAGGCATTTGATTTAAAAAAAGTTTCAGTAAACTTCAATCATGAACATCATCAACCACCTACAAGGTGGGCCCCTACCAGTTATAAGTGGGGTTATATCTTCATTTATAGGGTTTATAACCCAGTTACCCAATTATTAGGCCATTTATAGAGGCAATCATGCACCACCTACCTCCAAGGAACTAAACATATCTGCCAAGGCAGTTGGGGAATATTCTTTTAGCATTGGGATGTTTGTTCGTTTCCTGGAGAGTAACCCACCTTTTGTTGGACCCCTAAACTTTTTTGAATACATTGACACCAAAGATGGTTACCAGCCATGGTAGAACATTCACACCAAAATTCCCTAAATTTGCCATATCATCTATGACCCAGCTGGTGATTATGCCTATACCTAGTGAACCCGAATAAGTGGCTGGGGGGTTTAAAACATCCCCAGTTTGGCAAGTTCCCACAGCATGGTAATTTCCACTTGAGCTGTGAAAAAAGAAGATGTTGTTTGTTGTGAACAAAAATGTACCATACACTGTAGTTATTATGTATTGTAAAAGTACCCAACCGAGATGAACCCTGCATGAGATGTTCAGTGTGTTTTTTTCGTTCGCACGAAGTGGGCTGTAGTGATGATTGTCCCCAAAAAACGTCCAACTTGAACAGGGGTCATTAAATGGGACCTATTTTGGGTTGAAATTGTATGGTAATTTTGATGGATTTCCCTTCTAATAGCGCATTGTTTGCGGTGGTGTCATATTGTGACTTGATAAGCCTCTTTTTTTGCAAGGAGTAAAGCCACATGTGGTCCCAAGTGAAAACAACTCAGGTTGAACATTTTTCTGTCCATTCTTACGAAATGATCCAATTTAACTTGCGCACACTTTTTCAGAGCCGGGCGATTCACCGGAAGCTAGAAAATGCTTTTGACAGGGATGATGATACTGAAACTTAGAGTTGTCGGGATGCAAAAACCTCTTAGAGGATGCAATCCTGAGAAAATGAGTCGATTGAGTTTGGGGTAACACATGTAATCCTAGTGGTGATGCAAGCATCCTGGGGTAACACCGGAAACGTGTACATAAAGATGATGACAAGCCGCTACTGGCTTGTATCAGGGTCCTTACGAACAATCAAAATTTTCAGACTTCAACCAAAAGAACAGTAGAATATCTACTAACCTTTTAGATTATACATTATAAACACATATCTTATACATTCTATACACATCTGAACATTATAATGAACTCTCTCAATCTGATCCTGACCCATAGGCACCAGCCTCCCACCTGTGATTTCAGGTCCCAAATTTCTGATGCGACAACAACACGTCGCGGCTCCGAGAAAGCAGGTGGGTCCCCACGCGAATGGTGGGTGGGGTCCGGTAGCGCCCGGAGTCGTCCCAAAAAACCCACAGATCGACCCCCTTCTGAGTTGAGTGGGGTTTTAGTATTCAACTCACTATAAGCGTTTAATCTTTAGTTGTGGGGGTACCTAAGTTGTGCCTAGCTTTCAAAAGGACTTCTGAACGTCCTCCCCACCGGGCCCCACACCCCCTGAAGTTGATAAAGTTTTTTCCTGGTTCACTTGAAGATCTTGAAGACTGAATAAGTTTCAAAAGATCGGAAAAAATATCTTTTTCGAAGGGGCAGATTTTCAGATTTCATGCTAGTTTTCGGGGGTGTAATTTGTCCATATGTGTCCTCCTAAAAAAAATATGTCGATTTGTTTAGTGAAAAAATATGTAACTTGATTTTATTGATGCGTGAAGGAGGAAAGGGATTGGTCGGTTCCAGTCCCCCTCGAAAATCATGTAGGATCTATGTATGGTACTCCACTTCTAGGGGTTATAAGTCCATTTATAACTTACAACTAGTAGAGGATGTAGAGGCCCATCTTGTACATAACATGTACCAGAAAAGTCAACCAACAGTAGGTAAATATGCCAGTCCCATGTGCCAGAAAATGAAAGCACAAGCAGAAATCTTCATCGTTTCCAAATGAGGTTTGCGTATCCAAAAGAGTGAGGCAACTCAACATGTGGAAAACAAATGGAAGAAAAGTTACAGCTACAAAGATTCGGGAGGCAATGATACGCTACAGTAAACGAACATAGCATATTCATTGAATTCCACCCTAATATTCACTATATGATAGATATAGATATATTCACCTGCTTTTTTTTTTAAGATTAGAAACCATGAATTTCCCATCATGTTCCGTTGGTTTGCATTTCGTGGGTGTACATTCCATGTTCCATGTTCCGCTATCTTACTCTCCCTGAAACTAACAGTTCGCACCTGAAAATGTTCCGAAACCCAAAAGGAAAGGATCGTATTCCAACCATCAATTTTCAGGGGCTTTTGCTGTTAGTTTTAGGGAGGGTACAAGGTGGGCCCCCTACAAGTTAACTGGAGTTACAACATGTTATAAATCCTATAACTAGGGTTATAACCTCAGCCTCAGTTATCCATTTATTGGGGCCGCATACCTCCATTCATACCTGGTTTTTGGGCCCACCTCGTCGATCACCCGAGATTTTTTCATACACAAAATGCTCCTTTTCGGCGCCTTGCAGCTTGACGTTGGGGGTCAAAAAGCCAGGATGGAGCCCTCCGGAACGGAAACAAATGTTGTGGGATGCACAGGATGCTGGGAGTGGAATGGGGTGGATGTGATGGGAAGGAAGTGCTGGGATCAAAGGTGAACGGATCAGTGGGTGAATCACCCCTAATATAAATATATCCCATGTATAAGTATAGGTGAAATAACCCATCTACTATTCACTTACTAACTTCCTGGGACGTCCAAGTGGATGTTCCTGGTGTTTTTGGGGTGCGGATGTTTTTGTTGGAGGTTGGGAGCGTTTGACAGCCTTTTTCACACCTAAATGCTCAAGATATGAAGATATGGCAAGATCATCCTGCCGAGGTGCAATTTGCATCCCAAGGTATTCTTCAACAGGTCTTGAACCTACAAGATGAGCCCCTAGTATATGTTTATGAATGTGATTTATTGTGGTTTAAAGGACCTTATAGATGGGTAAATGGGGTTGTAACAGCTACTGTATATAAGTGGAGGTATGATCCTTACAAGTGGTAGTCGCCCATCTTGTACCAGTGGTTCCCATTTCTTTCCAATGCACAAGGGGGTGAAACGGTGAAAGGAGCGCTACCTGTGGTGTCGAGTCTATGATAGCGATTTGGGCTTCAAGCAACTGGCGGGTGAAGGTGCTGGTTTTTGCTGGGAGTTTTGGGTGGAAGTTGTTTCGTTCCTGTTAATGACAACCTTTTTTTCCGTCGTTCTTGTTTTGGCTTTTAAGAAAGCTACCCCCGGAACTAAGCCGAAAAAAAATGGTGGTTGCCAGATAAGGCTTTATTCGTACCTTATTTGGGGGAGCATAACTAGGATTTCCATGAAAACAAGTTTGAGGATTTCGGAAACAACCCACCCCAAGTGCTGCAAAAGCACTTCTTGGCGATGGCCGGTTCTGTGGCTTGAGGGGTGAGCCGTTGAGCCGGAATCTCTTGGATTTGAATAATCTCACTGATTACAGCTTAAAATCCAAGGCAGTCATTAGCGGTAACCATGAAAGCAACTGTTATATAATTCAGGAGAGAGAGTCACCCCGCACTTTTCGTATCTCAGATGCATTTGCGAAAACCCTGCAAGTTTGTCAAGCCGAGCATTAAAATAATAGGCACCTCCATGGGAACCCACTTTTCCTTCATTTTTTAGGGGTTATGACTCATATATTTTGGGCCTAAAACCTTCATTTGTTTATGGTTTTGGGGCCCAAAGGCTGGAATTATTGATGAAACCAACGGCCAACAAAAGGACTCCGACGGAAAAAAAGAGCCATAGTTTTTTCCCCAAAGACGTGTACCTGTAAGACCAAACCCTCCCTCAAATGCATATATTTGCCATCATGGCACCCAAACAGGGAATTTTTGTGCCACGACCCGAGCGAACCTGAACCTTTGCCCTGCAAGTCAAGGTTCGACCATTTAAAAAGGGGTCCGGAATTCTTGATGAAATAGATCCCTACTAAAACAAGGGAATCTTTTCGGAGTTAGATCATTGAATGACCATGGCCTTGAACGCCCACAAGCTGGGCCCCAAAAACCCAGTTATAAAAGTATAGGGGCAAAAGTTAACTTATTTCGGGCTGAAAAGAAGAAAACCAGTGAAAACCCATGGATTTTCTGCCATTCATTAGCCCATATGCTCCATGGGATTTTTCAATATCTACCTACATTTCACCATAAATTTCTAAGCCGTTGACTGCATTTGGGTGTTTCCTAAAATGCTGGTACCCCAAAACACCCCAAAATGACCATTTTTAGTAGGAAAACCCCATGGGTTTGTTGGGGAAACCCACCATTTTAGGACCCTAGGGGGCTAGCCATGTCACTCCATGGGAGGTCGGATTGATCTCTTAAAGTTCCTGGACAAAGGCGGTGGAAGTCGGAAACCTTAGGTGAGCGAAAAAAAAACGGACGCTGGTTGTATAGGGGATGAAAATCTATCCAGAATATATAATATATATATATATGATATATAATATTTATGATATATAATATGTTTAATATGTAATAATTATATATAACATTTATAATATGTAATATATATAATATATATCATATATATATATATATCATATATTTTCATATAAATATTTGAATTAATATAGGGGATGAAAAACTATCCAGTTATATGGAGGTTTGGATGATTTTCGTCTTCAATTGGGTGATTTTTAGGTTCCAGCCGTTAATTTTCAGGGGATGAAATAGGCGCGCGCTTGTGTTACCCCCCACATATTCTCTAGCACGGCTGAATCTATTGCAAAAACCAATGAAAATGTAGCACGGCAGAATGCAAATGAAGAAAAAAACACTGTTCTTTTTTGTAAGTGTATCATGTCGCCAATAGGATTGAATCAGCACACCATGGCAGAAGGAAGCAGTCCATTGCGTAGCACTTTGAACACGAACGCTATCACGGGTTTGGACATGTGCAAAGTACCGGTTTTGTTTCGCCCTGTCCAACAAGCAGCATGGCAGCCGTGTGCTTGCTCGCCTTGCAGCTCGTGGCGGACTATCTGCACGAGAGCTCCAGTTAGTGGCACTCTTACAGACGTGCGCCCAATTTGGGCCATGGCATACTCGCCTGCAAGATCCTTTGGACAACACAGTCCGTGTGGTGTCAGGATTGACTGGCGCCTGGGCTGCAGAGAACAGCAAGGTCGCTGGCAGGGACCGCTTTGTCTGCTTCGTCTTCAAGGACTTCATGTTCGCAAGTGTAGAGAACTGTCTATGTGGAAGCCGTTTGCTTTATTGACGTGCTGATCGGGGATGGATTTTTCTTGGTGAGCACGACGGGTGTCAACTGAGCAAACTACCCAGTTTTCATCCCCTGGTTGTTTTAGGGGTACATAGGGGATGAAAAACTACCCAGTCATATGGAGGTTTGGAAGATGATTTTCCTTTCTCAGGGTGTAAGGGATGAAAAACAAACTGCCATTTCAATAAGGATCCCTATTGATTAACCAAACACTATTTCAATGGAAGGTCATTGGGCAGTTTTTTGAACGTGGCTCGTAACTGGTTCCAAGGCGAAGGAATTGCAGAAGCAGTGGAAGTGGAGCTCTTTGCTTCCGAGGTTTCGGGGAGGGCAAAGTTCGGATGTAAGTTTGGAAAAATTACCCA
Organism: Breviolum minutum Mf 1.05b.01; assembly: GCA_000507305.1. Classification (NCBI taxonomy): domain Eukaryota; class Dinophyceae; order Suessiales; family Symbiodiniaceae; genus Breviolum; species Breviolum minutum. The sequence goes on from DF239165.1 coordinate 206,522, forward strand.
GTTATGTGGGGACGATCATAAACCATTATAAGGACCTTTATTAAACAACCAGTATAGTGGATAGTTTTGGATTTGTTTAAAGTGATTTTTTTGTGTTTTTTTTAAACTGGTTTCTACCATGGTATTCATCACCATTAAAACCCACCATTTGGGAAAATATGTTTGGAACCTTTTTCGCAGGCATCTGAAGCAAATCCAAGTCTCCAAGATGGGCCCAAAAGTCACCCAGTTATAGTTCAAAAGAAGTGAAATAATTCCACAACTCGATTTTTAGAAGAAAAGACCGTGGAACCCATTTATTTTTGGCAATTTATCAGGGCACCAATTCAATCCATTTATAGCGACCGGTTCTGGGCCCATCTTGTAGGCCGATTAACGGCAGGACGGAAAAAATGAGTGCCCCTCCCAGGATGCTGGTTCATCCCCACTAGGATGACAGTACAAGTTTCACTTTTTGCTGCTATTGGGAGATGAAGCATCCCACAGCATATTTACCTTCCATGAATCATTGGTCATTAAACCAGTCCCATGAATGTTTTTAAGGATCAGAAAAAATAGTGGGGTTTCATATTATATACATGGGTTACATTTCGGATGACACGACTCCGGCAACCAATGCTCAACATGTTGCAGAATTTTAACCACGGGCCTAGTAATTTTGAACCAGCATGAAAGATCTGACTGTATGTGATGATATGTTATTTTCTCCCCAAAAAGGTTTCAGGGTGTGCATCCAGGTTGGTGAAATATGATCGGAATCAATATCTTTCAATATCGCCAGGGTGAACTCGGAGGACCGGAATTCCGCTGGGATTTTGTATTATTAATGAAGATATTTTACCCTCAAAAAGGACCTATCCCAAAAACTTGGGCAGAAATTGTTACACATGCTGGTTAGGAAAATATTTCATCCCTTCATGTCCCGAACATAAGAAATAATCTCCCTGAAACTATCATCATTAAATCCTTTGTGAGTTGCTTAGTAAGTCCCCTTAATTAGGGTGACACTGACCCAAATCTACTAACGATCTCTTTACCAACTACCATATGATCCACCAAGTCACATCTGACCTGAAACGCTTGGCCGGGGTGAATTTTCCCTCAGCTTGGGTAAGACCGACCCTTGGGACCCGGTTTTCTTGACCGGTCAGGAGGATCAAGCTGATTCAGACTCCGAGGTGGACGTGGGCACAACCTCTTGGGTCGGGTTGGTTGGTTTTTATCGATTTAGGGTCCGTGGGTCTCACCGAGGTCTGTGTATACGGAAATTGGTTGGAAAAACAGAGTTTCGTGGGTTTTATGTAATTGGTCATGGAAAATATTTGCAAATGTTGGAAAAGGGACTTGGAAAAAAAAGGTTCCGGAAATTTGAGTGAATTTGAAAATTGAATGGTGTGATATGGTATTTGGGATCTAAACTCGCATTTGTTTCGATATAATAAGGGATTCCTTACTGCTGAAGGTGGGATGACCATCTCCCCCAAAAAAAACGAGACTTTTGACCGGGCGCAGCACATCGGCGGCACATTTATGGAAAAAATAATCCCCAATGATTTTTAGAGAAAAAAAATACAGTAGTTCCATGGGTACACTGTAAGGCCTACACCCGTCCTTGTCCCTTGAAACCATTTCCATTTTTTGTTCCAGGCATCTCCTACGTCTGCTGCCACGTCCGGCGGCCAAAACGTCCGGCGACAGGTTCAAGGTTGCAAGGTTGCAAGGTTTGAGACTGATAAAATAAAATTGGGAATCTAAGGGTAGGATTGCAGGAAATACTGTTGATGGACGAAATCCTGCACCACCTGGGCTGTATAAAACCCTGTAAATAATGAGATATTTACCATATCAACTGGTGTAGGATTTCTTCCATCAACAGTATGGACCTTATTAAGGGATTATGAACCACCAGTGTCCCTTGGATCCTTTAAGGGTTTATTAGGGCCTTATTTCCTGAAAAGGGTGCCCTTAGATTCAACTGGGACGACCCGCAGGGCCGAACCTCATCTAAACATCAAACCAAATCTAAGGATAGTCAACAGACTATCATTCATCTTATTCCCTAGGCATCCAGTCATATGCTCAGATAATGATTGGAATGTTCAATCACCTCCGAAACGCATAGTCTTCTACCAGTCTCAGGAGGTGATTGGATCCCTAGAGATTTGAATGACCTTTCCAAATAGACCCCCTTGTTTTAGTAGGGGTTCCTTCATCAACAACTTCAGGGAAGCTTGACTTACAGGATGGTGTTTTTTGTTGAGGGAAACCGACAAAGCAAACATGTCCTGAACATTTGGGTCTGTGAACTATGTTTGTGATGCTATTCAACCAGATTCAACAAATTTCTAGGTACCACTGGTTCATTGGTTTGCTTCGACTGATTAAACCTTCTGGCTAATAATTTGTCAGTAAAGTAACCCAAACGACTTGGGGAGGTATTAAACGTTATCAAATTACTTGGGTACTTGAAGATGACTTTTTACTTTCTAGCATTTTACCTCACCATAAAATCATCGTTGGGAATACAGTTTTTTCCACAACCATCTTGTCGTAGGCTTCCATGAGTTGCCAAGTGTTTGATTTCAAAGATGTTTTCTAGGTGGTGGTTTCAAATATGTTTGATTTTCACCCCTGGGGAAATGATCCAATTTGACTGATATTGTTCAAAACCACCAACTAGTTTTGATCTTTGTTTGAAGTCATGTCTTTCTCTAAAATCGAAGAAATTGGTATGTCTTTTTTGCAGATTCGATTCATCTCCGAGTATGAATTCTTATGAAATTGGGGGTAAGGGTAGGATGCAAAATCAGACCGCCGGGGTCTTGCCGGGGTTCGAGACTCGACATATTCAACGCTGAGGAGTGCCACTTTTTCCAAGTTGCAGGTGCGGAACCCGGCGTTTTTGGGGGTTCGTGATGGTAGAAGGGTGGGCGGCCTTACTGGCTATCAATGGATCTTATAACCCAAGAAATGGCCTTACAAATGGGTTTTCCTGGGGTCATATAACCCTACCTTATGGGGAGTTATAACCCCCTTATAACTGGTAGGGGCCCACCTTGTAGAAGTTATTCCAACAGCTCCAATGGGAGTCAACAGCAGAGTTAGGCTTTTTTTTTGTGACTGAAAATCCAACGGAAAAAACTGGATGGAGAATCGAGAACTTGGGGAGAAAACACCATTGAAATTTGAGACGCCTGGAAAAACATAGCATGTATACATGCATGTACCATATAGTTTAGGCAACTGTGCCTGGTTTTAGGGGTAATGTTGCTGGAAATTAACGTCGCAACGGCTGTTTTCCAGGTGCCTGCTCCAAAAATCCCAACTCGAATCCATTTTTTTGGGAAAACAAATCCACAGGATGCTTGTCCCGATAAAGCTGGGAAGCACCGAAAGCGGACCACAAAAACATCCCTTGTCTCCTCTCAAGGTTTTTTTCCTTCCGATGCAATAGGGAGGAACACTCTGCTACTATTGGTAGGATAGATGTTTTTTTGCATCGCAAAGCCTGAGTTTTGTGGGAGTTTAGCTATGTATTTCAGCAAAAGTTTGACTTTTTTTGTGAAGGGCAGGGATTATTTGAGTGAGCCTGCCTAATTCTGGAAGTTTGGGTGGAAAACTGGTCGAAAATTAAGAAGCTTTACTAGCTTGATGACCATCCCCGCAACGTACCTCCCCCAGAAATAGCCGGCCTTATGATCAGGGCTTATGAAAACCCATTGGTTTCATTTCCTTTTCGACCGGCCATTAAACCCGGGTGACCAGTCATTCAAACCAGTGAGAAGCGATCGGGATCTGAGCATGAGTTCACAATGAATGCCAAAACTTCAGCCTGGTTTGATGACCAAAAACTATACTCCAGAAGGAACCAAAGACTTTCAAATGATGTTAAACGAAGTCTTCCACCTGGTGTTTGTGTTTTTTTGTGTTTTCGGGGGACTGGGAAACATATTGCAACGGCAACAAAACCCTGACATGACTTTCCATGAAATCATGATTGTTTCATGACGGGATCCTGATAATGGTCTATTTTCCATCCCAGTAGTTGTTCATCCCCTCATCAAATAACCCAGGTGAAGTGGTCATAGTCATGTGTTGCAAACCCTGCAATCAATCTATGTCCCTACTCTTCCAGTCATACTGTTGATGACTGAAATCCGGCTAACCAGTTGATTGATAAAATAGCTTATCCCATTATTTACAAGGGTGCAAAGTAGCACCATCTCAGGTGGTTATTCTCGCAGGATTTCTGAACCATCAACCAGTATCTCCTGAGGTTTGGGATTTTTTTAAAGGCAATGTCTTTGGGATCCTGCCAATCCTCCAGGATCCAAGCGATCCTGCTCGTGGTGGTTTTATAGGCCTTGCCAAACTTCAGGTGCCAAACTTCCGGTTGGGTTTTTTTGTGTGCCCCATACTACCACGGAAAAACATGAAAATCGTCCGAGTCAGTAGGTATATAAATTAACACCTGGGTCTTATGGGTTATAATTTATAATATGTTATTATGTTATAATGTTCCTTCTCAACCTGTGAACTTCTTCCTTTCTCGGAGGATCATCCCAGTTAGTAAGTGGTTAGTAACCTCCATTTATAAGCCATGAAAAAGCCATTTGGAAGGGGTTCCACAAATTCAGGTCTTGCGGACATAGGATCACTGTGCTTATTGAACACTGAAACTAACTGGGATGATCCTCCAAGTACATTCCATGGGACGAATGTATATTTACCTACATGCATGATTGACTTTTGATGTTAAATGTAGGTAAATACACCATAGATGGATGCTTGGATCCTATGGGTATGTATATTATGTATGTTCACTTGTTACAACAATACCATGGTTCATCTTGGTGCTAAATGGTTCCAACAAATTCTAGAGTCTTCCAACTTTACCCATATGCTCTTTGTGGGACTCGAATATTTGCGCGTAGATTCAATATAAGCCAGTTTTTTTTGTTTTCGGTAGATATTCCATGCATGGAGCATTTGGGTTATGTAAGGTCTATTTTTGGGTGTATTGGGGGGTTAACTTTAAAGATCACCTTTATGAGCTGTGAAAAAGCCGGAGGCGTCGAGGTACAAACCTTCAGCTGCTGACAGGAAGCACACCCATGCATTCAACACCCCACCGTGCCATGATGTGCCACGGTGGGTGCCAGAATGCTTCAAAGGAAAAAGCTTGTCATACCCAAGTACACTCCCTGAAACTTTCAGTTCGCCCCTTAAAAGAAGGCTGTCGCAAAAGCACAACCATTGATTTTCAGGGGCTATGTTGGTTTCAGGGAGGGTATACTCATTCTATACTTGGGACGTCTTTGGACTAGCAGACACCGTCTACCACTAGCGTGCACCCCATTCAGAGCTTTTTCCTGCTCGCCACATGATTTAACCTCTGCTGTTCCCAGGAAGTAATTTTCATAAATCCTATACTAAATACGCATATCCCGGATACCTGCAAAACTAAGTTGCTGTTCATTTCCATCCATTCGAAACCCTCAAAATCAGTCATCCAGTTAACCCTAAAAGAATTGTACTTTTCTATGTTTTCCAGGTATATACTTGTTTCTCAGAGGAATCTGATCGCTAACCCCCTCATCATCAAAGGATCCTCTGAAGAATGATATGGATCTTACAGGCACCATTTTATAGGAAACCATATTGTAGACAAACGTATTCTACAATGGTATATCATATATAAAAAAACCAAATGATATCAAATGATCATAATTGATCATACATGTATGATATGATAATCATACATACCTTCATCTTCCAAGCGTGTAAAGTTTGTGCCAAATTGGTAGGTTTTCTTTGTGAATTTCGGCACAATTTTTCTTCCAGGCTCAGGGTTTTCCCAGCACCCCATTCTACCAATGAATCGACTCGTTGGGGATAACTTCGCAGCATCCACGGTCGGTGGGCCCCCTACTAGTTACAAAGGGGGTGAAATAACTCCACTTAGGGGTGAAATGACCCCAGTCACCCAATGATTTTAGGCCATCTATAGGGGCTACCCATGTCACTCCATTTATAACTGGTCTTTGGGCCCACCTTCCACGATGTTTCCATGTTTTTTTGCCCGCAGCTCACGATCATCGACATGACTGGCATGCTGAAAACCCAAGCGCGCAAGTCAATTTCACAGTGAGAGCCTCAGAGGGTTGGTCTCCAAACAACCCAACAAGATGGCCATTTCGGTTCCGTTTTGGTTTTTGCGGAGCTTTTTTTTAGTGGGGAAATCACAGTTGGAAGGCATGTAAGGAGCGATCAATCCTGAAGTACTTCTAATGATCATCTACCAAGTGGTGAGATTTTCACCGATTTGTAATCACGCAATAAAATTCAATCTCTCAGACCTAGACACTCAATCCATGGTCCTGTTTACCTATATATATATATACATTTGGGTAGTCTATGGGAGGGGCCAGTAGCCACTACCTTACTGATACTGTTTGATCAGTCCGAACGCTCAACCACTATGGGGGATAATTATTGCGATCGTGAGCAGTGATCATGTCACCCTCTTTATGGAGAACATGGGGTGAACAATAGAGACCCAGTTATATATTGAAGATTAGTTAAAGTAAGTGAGGGATTAGATAGATTAAACAACCAGATTCACCAGGTTGGATTCACTACATTACATGGATTAGCCAGTTATTTATACATGTTTTTTTTCGATATAGGATATGCAACATATATATGTATTTATATAAATGTACATATATATATATATATCTACATACAGGGATGATTTCAGAAGCTGCAACCAATAAGTTTTCGTTCCGACCACCATATATGCCTTGAGATCGTGTTCTCGATGTCTCAGGTCCCCATGGGGATCCAGTGGCTCTGAGTGAGACGAGAGGAGCTGCCATAAGCTGATGGAAAAAGCCGACCGAAACAGAAAAATTTATGGCGCCCAACCTGTTTTCTATAGGTGGTGGTTTCAAACATGTTTTTTTGTTCACCCCTACCTAAGGAAATGATCCAATTTGACGAGCATATTTTTCAAATGGGTTGATTACACTGTTTTTGTTTTGATTACACTCCGGGATCAACTAACGTAGCGATTGCTGGAATGGTTGGACCCGGATTGAAGATGTATTTCCTATTGAACATGGGGCTATTCCATGGTTCAGCAGAGGGTAACTGTCATTGTTTTTTTGGACAGGCTAGTCTAAAAGTTAATACTCCGCCGAAAACTAACATACCCCCTGAAAAATGATGCTTGGAAGACTAATTTCTTTTTAAAAGGGGACATTCGTTCATTTTCCGGGGTGTAAGTTAATCTACATATGGCCAGGCGGCAGCTTTTACTGTCAAAGAATTTGGACTTTGGCGTCTAAGATTTACGGATTTTCACCACTTGAAGTGTTTTTTTGGCCACTCAGCATATCTTAAATTGGCCACCAAAAATGTGTGGAGAGTTTGAAAAAAACCCGAGATGTGGCCATCCAATTTTTGTGCTGAGTAGTTGTATGGTAGGAGGGAGAAAACGGTTGAAGTCGACAAATATTTGCATCAACCATTGGTTTCCCTTACTAAGGCCGGCTATTAAACCCCTAGGTGGTGGTTTCAAGTATTTTTCTTCTGTTCATCCCTACCTTTAGGAATGGATCCAATTTGACTTCCGCATATCTTTCAAATGGGTTGGTTCAACCACCAACCAGTTTACCTTAATACGGCTGGCTATTAAAACTATATACATATCTACGACTCTACTGTTTCGTCTTTGAGGGGCTGAAAAAGATAGATCACCTTTCTGATTCCCAAACAACGCAAGAGACTCTCTCTTGGAATGGTGGGAGGCAGACGCATGGAGTAGATGATCAATTGCAAACACATATTTCATGTACTTTTTTTTGTTAGCCTTCATATTTTCATCATGATTTTCATCGTCATTTATCATTTATGATCATTCATCATCATGATAATCATTATGTTATGTTATCATTCATCATTCATTATATATTTGTATCTCCTTTGCTTGATTTTCTTGCCATATTGCCAGTTGCTCTCACATGACGTGTTGACTCACAACATTGACATGTCATTTTCACCGACCTCTCCAGCAGCTGATTTACTTCAAATGATTCTCCACCCGAGGCCCAGGCCGGTTCCTTTCAAGTCATGATGCAAGGTTCCTTGCAATTCCACGGGTTCTTTTTGGTTGAAGATCCATCTTCTCACTGATACATGTTTACAGACTTTAAACCAAGTGGCCCATAAAAAGAAAGGATGCAAATCACATGACCATCGAATTCGGAAGAACTTCAGAGACATCCTTTCCAAATCATGGTATTCTCCCAGGTTTTTTGTTCCGTCCAACTCGGACTCGAGTCACCAACACGAAATAACACACCACCACAAGGGTGATCTTAGGTGATCTTAAGTGATAGGGGGCGATTTTTGTTCTGCAACAAAAAACAGACACCGCTTTAGCGCTGCAAAACTTGGATGAACGATGTGATGATTTGGATGTGATGAACAAGAATTCATAGTGAAGGATGGTTGGATGATGTGTCAAAAAGCTTTGTTCTACATACGTTTTTTTGTTCAAAGGAATCATAGGAAAAAATCCGTCCATTGAAAACTCCAACTCTGCAAAGCGCAAGGAAACCAACCAGTGAAGTCTGTGACATCTTTGCACTTTGCCCCCCGGTTTTTCGCCATGCATCCTGCACTCTTGCATTGGGACAAGATTCCAAAGCACCGGCCCCTGCACAGGTCACCGGGGTCCTGGTTTGGTTTAGCTTTGGTTTAAGTTGGTTGGGGAATTTTCCGTAGGGGCGAAGCATATGAGTAGCCGACAAATTATTGGATGAACAGAGTAGTAAGAATAGTAAGAAGTTTCCTTGAACTTTGAAGCAGTTCATGAAACCTGCATAACCGATAGGGGACCCCCAAAACCGATACCCCATAATCCATGTTCCGATGAACAGAGGCCATCAGTTTCAGATGGGGCTTCAGTTTCCTTCTTTCTTTCTTTCTTTCTTTCTTTTGGGGTGCCTTTCACACCGCTCATGCATGCTTGAACCTTGCTTTGGCATGTTTTTGAAGGAAATAGGCAGGACCCACCGATACTCCAACCGATACCAACCGATACTCAGTTTGTATCATTTTGATCCCCGGTCAGACCATCCCAGTGTGGAACTGAACAAGTTTAATTGACCAAGACCAGCTGGGGTGAAAACGTGTGACTACCATTCCTTCATGTTGAACAAATTCTTACATACCAGACTGGGGAAAAAAGGGCTTTGACCACAGCTCAAAGTTCATGGTTTGCTGTCCTTGTTGTGAGCCAAAGAAAGTGCTATCCTCCTTTTCATGTTTTCATAGGTGCCTATAGAAAGTGTAACCAAGATGAACGAGAGCGCATTCGAATATTTTATAGTTATATCTGCATTTGCTGTCAAAAGGAACTCGCGCATCTTGGCTTGCTCTCCTGCAATTCTCGATCATGTAGCAAATCCAATCATCCCACACGGTAAATCGCATGCTTCTGTTTTGATGTTGATGCCTGAACATCCAAAACCCTGTTAACCGATAGGGGACCCCCCACATTTGGTGATGGCATATTCCCCAAACAAGTAATTTCGTCCGTAGCTCATATGATTATCCCGAAATAACCACTAGGATCAATACATTTGGTTTAGGTTGTGAGGGGGAAAAGTCCCAGTTCATGGGGGCCAGCAAAAGAATTATCCCGAAATAACCAACAGGATTCACCCTCCGACATGACGACCCAAACAACATTTATGTGGCCCCGGCGTTTTCACCGCTCACATTCTGTTGGGAAGCGATTTCCCAAAATTCAAAAAGGTGTTGCGAGTCTTGTGAGCTCGTATCTGGAAATTGAATTCCACTGGCCTTACCCCCCCACCCAGGCCTTATATCCCATGGTGGAGGGTGAGAATGGACAGAGGAGGTGATTTTTACCTGTGTTACCCAAATGGGTTTTACAGGGAATTGGACCAGACTGAGGTGGAAGAAGTGGAACTGTGGATGTATGAGTCATCAGCAATTGATGAATACATCACTTTCTAGACCAACTGGTGCGAGCAAAATGGGAATTGGCGTGTCCCGTACCAGCATCCAGTTTGGTCAACAGGTTGACAAAGCTATCAGTACCATGGGCAGGCACCAGGACATGCTGATTACTACATTGCCTGGGAGCAGCAGAGTGGTCACCCGGTTCTGGTTTGCGCAGCCTGGAAATAGGGCAAACCCCATGCATGATATGCATGGAACAAGTGACCATCCCATGAGCAAAAAAGCATCTTAGGTCAGAAAACTCACGTTCCATTGAATCTACCGTGTGATCTTAGGGGAGCGATTGGCTGGTCGCCAGGGATTTTCCATGCGTTTTGCGATCCTAAATGAGGAGCTGGTTTTTTGAACCCCAGAATCCTCAAAATCACCGGGTTTTTTGCTGAATCAAAAGTGGATCACCTTGGTCTTTTTAAGGTAAACAAGGGCGGGATGATACATGGATTAGAAGTAGTAGCCAGTTATACATTGGGTTGCCCCCCCTTCCCAGGAACCACAAGGTGGGCCCCTACGATCCTTATAAATGGAGTTATGGGACCTTATAAATGGGTAACTGGAGTTTTTCACCCATATATAACCCTATATAAATGGTGAGGGGGCCCACCCTGGTAGTTGGATCTTTACATTTTTAGGCTCGGGGATCCCGACCTTTAAACCTTTAGGCCATTAGGTAGTACTTGGTTCCGGGGTCACAACCCAAGTGTTACATGCAATGTAAGACACTATGTCATACCCAGATGCTCCATGTACGTATGGAATATTTACCTACGCTACGCTTACATTCATGATAAATGTAGATAAATATATTCCATACATGGAGCATATATCATAAGTCATAAATTTTCCGGAACCCCGGTGAACCTTCACCGCGACGAAAAACTCATTCGTTTCAGAAAAACCGTCACGCGGGGAATGCAGGCTGTAGGAATTTGGGGGAAAAAACGCCTTTAGCCAAGGACTTCAACGGAAGCACCGAAAAATAACTTCAACAAAATGTCCGAAGTCGTCGAATGTCACCAAGCAATAGGTGTATCACCATGGGTCGCTAGGCTTATTGCAAGAAAAACACCTGTAGGTTACAGTAGTAACCCTTATATACCCCCAATTTGCAAGCGGAATTTTATAGTTATGAAATGATATAGATATCAAAAAAATCACTCAGTCCCCAAACTCATAAATTTAGCTTTAAAAAAATCCACCCCATGTTTTATGAACGATCAAAAACTTGCAATATTGGTGGCATCTCAAATAGTTTTTATGTTCACCCCCTATTTGGGGAAGATGAATCCATTTTGACGAGCATATTTTTTCAGATGGATTGAAACCACCAACTATTTTTGTTTGCTACATGAAAATTTTGCTCCAATTCAGCTACTGGTTGATTGCTGGTTTGGGTAGGTGGTTTGGGATTCTAAGGGTGCCCTTAAGTAACAATCCCTTTCATAGGGGGGATCCTAGGAATCCAAACCATAGGGCCCCAAACCAACAATGAACATTTACTGTAGCTGATCATTTTTGTTTGAAAAAAAAGACATCCAACCCTTGAAGATGAATAGCTTGGGGATGATATTTCATTTTCTTCCATGACAGTAAAAGTCCAGTCACTGCAAGTGCAAGGTCCCGAGAGGTGACTCAATTGCCCTCGCTGCATGCAGCGCAAGATTTCTTGAGACCTCCTAGTCACTTGGCGAAGATAAGCAGCTGATGCCTTGCATGTCCCAGGAAGTTCGGATCCATGGTTAGTAAATGGGTTATAACAGTAACAGCAACGTAATCTCTTTATAAGAGAAAAAGACCAGGAAATGCTACCAACTATAAGATCAAGTCGACCTGCAAGGTTCTGCCAGAAAAAGACACTTTGAAAGAGGATTGAAAGTTCACAACCAGGTGGTGGTTTCAAATGTTTTTATTTTCACCCCGATCCTTGGGGAAATGATCCAATTTGACTTGCGCATATTATTGAGATGGGTTGGTTCAACCACCACCTAGACACGAAAAGAAATGCCAGACTGTTTCGGACCAAAAGAGCCTGGGATTTCGAACACTTCATCAAGGATTTTGCATTTTGAACACTTCTCATTTGGTGGGGTGATTCGAAGAATTATTTTTTTTCATCAATCCTCTGAAAATCACGTTGTTTTAAGATGTTGGTTTCAGTGATATTAACTCCGGAAATAATCAAGTTGGGTACTTCACAAAGAAAAAGTGAACCAGCAGAACCATAAATCTACAGCAGTAGCGACACCTAATACCCGGCCAGTTTGAAAAACCCGTCCACACCGAAATAGTTGAGTCAATAACCATAAGTGACCCCCGCTAGTTGGTTTATAAGTCCCCTACATAGGGTTGTAACTAACTCAACTTGCCAACGATCATTCCTAACTCACTACCATTTTTGCCACCAAAAAATTAACAGAAACACTAATGGCTGGCACCTGAAAATGGGGGCCTGAAAAAGGAGATTCCATACTTGGAAACCATCATTTTTATCATAGCTAGTCAACCTACCCTCGCAAACCTACCCCTTCCAGAAATAAGGGTTTAATCTTATAAAGGGAAACCTAATGGTTTAAAGCCCTTTTAATAAGGCCTACTGATGCCTACCAGGATGTCCCAGGAAGATAGGATCAATGGTTAGGATCAATGCGCTATAACATATAATCATATAATTAACCTACTTATAGAGAGACTATATATGCTGCTATAACCAACCTAACCCATTTACATCCTAACCATGGATCCTAACTTCCTTTCCGGGACATCCTGGGATACGTCAGGCCATGGCAGGTAGGTTGACCTTGGCCTTCACCTCAGGTATGTCCCCGGCGGTCCGTCTGGAAGCATCGCGACTGGGAGAACGTCTCATGGCATCACAACAGGCGGAGATGACTGGAAAGTGCTGGATTTTTTGTTACCCAGGAGAAGCCATACAAATTCATGGAATGGTATATCTACCTACATTTACCATAAACCTCAAAAAAAATGTAGGTTAATGGGATCCATGATCCATGTATGATATAGATAATATAGTCATCTATATACATTTGGCTGATTTTGATGGTAAATGAGCAAAAAAGCAGCAACTCGCCATGAATTAGAGGATCTATAGTTTAAGTCAAGTGAAGCAACCATCGGACAACCATTCCCTTGACTCATGCAGTGTCCTACTGGCAATCCGGCATCCCATGTTTTACGCAGCTCCGAATTACCATCATTATGGGGATTCGAGTTTGTTACTTGCTAAACTTCTTTAAATGCATGGATGTGCTTAAGGTGCAAGATGTGCAAGTGTTGTTCAACTTTCTACTTTGTATATGTATATATATATATAAGGTAAAGCATGTTTAAAGCAGCAAAATGTGGAGAATATATTTACAGTGTTTTTCCCCAGACATCTTAAGCACATCCAAGGATGTGAAAGAGGAGATACAGCTAGAAATACAAACAAATAGCGGCTTTTTGAAAGTTTCCAATTGCAAAAAGGTTGAAATTTCATGCATTTCTCATCAATTCATTTCCGTGAAGTACATGTCCTTCAACCATTCCACCATGGAACATCCACCAAGAATGGTATTTTCCAGAAAAGACAGTGATTCTACTGCCATTTATCACCAACATGTTCAGGTAGGAGGTACTAACCTCATGTAAGCAGTGTGTAAGGCCTATGGAAGGGAATCCCCACACCGTACAAGCATAAGGGACAGCACCTGTAAATTAGGTACCTGAATCCTTCCGTGAATCTATGATGACCAGAAGGGTATACCTTCACTCTTCACTCCAGGCTACCATGGCCTCCCAGATTGTCATCGACGAAATGGAGGTCGGCCTGCGTCGTGACATGATGATTCCATCCAACCTATTCTTAGCTGCACATAGACAGGGTTATAGGGTTACGACAACTTCATATGGGAAATGGTTGGGTAACCCTGTAACCCTGTCTATGTGCAGCTGAGTATTGATGCTAAGATCTGTTTTGAGAAATGCCCTGGAAGTCGTTGGTTTCATCATTTTTGAAAAATGGGTTTCTTTTTGATGATGAAAAACACCCTTTGCTATTAAAAAAACGGCGCTTCCCAACTTCCCAACCTATAAAAAACAAATGGTGGTTGGACTTCCAGGCATTTTTTACGTGATTCTTTTTTGGTGTAATGGCAATTTGTTCCGTGAGAACTTCGATGTGTTTAAGCAAGCAATTGCAAAGACCTCACTCCCCTTGTGAAGCAAATGATGTTTTGCATCAGGGAAACACAAAATATTCAACAAAACGATAAAAGATAAAAGAAGAAACATTCACCCAGGAAGTCCAAAGACCAAACTTTGCCCATTGGTAGTAGGGAATCCTTTACATGGATCGTCCTAAAGACCATTCTGTGTTGGTCTTGGACTTCCAGCGTTCAGATTGGTAAGAAATCATGATTGTTTTTAATATTGTTTCATCCAGACTTGAAGACTTGGGTTTGTATTTTTTTGTGGGTGTTTTGTTGCTGTGATACTTTTTGTCATGAGAAATATGTTTCAAAAACCCGACCAAAAGTTGATCCTAAAAAAGAGGATCCAAAAAGTCTGGGATTTGTTTAGTTGGTGATTTTTTGACGGATTGGGAATCCCATGGGATGAAAATCACTATCATGGTGGCCACCATTGAAGGGAGAATATGGAGATGTCAATTTTGGTCCAACCACCTTCACCAAATCCAAGTCAATCAACTCCCCAATGGATGGATGCATCCATCCAAAAGGGGTGATTTTTGTCACATTTAGAAATAGGAAAGTTTTTGGTAACCAGGATAAAACTCACTCCCCAATCATGGGGAGATTTAACATAATTTTTACAACCACAAATTCCATCAAATTAAGATGAGAGATTTGTAGGGTTTCCTGGGGTAAATAGCACATTTACAACCGGGGAAACGCCGTATCCACTGCTGCATCCAACAGATTTGACGAGGCCAAGCTGAAAGCTGCTGATGCCTGGCAAAAGGCCGTTGGGGAAATTTGGAGAAGATTTGAGTGAAGCAAACCTGCAGGGTATACAGTTTATGGAAGAAATCCTGCACCACCTGGGATGTATAAAACCCTACAAAATAATGGGATAAACTACCTTTCCCTCAACTGGTGCAGGGTTTCTTCTATCAACAGTAGTTGTTGGCAAATTATAGTGACCATTCGCCGCTGGTTGGTCACCCCAAATGGTGGTGAAACGCAAGGGAAGTGTCCGTTGAATTGCCCGGAACATTCAGGTTTCGGAATAAAAAAGGCCAATTCGCCCAGATAGTTTCAAAGAGATAGTTGGGAATTAGTGGCCACCCTCTCCCAAAATCTACCACCAAAAAACCTGGAAAGCAAGTCGCTATTACTTTTCATCAACTTTACCCCTAAAGCCAGCCACATTTGCCTAAAAAGTATTGGACGCAAACTCCAGCATCCACAGCAACCCGGCGCTCTTCGGTCATCACATGGGGTCATTGCTACTCCTCGACTCCATCGTGACTTTCATCACTGTGTCCAACTGGACTCTGGGATTGGACATTCCAATTCCCGAGAAGATGAGCAGTGTAGTGACTACTTTTTGGCTTGTAGTCAAGGTATGAGGATGGCCTGGATCTACATGGTCTCGGGTGTGATGACCCTTTGTGTGGATTGTGCTCACAATGTGCAAGATCCATGCCTCGCCAGATGCCCTACCTGTTGGTGCTGTGGACCCAGTGCCCATTCAAAGCGCAGCTCCCAATCCTGTAAAACAAGTGTTGTCCGAACTCAACAAGGTTCCTTATCGTGGACGCATACTCCAAGGCTGTAGAAGGTTGGAAGGTTACAGATGGCCATGTTTTGTAGGATGGTTGATTTATGTTGATTTGCCTTCCAAACTACGAGAGCTGTACTGTTTTCATTGATTGATCATCCCGAGTCTAAGGGTGTAAACTTCCATTGATTTCTTGTATGGGGATGGGAAAATCAACCCAATGAGTAGGGGTTTTAATATGCCCAGTTCACCTTCATTCCCTGTTTTTCAGGTGGGATTGAAGAACTTTAGACCCAAGGCACATATGACATGGTCCACGAATTATGCTTGGCGACATTTTAGACACGTGGACCCATCTCTTACGACTCATGTCGCCAGGCATCAATGAATCGATCGAGGTCGAAGAGATCGGGAAAGGGGAGGAGTTGGGACCTGTGGCTCCTTGCAAATTGCATTTGGAGGTCGACAAGATGGGCCCCACGATCGTTAGGTTTTATTATAAACGGGGGCCCATTGGGCCCTATAGAAATGAACTTATAAATGGATATAATGATATAAGGGGAGTTATTTCACCCTACTATTTCACTGGTTTTTGGGCCCGTCTTGAAGGACATGAGGGATGTTTTTTTCATCATGGGAATCTCAAGGTACCCAATGCAACTGTGTAACCCCGGGAAATAACGGGGTTACTAACTTAGAGATGGATGGATTTTCGGGTTTTCCATACCTGCTTTGGATCCAGAAATGGTAGTCTACCAATTGGATGATGAAATATGCTTTGGATCCGTGCTTCCCGGCAAGAAGGGATACCAACCTAAAACCAACTCACTTGCCACCATTGCATCCAGTTGTTGTTGGCATCCCAAAAATATGCCGCAGTACCTTACACTCCCTAAAACTACGCCCCTCAAAGCCAGCCATGGTGGAAATGTCCGACTTAAAGGAACATGTAAGACTTGGAAAGCCTCTCTTTTTTCAGCCTAAAAACCTGGTCGTTTTAAGGAAAGGGCCACCTTTACCCAAAAACTCAAAGCATTGAAGTTTCACTTCAAGATACCATCGAGGTGTTAAACTTGTTTGTTTGTCTCAAAACTTGGGTGTTGGCAAATCGCGTGGGTTTGTATCTGTTTAAGATGATGTTTGTTTTTTTTACCATGGTAAATCACCATGTTTCACCACCATTTGAAGAATATTTTTTCATTTTAAGCAAATCTAAGTGGGTGCTTTTAGTTGCTGATTTGAACCAATGATGGAGTCATGGTGGATTTTGGAGGGAGCACTAATTGGCCACTAATTTTT
Organism: Breviolum minutum Mf 1.05b.01; assembly: GCA_000507305.1. Lineage (NCBI taxonomy): Eukaryota > Dinophyceae > Suessiales > Symbiodiniaceae > Breviolum > Breviolum minutum. The sequence goes on from DF239165.1 coordinate 223,619, forward strand.
GAGTACATACAAGACGGTCTGCCAGTGGTCATAGATGGAGTCATGGGACACTATAAATGGCCGAAATTGGGTCATAACCCCTATAAGTAGACTTGGAACCCTGCTTCTAACTGGTAGGGGCAGACTGTACAAATATCAAATAATTTGCAACACTCTGAACACATGTTGATGGTGATTTGGAAATTTGGCGAGAAAAAACCACCTGGAATGTGTTCCCAGGACACAAGGTAAGTAGTTGGGATATCCACCACAAACCTTGAACTGGGAATATATCCACCACAAACCTTTATCTAGGGGGTGGTTTCAAACATTTTTCATGTGTTTACCCCTACCTGGGGAAATGATCCAATCTGACGAGCATATTTTTCAAGTGGGTTGAAAGCACCAACTAGTTATCTGTTTGATGGGGATTTTGGACCAAAAGAAACATTACCGCGAAGTAAAAGATGCCGTTTTCAGCATCTCAAGGACATGTTCTTTTGTTCCTTTAAGGTGATGTTTTTACCTCCTTTCATGGTATATAAATCACCATTTGTTCACCAGCATTTGGGGCATATGTTTTGTCCAACGACCTTAGGCAAATCGAAAAGTTTTGAGAAATGCTGTTGTGATCTGTTGTGTTATCTCGTTTGTTTTTCAAGGATGCGTTCCACAACTCCCATGAAGAAAATTGGACAACCCGTGACACCGGTGGCAACCGCGGACTCAACATGGCCGAGCAGTGAGCGGTGAGCAGTTCAACCCGATGATTTGCTATATAGAGGGGATGAAATCCTACCCATTTTACACAAGGTTTATAATAGACAATTATAGAAATCCGGTCACGAACCAACCAGTATATATTGACTAATATTGGAGTGTAATGTATTTGTAGGGTTTATGTATATTGAATATATCATACGTTTACAACAAATATATTGGTTTATTATAGTTCATATTTTTTGCTTAGGGTATGTAATAGCTATGAACCAACCTGCAGTATATTTGAATGTAACTGGTGGGTTTTAAGGGTTTGTTGCCGTTCCTCACATGAGCAATGAAAAATACCGAGGTTGTTTAGGGTTTTTAATGGGGTTATAGTACCCTTCATAGGGTAAATTACTTCCCATTATATAGATATCCCTATTAACCAACCAGGATTCAATGGAAAGTCATAAGGGTTTTGTTGTCGTTGTTCGGAGGCCAAGACCTGTTTCATCTCGGCTGGTTCCACCTGCACCTTGCGTGACCCGGTTTTGCCCAGAGAAAGGATGATGGTGGACCCGTGGACCCCTAGTAGGTTTTAAATGAAGTGACATAGGTAGCCCCTATACTTGTAACTGGTACTCAGATGTAACAGGAAGTTAGGATCAAAGGTGATCGGATCAGTGAGTTATAACGCCAATATACCCCTTTTATAATTAGGTTATAACTTATAACCATTTACTAAGTTCCTGGGACTTCCAAGTGCGAGCCCATCTTGTGAACCAATTGAGTTGGACTGTCTTTTTAAAGCCAAAAAAAAGATATGGTAAAGACAAAAAGCAATGCGGATATTCTCGTTTACTGGGTGAAACCAGCTATATTGTAGTCCCGGCTTAGTACAAAGGTGAGCCCCTACCATTTATAAATGGAGTCATAAGTTATGATAACCCTTATAAATGGTTTTATAAATGGGTAACTAGGGTTATCATCCTACTTATTCGGAGTTATATCACCCCTGTTTACAACTGCTAGGGGCTAACCTTTACAAGTAGTAAACTCTTTTCAATAACATCGTGCTGCGGAAAGTGCTTTAGCTTCGTAAACTCTTGGCCCCACTTAACCCTCCCTGAAACTAACGGTTCGCACCTGAAAATAACCCCCTGGAAGTTTGGAGATTCCGAACTTGGAAACCATCATTTTTAGGTTCTATGTTAGTTTCAGGGAGTGTACATCAGAACTATTTTTCTGTAAAAAACAACTTGTTCCAGATTCTTCGGTTTGTGAGCCTTTTGGGTGTGTTATTCGTGACCTTTTCAGGAGTTGTATGACCCTCATTTGGGTTCTCAAAAGGTCACTTGGAAGAACCGTTGAGTTTTGTTACCCTCCCGTTCGAACCATTGGAAAAATATGGGCCCGAAATGATTCAAAAAAAGTAAAATGTGATGAGCATCGAGCATTTTTCCAGATGGTTTTTTTTAAGCCACCACCTCCCAAGGCAGTGCCCTTAGCGGCACGAGCCATGGGTCCCTTGGAACCAGGCGCCAAAAAAGCGGGACTTTGGGAAAATGAAAGCCTCCAGTCATAAACTGGGTGGTGATTTCAAATATTTTTATTTTCATCCCTATTTGGGGAACATTCCCATTTTGACTAATATTTTTCAAAGGGGTTGAAACCACCAACTAGAATGATGTTTAACTCATTTAAACTACCCTACAAGTTTATAAGTCGATCAGTGGGATTATTTCACCCCTAATAAGTGGAGCTATAAGCTTACCATTCTCACTGCTTTGGGGCCCCACCTTTGTGTTGGGGATGTTTTCTTTTGGTTAGGATGCTAATCATGGAAAATTCTTCAAGCTGACGTTAGGTTTGGGGTCCCAACAGATGCAGCTCAAGCTATTTGAGTCCAAATCGAATCGACGGAACTGTTCTCGGATCGGGCATCCTGGCAACCCATGGGATTATCCTAAAGACCAGCCACTTTGTTGTGTTGAACTTCCAGGGTATACTAAACACATGGTTCTAATGTCATCCTGGTGGTGACTGTTATTGTTTCTGGGGTGGTTTTTTTCCCACAACCAGATGTGTTTCCATACAATACTGGAATGATTCTCAACTTGTTTTTTTCTCGTTCCATTAGCACCACCTTGAAAACAAATCCAACAGCAAGTTTTTCCAACCACCAATGTGGCAGCAAGATTTAAAAAAGAAAAGGATGGCTAAAAAAGGGTGCAATCCCTGTATTTCCATCCTTTTCCAAAATGTTCTCAGCCATTGTAACTGTTGGCTCCCGTGCAGGGCAAGGAGCCAACACAACTTCAAGCCTAAGGACCTAAGGATTCGAGTCGTTGACCGACCAAACTGGGGCCACAGTGATACGACATGACAATCGCAGTGTTGGCCACACCTTTCAAATCTAAGCCCAACATCTCTTGGATCAGGAAAAAGAAGACTCAGTCACTAACTCAGTCTTTGCGGCCTTCCCATGATGGCGGAAGAATGGGGCTGGACTCAAGGATTGCGCCAAGAAGCCGCTAGGCTTGCAACAACAATTGCAAGAGATGAAGGCCACCACTAGTGAAACAAGAAAAACACATGCAAATTCAGGTCGCCTGAATGGTAATTTGTGGTAATTTACCCAAAATGCGCGGTGAAGTTGCCATTCCAAAGCAAATATTCTCGGATCTTCGTCCAAACATATCCAAACAAAGTTCAGCGACGGGAAGTTGACCACGTGGCAAAAGAAAAATGGAAACACGCAGCGCAACGATTAAGTTGATCTGAAGATCAGAACAACATAAGATCACGAAAGCCAACAATGCTACATGTTACCATGTTTCACAAGGTAAGAATGCCAATGAAGGCACCATATTGGTTTGTGATGTTCACATCTTATCATTTGTATCACTTGTTCCCCCCGAGAAGTCCTGTTGCCCCTTTCAGGCAGCAGAATCTCGTGCGGGGCTGAGATGGTAGTCAGCATGGGGTTTTTGTTGCGTAGAATTCGTTGATTTACACGGTGGAAGGTGAACGGCTGGAACCTAAAAGATTCACCCAAATTGAAATCCGGAAAATCATCTGAACCAAACCATCATCATTTTTAGGTTCAAGCTGTTAATCTTCCATGTATTGTTTCAAGTTGTAGATTTTGAAATGTCTAATTCAGCAAAGAGCTCAAGGAAGAAGATGGAATTCCATCATTTCCACTTGGCAAGGCACCTTTTGCCTTGCCTTTTAGGTAGCGACATTCATCCAGAAAGTTCCTCAGATACCAAAAGTCTAAATACTGTTGATGGAAGACATCCTGCACCACCTGGCATATATAAAACCTTGTAGATACTGGGATATTGACCATAAGAACTGGTGCAGGATTTCTTCCATCAACAGTATGGATAAACTTTCATAAACAGGTAGTTAAGTCTTCGGAGTATGTTCTCAGGGGTATGTTGGATTTTTTTTAAAAACATTGACATCTTCACTGTACATGAGCAATTTTTGTTGCCTTTCATTTTCTCCATTAAACTTTCCACTGGTCCTTTTTGTGCACCTGTGTTCTGATTGTACACCCCCCAAATAAAAAACGGATGGGATGGCTCAACTAATTATATATGTCATGCCTGGCTCCGACAAAAAGATGGTAGGATATCGGATAAGTTTTCGGCATCCTTAGGAAAAGGTTGGTGTAGGGAATACAACCTGCAACAAATCGATCCTACATTGAAGCCCAACTAACTAGGCCCAGTCCAAACCAATGAGGTGCATATTAAATATATTAAACACTTGAAATATCAGTTGGTTGCAATATTACATTACTGGGTTGTGGTTTCATTTTTTTTCTTATTTTCACCCCTACCAGGGGAAATGATCCATTGTGACTAATATTTTTCAAATGGGTTGAAACCACCACCTAGATTAAATAGTTCCTTCACGAAGAACATGGTTAGTTAAATTTTATTTACAGGAATCCTGATCACCGTCTAAACCAACAACTACACATCACATCTTGATACTGGATTATGAACCAGACTCTAACCAGTGCCTCGACCCGAGGCGTCCTGGCTATTTGCCTCCCTGGGTTTCGGAAGACACCTGGTCTTCCATGCAACAGTTGGCCTCGCGAGCTGCCGAACAACGAGAACGGGGGAAACCTTGGAAACCCAAGGTGAAGCACACGTCGTTGTTTACCGTCGTTTTTGGGCGGTGAGTTGGGCTGATGGTTTTGGCTTTAAAAAAAGACGCTGAACAATTTCCCGGAAGATGGAGATAGATGGGTTTGAAAAAGATAGAGAAGATGGATTCACTCAGGATGTGTGTTACTTTTTTAATGGTTATGACTCATATATGACTTTTTTGTCCATGAAATTTTCATGGTACATTAGATGGAATTATATGGTAGTATTCAGGTTCGGATTTCAGGTCTTATATATCGTTTTCTCTTTGAAGGGGCCCAGGGTCCCCAAATATCGCAAAGATCCTGGAGATATCAACGAGGTGATGAAACTTCGAAGATGTTCGTGTCATTTTTACATTTTTTACCCTGAGTTGAATGCGCTGATTTTTCCGTTTATGGTATCAAAACCAGCAACTAATTCGTTACCCTCCATGGAACTAACATACATACCACCTATAGGAAAAGGAGATAATAGGAACCTCATCATCAAAACTGCCCTTGGTTTCGGGGATATCTTAGTTTCAGGGAGGGTTCCGTCATCATCTCTAGTGTTTCCCGTGGCAAAAAAGCGGCTCCCGTAGAAATCTCCAGGTGCCAAGGTTTTGAAGCTCATTTTTGGGATGTGCGACGGGTATGTTTGTTCGGTTTGGAAACTCAGATACTCCAGGTTCTTCCCAGTGACCTTTTTGGTGGTTTCAAGTGACCTTTTCAAGGGCTAAGTGACCTCCATTTGGGTGATCAAAAGGTCACTTGGAAGAAGCTGGCTGGCCGGAAGTTTTTGTTGTGGCTGGCTGAATTTATTTTCTGGCTGGTTGAGAAAATTTGTGATGAGCAAATTGAGCACAAGATGGCCATTCTCTGTACCAAATGACGGGCAAAGCGTTGAGCTTTGAGACGGTTGAATGCTTAAAGTGGGCATCGCTCTAGAGCTCAAAACGAGATTTTTTGTTGGTGGGATGATTGTTTGGGAGGGAAATCAACGAAGTGAGCAGTTGACAAGACCTGGCTTGTGTAGGCATTATACTACCCTTAAAACCATCATAAGGGTCCGTATGAGCCAACAAATATCATGGAAAATACCCCCCCTAAAACTAACCCCTGAAAATAGGCCTTTTACCCAAAAGGAAACTAGTATTCCAACCATCAATTTTCAGGGGCGAACTGTTAGTTTCCGGGAGGGTAACTGATGGGTTTTGTTGCCACTGCTCAAGTGTGCTAATGGGATGCGTCGCTTTTTTTGGTGGAACGCAGAGCCGCTGGCTTCAACCTAACAGCCAGCAGCTGGCTTGGAAAAACAACTTGTTTCCTGGTACCAGGTGATTCAAAGTGCCCTTTTCATCCGCTAGTTGGAGGTCACTTAACCCCTTGCAAGGGTCACTTAACCATCCCAAAAAGGTCACTTTGAATCACCAGGTATTTGTTTTTTTTTTTTGTTGGAGGTCATTCAGAATTCATGTCCCTCTAAGACCTCCCAAGACTCATGGATTTTTTGATAGAAGTTTCATGAAGTTTCTCGAAAAGTTAGTTGTTTCACATGGATCTTTGCCCACAGTTTTTGGTTGGCTTCCAACCCAAAAAAAAGTGTTGCTAGCAACTAGACGGAAAAAAGTTGAATCGGTGCCTCACATACCCAGCTGCGTCACTGGAAAAAAACACTGACTACACTCTTGGGGAGTTACATATCCCATACAATCCATGGGAAGGGTATATTTACCTACACATTTGGTTGATTTTTATGATACATGTAGCTAAACACAACGTTTGTCCCATGGACATGAATATGTTGATAGGAAAATGTCAAGTTTGTACACTTCAAACGTTCATGGGTCCTTTAGCTGCAGCTGCCTGAGTGAGCCTGTTTGGAAATTGATAGGTTTTGATCATGTTTCCAAACGAAAAAATAGTAAAAACTCTGAAAACTACTTGGAGGATCATCAAGTTTACATAAGTTTACTATATACGTGGTTAATAAACTAAAAACCGTGGTTCGTAAAATAGCAAGTCCGCTCAGGATCGGGCTAGTCTAGTAATAAATGGGATGTAACCCCACTAACTAACCAGACGTATTCTAAGTGGGGGCCCATCCTCCAAGTAGTGTCAGATGTCTCAGGTTCCATCCAGATCAAAGTTTGAGAGTCAAAATTTCCAGTTCAGCACGGGGGTCTCGCTGCTGGGGGTAGATGGGTAGACCTCTTCCATCATCTCTGAGGCCTTCACCGCTGCTTTTGTTGCGAGCAGTGATCAAGGAACTTTGGTTGGTTGGATTAGGGCGATGAAATCCCACCGAGTTATGTAGGGATTATACTGCGCCGTTATTGGGATCCCCATTAATGTCTCAACGGATTTTGATCACTGTTCAAATTGTTGTTTTTTTGTGCACGCGTCCATAAAGAGGATTCCTGTGCACAACGCTGTCAACGGAAAGTCACTTTCTCAGCTGCCAGAAAAAAGGGCTGACAATGTGCTGTCCTGAAAACGAACATGGAATCTGAAAATCATCCCATTTGCAAAGGAACATAATCTTCCAAACCTCCATTTTTGGCTTGCATCCGGTTTTTTGGGGAAAAAGATGCTTATTAGGATTCCGACAATAACTTTGGGTGTTGTATTGCCGTCAATCCATTTTTGGGTCACCAGGATTTTATGGGCTGTTCAGTTCACTTAGTCACTTACTTTCTTTTGTAGTTTGTAAATTTCAAGATTTACCACCCTGACAACTAACGTATTTGCTGAAGATTGATGGTTGGAAGATACGCATTTCCCTTTAAAATGGTGTTTTTTCAGGGGGGACAATCGTTCATTTTCGAGACTTACCATCCAAGTTCAGAGACACCTTTTTGGCAGTTGCGGATTTGCAAATATCACAAATCCAGGGTTGCGAAGATTCATTTTTTTGTCTAATGATGCCATGATTCTTTCTTTAAAGCAGGACCGAAATATTTTTTTGCGGAAGGTTTTTGGTATTTGGTTTAAAAAATTAGATTTGGTATCTTTCAAGTCCACGAACCTGACTTTAAGATCTCGTTCAACCCTGGACTGTATTTTAACTCTTGGTCCGAACCATTTTTTCTGCAAGTGTGTACAGGCATTTCAGACGTCTCGGCCACATGGATTGGCATGATTGGGATTCACAGCCCGTGGTTTTGGGCCAGCTTTTATAAGCAATCATTTTCAGCGGGTTTGTTTTTCCAAGATCTTGAAAATTTGGTTTGTCTACTCTCTCTCCACATCCTGGCTCTTTCATGTGAGCCACGATGAAAACCTTACCGTTGATGGAAGAAATCCGGCTAACGAGTTGATATGGTAAATATCCCATTATTTACAGGGTTTCATACATGTCAGGTGGGGTTTCTGAAGCATCAACAGTATGTAAAAGAAATGGCCCGATATAGGCTTCCCCCGTTTTTGTGGAAAAAACACAACCAAGATTTGATGTTACATTTCAATACGCAGTGTTCTTTTCCGGCGACCTTAGCATGTACAAATATCTGGAATTTTTGGATGAAGTTTGTGGCATAAAAAAGGAAGTTATGGTAACCCGTCCATTTTTGTTTGATTTTTTGTTTTAGACTAGCTTAGCATTTAGTTTTTTTTCCCCAAAAATATGTCCAATGAACCTGTTCAACAGGTTGAAAGATATCAGGCCATGATTTCCCAACATCCGGATGTCCAGACGTTCAAAATGTTCTTCCAAAAGGAAGGAACGACATGGGGTTTTTCGGAAGTCGCCGCGACGCAGCCGGCACGATCAAAAACAAGAACACCGGGTCTGGGGAGATGTTTGTTGAACACTGGGCTGGGTCAATGTTTTGTGTTATTCATGTTTATGTATATTTCTAAAGGCCAGTTTCATGGCAAAAAAGCACCAAAAAAAAGGCCAGGGAAAAAATGTATTTCGGTAAGGGAATCAAGCCAAAAAAACGACCAACCAATTCAGGTTATGGAATTGGATCCTGATTTGCTCAGCATCCGCGAAGACCGATTGACATAGCTGAAAAGATGCCTGAAAAAGGCCCCAATTTTGAGCGTTTACGCCCCCCGCCTGGCCAGGCGCTTTTTCGGTGGAATAACCAAAAATAACTATGTAGATAACTAGATTGTATATACAAGAGTCTTACGTAGTTTTTGAGAGGGGGCCATTTGGGAGCGAAAGAGCTGGTCCCCTGCAAATTGTTTCAGAAAGACGTCTTCCTTTCTTGGGGAAGGTAACTTTGCATCGTTGGAGTATGCATAGGTACTTTGCAACTTGGATTCATGCATAGTAAAGCACCTTCACAGCAGTAAGCCCAAAGAGCCAGCAGACCTCATCAGATTTTCCAGGAGAACATGTGGTATTTCGCATCAATGGTTATACGTCAGATCTTATCTGGCCACCAGCGTTGGGAGGGAATGTTTGGATGTGTTTCAATGGAGCAAAGCACCTGCCCCAAAGTCATGGGATGTTTTTTCAGAACGGCCTAGCCTTTTTCCTTGTTGCCAGCCCCTTCCCAATGATGAAAATTTCTGGCCTTACTAGCCAGCCAAATTAAGGAATTATGATGGTTAATAGTCCCTAAGAAGGCCTTACAGTATTTCTTTGGGGAAAGGGGTTGGCAAAAAGTCGAAACATCCCATGACAACCAGAAATGCCAACCATGGGGTCCAGCAACTGGCCACTTGATTCGCCAAATCAGAGCACATTTCAGGATCCAACACAAGAACACAATGAATCGAAAACATAGGAACCCCACATGACCTTACCCTTAAAGCCAGCTAGTTTAGTGGGGAAGCTCCTCCCAAAGTGGCTTATCATTCCAGCTATTCAGCTATTTCTCGTATGACAGGGTTGGTTAGAAATGGGCTTCACAAAACTCACATGGGGGCGATTTCACAAAAAAAAAGACAGTAGAATTTCAGTGAGAAGAAACATGAAGAATCTGCATCCAAAATCAACATCAAATCGAAGGATGATATGTTTTTTTTTGTGTGACTCAAATCTTCTTGTTTTTCGCGTCCTTGAAAAGGGAATCCGATTCTTTCGGCCACCATGGACGGCTTCAACTGGACGGAAGCAGCCAGCGAATTGAAACCTGGCACGAGTTTTTCGTGATGAGGGCTGAGCATCACGAATGTGTTGGTTTCAACAAAGCGGGCCCAAAAATCATTTGTAAAAGTATAGGGTTGTAAAACTCCAGGTATAGGAGTTATAACGCCAGCTGGCCATGTATAAGACCATTTAAAGGGGGCCCCCATTTATGTCCATTTATAACGATCCGCTCGGGGCTCATCTTGAAGCGAATTCTTTAGCTTCAACCCGAAAAATCGGAGAAGCGATCCAATTTGAGCATGTTTCATGGGTGTTTCATCCACCAAGCAGAATCAGGGATGGCTTAATTTATGGGAGTAGCAAGCTTATCATCACCCAGGGCGTCCTGTGCTTGTGAACACAACCAGGATGCATTGTTTAAGACGAACAAAAGTGAGATTTCTGGAGGCTTTAAACCTCCCACTTAAACCACGATGGCATTGTGAATGGTTTTTGGCGACAAAAAATGTTTTTTGAAAATCTCCAAACTTAATATCAACCTGGTAGTGGTGGCTTCTTGTCTCACATTTCCTTGCTCTAAAAAAAACACCAAAATCCACGAATTTGGTATTGGAAAACCATTTTTTTTGTGGGTCCCTTTTTTCGGAAAAAGTCAGATCATCAGTATCGACTTGGAGTTCCCCCATCTTTCCCCATCACGCTGAGGATGGGTACAGTGGAGGATGTGTTGAAGACTCACCTCACAGGGTGGGGACCCGTTGCGACGTGCATGGTGGTGGAAACCCCCCAAGATCATCCGAGAACAAAACAAGATGCTCTCCCAAAAAGTTAAAACACGGCTTCCGAAGTTCAAGTCAAGGATAAAATGTTTGTTTGCAACTTTGGTATATACGGGAATTCCGAAAAGTCCAGCATCCGAACAAAACCCAGCAACGAAGTCTTTGGTGGACACTGGACTTCCAGACTGCCAGCATGCTTGGATGTTGTGGGATGATGATTCCCAATTTAACTTGCACATACCTGGATCTTCCTTTTGTGTATAAAATTTGTGCGCAAATTCATCCAAAAAAAAACACCAAAAGGCAGAAATTTCATATATCTAGAAGATCCAGGTATGACATGCTGTTGATGGAGAAATCCTGCACCAGTGCATAAGTAGTTTATCCCATTGTTTCCAGGGTTTTATACATCCCAGGTGGTGCAGGATTTCTTCCATCAACAGTATCACATATTTCTAAAATGGGTGTGGGTGGGGAAGACCTCAACTAGGATAGAATTTCATCACCATTCTTGAATCACCCGGTTGGCACAAAAAATCTGTGGTGAAATTTGTGAAGTTTGTTTTTAAACCCCATTTAAGGGGGTGATTTTTGTTGACTTATAATATATGTTTTTCCTTTTGGAAACGAGTTGGGGAAAACCCCAAAACTGGCTAAAATTTCAACTTCCCGAAGAAAACACGTTTTTTCACCTACTTGGTCGCTTGGGTTGGAGGGAGGAAGGCCAACAATATGCTCCTATAGGATCCATTGGTATACTGTATTTTATGTGCATGAAATGCCACAAAGGATATAGCAATGGGGAGCGTTTGATTTACCCGCAAATTCACCTACAAATTTACATGAGAATGGTTATACGTTATACCTAAATATTCCCAAGAGCATTTAACCCAAAGGTAGGTAGATATACCTATACCGTGCCATGAATCCTATCTACAGGTACTACCCCTGGGTTGGCAGAAATGCATTTGGAGGTTTTTTTTTGCGGTGCAATTTTTTCAGAGCTTGGGCAACCCTTATGAAGGTTCAGAACACAAATCAAACAAGAGGGGAAAAAGAATCAAGACGGGCGAATTCCAGGATTTGAAGCGGCACCTCTGTATACCTGGATCTTCTAGATATGTATTTCGGTAGGGTTTTTTTGGGTGAAAAGGCGCATTTTTTTACACCCTGAGAAGATCCAGGTATGAAAAAGTAAACGGTTTCAGGTAAGAATTCACACTTTTGTTTTGCAAAAAAGGTTGTTTGTGGACAAATGGCAGGCAATGACTCGTCAGAACACATTAACGATTTAATAGGCAGTTCAGAGACCGGATAGTCTTGAGCACATCTCGTGTATACTGACTGTAGATGTCATTTTTTTGTGAAGCCTTGCCGTTGCTATCATTTCACTTGAGAGGAGTCAAAGTCAAAGTCATGTTTTTTTTTACCAAACCAGCTGCATTCTGGCTCATGTTTTTAGACAAGCTGTCAAGCTTGAAGATAGCTTGAAGATTTCATGGAAAAAGATGTTCACAGATCATCATGCGAAACACGGCTGTGTGTTTTCTTTTCGAGTGACCATGAATCGTGTTAAAGCTGATGAGCTTGGTTTGATGTCATAGTGTCAACCATTTTTGATGAGAAGTAGATAGTTGCGTAACTGTGTAAGCAAACGAAGCTCCAGACTCCTGTTTTCGTGCAAAAGGTGCCTACCAAAATAGCAGAACGCCAAAGCAAAAGCAAACACAAAAAAAGATATTATTCCAAGTTTGCCCAGTTTGATAGGATAAGTGTACCCCGGAAAATCCAGTAGAAAAAAATTGGACACAAAAAAATAGCCAACAAACATTTCCAACAACATCCAACACCATCCCATCATCACATCACTCCGATGGCGGACGTGCAGAGCGAGGGATTACGACAGTTGGAACGTGCTGAGCGTTTGATCGAAGTGGGCACCGGACCGCGAAGCCAGCGCACAGCAGTGGCCTTGGCTGAGTTGAAGGTTGTTGACCGGCTTGGAGGATTCCAGTTAGATCCAGTAGTTAGGGCTTAGATCACCCCATTGGTCAAGTCATGAATTTCGGCCATGAATGGAAGGGGTTCCACAACCCCAGGTCTTGGGGACTTATGATCATTATGGTTAGTAACCACTTGTATAAATTTACTAAGCGAGATGATCCACCAAGTGGGCAGAAAGTCGGTCAGTGATTTTCTTCTCCCTGGAAGTTGAGCATTAAAAAATGCGAAAAGTGGCGCTCCAAAAAAAGGAAAGGATCATGTTCTAACCATCACTTTTCAGGGGCGAACTGTTAAGCTTTGGGTTACTTGGGCTACTTTAGGATCTTTCTTGATAGCTGGTGCGAATTGGAAGCGAGAAAAGGAGCGGAGCTGGAGGAAATCCTAAAATCCCTCACCATAATGGGGAGCTATTTTCGAGGAGCTACAAACCCCCCCCAAAGGTTTCGTTAAAAATACGCATTCTGTTCGGCGTTTGGTGACTTTCGGTGATTTAGAGAAATCAAACATTTCAAACATTTCAAACATTTCATATTTTCACTCCGAACCCTGGGGAAATGATCCAATTTGACGAGCATATTTTTCAAATGGGTTGAAACCACCAACTAGATGAGAGTTTTTTGCCAACCTATTTTGCAAGGAATCTTGAAATGATGTTTTGATCATGAATTGAGAATTCCCTTTGGTTTCGTTCACCTTTCGGGACACTGAAATTAAAACATGGTTCCAAACCATTGATCCTAAATTCGACATCGCAGGCCAGCCTGGAAATCTTTTATGGATGATTTCTTTGAGATAAAAAGTGTTTGAAGGTTATGTTTGTCTTTTTCAGGGCGTTTTTGGATGGAACCTCCCTGTGTAAAATGGAGGAGGCGATTGCGGATTGCCAAACACATCAGCCCTAGAGATTTGTTTGTTGGGATTTTAAGGGGTGTGAAAATTCCGTGGGGTTTCTGCGTGGAAAGTGACAAACGAGTTACAGAAGGTTACCATCATGTTACACCCCAGAAGATCAACATGGAACGTAAAGATCACACAGTTGGAAAGGAACATCATCTTCCATCCACCTCCATTTTGGGGTTCCAAAAATCTTCATTTTCCATCATGTTGCCAAATCAAAATGTTGGAAGATGAAATTTCATTTTGGTTACATATGTTTTAGTTTCAGATTCGAAAAAATTGGAAGAAAATCGCTCAAACAACATTTTGGGTTGGTGACTTATTATATCGTTTTACCTCGGATTAGTGGGTCGCCCATCCTCGATCGCATCATCCAGCAGAGGTTCACAAATCCTTAGAGCAGCTCTTTGGTGAAGCTCGAGTGAGGTGCAGTGAAAAAACACCGGGCACCCGAAACGGGGTGATTTTTAATGTAGGGAATGCCGGAATGATATTTAGTAGGATCCATGATCCATGTCTGATATATTCTCTTACATTTGTTTGATTTGTTTGGTACATGTAGGTAAATATACTAGGTTTTGGTTGAGCTGCGCAGTTGAAAGATATGAATCAACTGGAGGATCCTGAAAGCAATGCTTCAAGTTCCTATCACATATCGGGTTTTCTGTTTACCATTTGTTGGAAACTTAGGAACGTTCCCATCCCAAATAAATTTCCGCTGGGGTCCACCATAAGAACCTTGTTACATGAGAAAATCAACTGTAAAAATTGACAGGTAGCATGTCCCTTGGTGATGCAGGGTTTCTTCACTTTTTTAAGGGTTGTTTCAAGTGATTATGGCAAACCCATCCTTTTTTCGGTTTTACCGTCAAAATATTTTTTTGGGGGGGGTCGAAATACCAGGTGTGTAGTACTTTTTCCATACCCATCCCAGAATTTGAAAAAAACAAAATGGTAGGTATAGTGTTTAAAGGGGTGTTGGAAAAGCAAGGGAAAACAGAAAATAAACATGTTTTGATTAGCTTGGAATTGGAAAATGTTTAAAGTGAAGGGTAGGTAGTTTCAACAAGAAGCCTCCCGTCATGTTGTTCTCGTGAATTGATGATAGGAAGCAACATTCAGCCTAACAGTAAATTGGTACTTTGGGGCCCGATGGTTTGGATTCCTGGGATCCCTTATGAAAAGGATTGTTACTTAGGGCTACCCGATTCGAATCCCAAACTACCGGACCGCAAGCCAACAATTTACCACAAGTTGAAACATGTCTTTCTAGTGAATGTCACGACTGTAGATTCAGTGAAGAGCTTCGTCATCCATGTTTAAATTCCATGTTTAGTCGTCAGAAAGTTCGTGGTAAAAAACAATTGAGAAACGACCAACCGAAAAACAGATGCAGCCACCAGATGTTTCAAACATCAACGTTGTATCTGAGATTGTTTTGTAAATTCTTGACTGCTCTATGTTGGTTTTTGTTCACATTCAATAAAATCTCCCTCCCTTTAAAAGAACTGGCTTGAAACTCCCACTTGAGCGATGAAAAAAACTTTGGGTTGGGTTAGGTGATGAAAAACATTGAAAAACTATACCCAAATTATATGGGAATTAGATTGGAATTATTCTAAGCCTTTTTAAGGATCTCTATTAACCCAACACTTTTGTTTATTTTTAACAATGATGTTGATGGTTCAGAAATCCCAAACAACCACCTGGAATGTATAAACCGCTTGTTGATAATGGGATGAAACCTACCTTTCCCTCAACTGCTTCGCTAAGTTTCTGAAGCATCAACCGTTTTTTCATCACCACCTTCCCATCTTCCTCGCCCAAAACAACTTGGGTCCTGTGAGGTCACAAGGTTATAGCAGTGCCTTTTCCTCCTTACCTCGTTTGTTACAAACACCACAAGCTCAACGCCTGGAACGTGATGTTGCTGATTTCACCTTGGCACCACAAGTCACTTGGAAGTTTGACCTTCAAGGGATTTTTTTGGAAAGGAAAGATAGGAAAGTAGCAAGAAACAATCCGGGATTTTTGTTGGAGAAGATGTCAACTTAGATTGAAGTCAAGTTGTTGGGGTTTGTTTATAAGAACAGTGCCAGCTCCAGGTATGGTAGAGTTCGATGTGACATGGACCCAAAACAAAACATTCTGTCAATACTTCCACACACACAAAGAGCATGTATATAGCTGACTAAAGTAGTGCAGTTTCCTAAAGAGAATGTCAAGAGACAAAGTGATCCTTACAGCCATTTTGCGCAGAAATGTCTCAAAATTAGGGGGCCCAATATATGTATTCCTTGTAAATTGTATCATGTTGAGGGTATGTTTTTTGTTTGAAGCATATCGAAGCGTGTTGATTCCCCTTAAAGGGCATCGAAAAAAGGTTACCAAGTGGGTATGTCTCAAACTAGGTTGTGGTTCGAAACATGATTTAGTTTCTGCATGTTTCTACCCTACTCAGGAAGATGATCCAATTTGATGAATACTGTTCAAATGGGGTTCAACCTAGACAAAATATGGCAAAATTCCTTTGAAATCTTGAAAACCCTCCTGAAATTTGACAAACACCCCCCAACATCTCCAAAAAATCTTCCCAAAATGGCTCCAAATTTCAATCACACCGTGAAAAAAAAACACGGTTTTTTTCCAACCTCGACTCACCCATCACGACAAAACTCCCAGAGGGTTTCGGTCCACATTGTTGTCGTTGCGTTGCAGGCGGTCGTTGCGACGACGAAACAGGAAGATGCCGATCCTTCAGCGGGACTTTCGGATTTCTTCGGTTTTCGTCACGAGCGTGTCATCGTGGAAGCCGTTGAAGAGAGTTATCGAGATTGCCTGAGATGCTTGGTTCACGCAACCCAAAAAAAAACGGTGGTAGCCTGGTGTTGGGGAGGGGTTGAGGTTTATTGATCTGGATGGGAGTTCATGAGAATTTATGACAATTTTATGTTATATGTGATGTAAATCACCGATTTTGAGCGGAAATATTGTTTGGATCGCTTGGAAAGAAACCACAAAAAGTGTGTGATCACTGATCACCCATTACTGTAAACCACCACCTTTTACATCTACAGTGACATTTTTCTAATTGTGGATCACATGGCTTTTTTCACAAGCCTCGACGGGTCAGTGACGCGTGGGGGGTCTGAGGATGTTGCGAACGACATTCCTTTGATCGGCTGCAAGCAGATTGGGAGGATGCTTGGATCAAGTTGATGGGTTCTTTTTGGAGTTGTTTAGTTCTGGTTGGTGGCTTCAATTTTTTTTGTCATGTTCACCCTGATCCTTGGGTTTCATGATCCAATTTGACTTCCGCCTATTTTTCAAATGGGTTGAACCAAACCACCAACTATACTAATGTTAACATGACTTTAATAAAGGGTATCGCAATAAAAAAATTCTCCGGAGCTCCCAATACTACAAAGAGTATTCGACCTAAAGTCCCTCAATAGTGTGACAGGGCTGTCAATAAAAAAATTCTGTTTCCACCCATGACCTGGTCCCAATACTTTTTTTAATTACGACAGCAAATTTTGGCCCAGTTAAAGCCCAAACTCTTGCTTTTGGCCCAGTGAAAAACAAAACTTCTACTACTACTACTACTACTACTACTACTACTACTACTACCACTACCACTACCACTACCACTACCACGACTACTACCACTACCACGACTACTACTGCTACTACCACGACTACTACTGCTACTACTACTACTACTACTACTACTACTACTACCGTGTTCAAAGTGCTACGGAGTGGACTGCTTCGGTACATACTGTACACGTGTCCACACCTGCAATGTAACCCGTGTTCAAAGTGCTACGGAATGGACTGCTTCAGTACATACTTTACACATGTCCACACCTGTCACCCGTGTTCAAAGTGCTACGGAGTGGACTGCTTAGGTACAAACTTTACACAGCGAACGTTGCAATAAAAGCCTGGTAGCAATGATCATCAAGCATGTCCCAGTGGACCAAAACAGGAGGCACAAGCGAGACAAAAAGAGAGGCACAAGCGAGATACCGGCAACTAGTACTAGTACTACTACCAGGAGATCACATTCAATCTGAAGAGTTCACGGTCAGACGTCAATATCTCCAAAAATTTTGAGATGAAAATCTGATCAATCTCTTATTACTTTTTGTTCAAAAAGTAACCTCCAAACAGGCCCGGAAAGGGGGTACCCCACGGAGCCCCCAAATCTCAATTATAAATCGGGTGCCAATAATAAACCCCACTTGGGCGGGGCGATGCTCTACTACTACTACTACTACTACTACTACTACTACTACTACTACTACTACTACTACTACTACTACTACTACTACTACTACATACTACTACTCCATAGCATCCTCAAACAGAGCCGCCAATGCAGATTTGTTCGAATCCACTGCGTAGAGTCTACAGCAGCTGCACAAGAGACCATCTCTGCAAATATTTCTCCAACAGACGTGTTTCAGAGCAGCTAGGATGCATCAGTTACACTAACTTGTAAAATGGTATGATTACAGATTCATTCTTCCAATCTTTTGAAAACCAATACTTGCAGAAACGGTTGCCACAGAAAGCCTGTATTTAGAAGGCTTGCTACCACACAGATGCCGCAGAATCAGCCATCAGAACCACAGATCCTTGGATGGTGCATATAGGCCAGAAGAACTGAACAAAATTGTTGGTTCTTTCTCTCTCTCTCTCTATCTATCTATCTTTCTCTCTATCTATCTATCTATCTATCTATCTATCTATCTATCTATCTATCTATTGGTATTTTTCATGGTATTCGGATGGTATTTTGATGGTATTATCATGTTATTTTGATGGTATTTTCATGGTATTTGGACGGTATTTTCTCAAACCTTTGATAGTATTTTCCCATGGAAAAATTAGAGAAAAAATAATGGTCTTCATCCCAGAAGCCGCACCAGATAGTGCTGCAGCCACCAGAGAGAAGAGGCTACAGATGTCCAGATCCTGGGGCCAGAGTGCATAGAATGGAAAAAACACAGTAGGAAAAATCAAAGACGAGTTAAACTAACCAAAACAAAAGGGACAGATACACATAAACAGAAACTCGAACCAGTGCAATTAAAAAAAATTAGAAATAACATAAAATATACTCCCAGAAACCGTCCAAGAGATAATGGCTGAACTGCCACAGATGCATGCCCAGAAAGCAAAGAGCTACCTTTCAGAGCCAGGCAGCAGAGCCCATCGCACCACCAGACACTGCTCAGACAGATGGCTTCCAGAGGTCAGAGGGCCAGAAGAACCCGCTCACGATGGTTGCCCAATCCTTCCCATGGTGAACCGCCAGGTCTCTGATGTAGATCTGCTGCTGCAGAAGCTCCTCATGCCTGAGATGCACAGAGATGACATGCAGAAGAATCCAAAATGGCAAACCTCAGATAAGAGAAAAAAGATGCAAGCGCTTCAGAAAAAATGCGCCCATGCCAAGCCAGAGATACAGACACTTCACCCACAAACCCCAGCCATCCATAGCAGTTGGCAGAATCTGCTTCAGGTCCACATCAACCACAGAGCGCATGGTGAAGATCGGAAGCCTGAGATGAGAAACCACCCCCAAGCAAAAAAACAGATCTTCCCAGAAAAGAGTCCATCATTATGTTTTGCACCAAGAAGCTGCAGATAGGCCACCCTCAGATTGCTCTTCACGGTAGACAGGCACATCTCTGCCTCCTCAGGCACAACGCTCTGGTAGAGAGCTTCTGTAGACAGAGTCAAGAAGGCCAAAGAGCAGAGGTAAGGCCACATCTCTGCAGAGCCACCTGAGCAGATCCACTCCTCATACCTTGGATAGTTGTGAAATCATCATCATCATCACCATCTTTCTCATCTATCTCATCTATCTCATCTATCATCATCATAATCATCATCATCATCATCATCACCATCCATAACCAGCAATGCCAAGATACTCAAATCTCAGACGACCCTTGAGAACCGCAAAGGCCGGTGCCTGCAAAGAATGGCACCAGCCCCGACCGTCCTTGGAGACCCTGTACTCCTCCAGCTCTTTGCACATAGCCCTTAGCAGAAGCAATGGGAGCAACCAAAGAACCCATCCAAAGACAATCTGGCCAGCAGAAAAAAATCCAAACACACAGAAATTGAATCCTCCATGCGGAATAGGCAGACCAGGCACCAGATTCGGTCAGAGGCAATGCGGTGCCTGGCAGAAACAGCTTGGACCTCAGACTTCTCCACCACAGAAGATGGCAGACTCCCCAGAAGATCCCAGTCTTCAGGAGCAGAGTCAGTGTAGCCAGCAGAAGCCATAGCCTCAGATACCATGCAACAAAAAGAGAGAGGCCAGAAACTAGAAGACAAAAGGCACAAGCACACAGAAAAACACAAACAAAAACAACATGAAAAAAACTCAAATCTGATCCAAAGAACGCAGAGGGCAGACAGACGTCGAAGAGGATCACAGAGAGTCAAAAGTCGAGCAGGGCAGCTGCAGATCTCCCAAAGAATGTGATGATGATGGTGATGATGAAGATGAAGAGGAGGATGATACACAAATGATTTCCCAAGATCACTATTGCCACCCCAAAAAAAAACGGGCAAAAAAAAAATCTGCGGGGGGGGGGGGGTTATTAATGCCATGTCGACATTATTGTTTTTGGTGGGTTTTTTGAGGATGATGGACAGCAAGAATAACTGATAACTATAGGAGGAACATCCTGCATTACAATGGACTCTTTTGAGGGGATTTTTGTTGGTTTGTTTGCGGAGTTCCTCCGCTTCCCAATGTGACACCTGGATGTAAGTTGGGTGTTTTTGTTAGGGCAAGTGTTTCCACCCACATCTTCCGTACATCCTTAAGAAGAGGATCAAAAACAACTACCCTCGGGGATCTTTTTTGTACGCGACATTAAACAAAATGTCAGAGCATGGAGAATCGAAAAACAATGGGCTTCCGAATTGAAGATAAGGATTTTTCATGGATTTTCCAGCTAGAATTGCTATATGAGTCTATCAGAGTCTATTTTCAGGGTCTGTTCGACAAGACTAGTGTTTTAAGCCGGTCAACAAAGAACAATTCTCGAAGGCTGAGAGTATTTGAATGTTCTGGGAACTGCTGTATGATAGAATGGATGTGCAACTCTGTGACTAAGATGTTCCTAATGTATCCCAATGTAGTATTCGGCATGGGATTGCAATGAACGAGCCTCAGGGGTATCCCAAGCCAACTACTTCCATGGTACGGGAAGGGAGGAACAGGGAAAGCAAGCCGGGAGGAGGATGAAGATGACGAGGCCGGCAGCCAGTGCCATGCAGGTCCAGCCAGGCCTTTCCCTCCGAATTCAGCTGATGAAATGAGGAAAGCCCTGAAGGAAATGAGGAGAAACTCCCCTGGCCGACGAGGAGGAGGAAGTTAAAAAGTTGCAGGTTGGAAGAAGAGCCAGGCCGACAACGCCGCTCAGCATGACGCCAACAGCAAGCACAATAGCCACAAGAACCACCACAACAGCAACAGCCACCACAACAGACAGCACCACCACCACTACCACCACCACCACCACCACCACCACCACCACCACCACCACCACCAATTCTTCAAAAATTAAGACATTGATTTGTTGAAAGTGCCAAGACAAACATCAAGCTCCCGTGTTTGTCATGATGATTTTGAAAAGTTCCTACAAAGTGAATCTAATTTTTTGGAGGGCGTTAAACTTTTAAACAACTTGGGGCCCTCCATCTCAAACATACTTACCAGCATTTTCCCTTCACCGGGGGCTCACTTGGTTCGGTTTTTTTCACCTCAGGAAGCAAAGAGCCAATTCTTAGGGAACTTGCAGCGCATGGGTGAAGGCTCTGCCGTTCTAGCATTGTGCTCAGAACCTCGGCGATGGTCCACATCACACGGGTTTTGCTCCTTGCACACCTCAAAGGTAGATTTTTTTTCGAACGGAAATATATTTAATTTCAGGGGATAATCCAGGTTGGTGATATAATTTCATTAAATAAATGGAGTTATATACTGTAACTCCCTTATAAATGGCCTTAGAATTTGGGTAACTTGGGGTGATTTCACCCCTATAAGTGGAGATGTTCCAACAAAGTCGGTCCCTACTAGTCATAAGTAGGCTGAAATAACCCTACTTATGGGGGTTTTTAAAGACCAGTTACCCACTTATTTTCGGCCATTTATAGGGGCTACCCATGTCCCTCCATGTATAACGATCGTAGGGGCCCACTTTCAATGATCTTGGTTGTGTCTTATGGTCGTTTTCCTTTTAGAAATAAATGGCAAAAGCCGGAAAGCAACTTGCTGTCAATCTCCATCAACCTTTACTCCTGAAACCAGCCACAGTCGCCTAAAAAGAAAGATGCACCACGTTTTCCAGGTCTTTTCTATACACTCCGTTATAGCAATCTATACAATTCATATGAAACCTACCAATTAGTACAACTCCAGATAAAGAATCTCTTAGATCAGTTGTTCTAACCTGGGAGAATCAAGCGATTGCTATTCGTTTCAATATCGTTTTTTGTTTCCGAACAGATTTGTTTCAAAATTGTAAATCCAGTAGCCCTAACATAGCAAATGATGCAAGTTGACCAAGCATAAAATGTACTTCCATGCATTTCCGATTGAACATCTGGTATGCATATTTGGCTGGTGCTTTTTGTGATGAGCAGTCACGAGCAAAGGATGGCAATCGCTAGGAAATGACGAGCAAATGAGCAATTGCTTGGGCTTGAGCTCCAGTCAGATATGTGTTTTGCTTCCAACCATTTGAAGTCATCGAAAAATTTCAGGTCACCAACATTGATTAAGTTCCATTGCTTCAAGTTCAGTTTTCAAACGGGACAAAGGCTGGCCTTACACTGGGCCCCACACTTTAAAGTATGAAATGCTGGATGGATTTTTTGGGTGAAACAACTGAAAAAACTCCAATAGTTTGGCACTGTTCAGAAATTGTATCTTAAGAGTATTTGCCCCAGATGTTCACCCAAGACTGTCATCGGAAATGTGTTCGATCAACTGGAAGCTGCCAAAGCCCAAATTTCTCGTATTTTCCAGGGTGAACCAGCCCAACCATTGCTACCAGTAGGTGGTGTTGGATTTTTGGTACCCCTAAAAATTGGAGGGAGAAATGATTCCCCAAATCTCTGACTTGAGCATAAATATTTGAAATGCAACAGGTGGGGAAAAGATATATAAATCTCTCAAAGCAACTCGAAGTGAATAGAGAGATCCTAAGGTTTTTGTCTCTCAAAGAAGGGTTGTAGTTAGTCATCTTTTGTTTGAATGGGATGGTGATTACCCTAAGAATCACTGGACCGTGCTATAGGGGGGTTTGGATGTGTATAGCAATGGTCATGGGATCTCCAAACCACCAGGCACTTGAGATCCCATGATTCTTAGGGTAATTTGTTTCCCAGCATTTTGCAGGTAAATCCAAGCCGCAGCCCCTTGAGGATGGTAGTACTGTTGGTGCCCAAGCAGCCATTCCTCCTCTGCAAGATGCACCCATTATCGATGCATTGCTGAGCGAGCCGATGAGTCCACAGTTGGTGCAGACTTCCAACAATTTGTTTCAGAAAGGCTTTGTTGTTGACGAACCAAAACCCGGTGGTGGTTTCAAATATTTGTTATTTTCACCCCCCATTTGGGGAAGAATCCCATTTTGACAAATACTTTTCAAAGGGGTTGAAACCACCTTAACTGGAGAAAATGTCCTTCATGGCGTCAAAAGGCTCTTCTTTTTTTTTGTGGAGGGGATGAATTTTGTAACCCCGAGATTGGGGGAAAAGGTTTGCGAAGCAATTTTTGTGATGATTGTTCACGTGAACTGGGAAAAACCCCACCACCTCGTCATAGTCCCCTGATGCACTAGGGGTTCAAATTTTGTAGCACCGATGTGTCAAGGGGGTTGGATGATCTACAAGCAATCATACTGGCTAGTCGACCGGTCGACCCCCCAACGTACCCCACCCCCGGAAGAAGGTCTTATGAAGGGCTGATTATCCATTGGTTTCCCTTAATAAGGCCGGCTATCAAACGCTTGTTTCTGAGGGGGGTACGTTAGGCGGGGGGAGGCTGAACAAACATAATTCGGTGAAGATGTGTGGAAGTCTTTTCCTGCCATCTAACTGTTGCACTATAGCAAATTAGTAAAGTGGACATATTTTTTCAAGTGAAGATCACACTTAGACATGAGAAATTCAGAGTATTTCAAGATGTTCCAGCTTGGTGCATCATTTTTTATCTCAGGAAAATCGCACATCTGAGCAGTGCAAGTTGCCCTGCCTATCAAGCAGAACTGCGAGAGTGTTGGAATATCCTAGGTGGGCATGGAAAAAATACACCTCCCCAAAAAATGGCCCGGTCAAATCTTTGAAGGGGGCGAGCGGGCGAAAAAACCTTCAGGGGTGTTTTCATCATGCATGTGAATTCTTGATTGGGGGACGTGCTTTGCCATGAACCATTGGATTCTGGGGGGGAATAGCATTGTTTTTTGTTGGGCATCGCGTCCTTGTAGCAATTGGCCCATTGGGCAGAAAAGAAACTTTAACTGCACATCGGTTAAAAACTCAAGTCTTACTTGGTGAATCTGCATTTGAAACTCTCTGCGATTCTCTAAAAGCAAAGCTTCACCGAGAAAAGGGGAAAGTCACAGTTTTCCTTGTTGGATGGTTTGGGTCTGGGGTGATATGACCTGGTGGTTCCAACCCTGTAGTTACGTCAACTGGCACTTCCCTTACAAGCAATTGGTTGGTATGATCAATGGAGTTTCCTGGTTCCCTTAAGAGGTGGTAGGTACCATATAATCCCCCAATTGGCAGTATATACCACTTATATACCACTTATATATTGCCTGCTGGGGGGATTATATGCTACCTACCACCTATTAAGGGAACCAGGAAACTCCATTTGTATGAGAATGGAATATCCAAATAATGTATACATTTGACGAGGGGAAGCCACTTTCGAATTTGACTTGGCACCTGTGTTTCGACGGAGTACCTCAACCACCACCTCCAGTTGATGCAAAGATATCCTGCCAGGCAGTTTTTCGGATAGATAAAACACTGGAAACTTCTGGGATTTATATATGATATATAGGCAAAACACTTGAAAATTCTAGGATATTTACCATGTCAAATGGAAAATTCTGGGATGTTTTTCTCCATCCGTTGAAATGGTTGAAAAAAAACACCTTCGACCTTCATCCAAAAAGGGGGGCGATGTGTCGAAACCTGGCAGGTCAGGAGTTGAACATGACCCTGCAAAGTATTACAGCTGGTGCCATCAAGTACCTCCAGAACCGCTTTTGCGAGGAGGCACGGCCCGGAGTTCCCTAGTTTGCAGAAACCAACCAACCGCCAGAAACCTCGCCCTTCCAGTCGGCCCAGTGAAAGTTGGGGCCAACAAATTAGCTCCACTTAATTTCGGGGTGACAAAATTTAAAAGAACAGTCACAGTTACCCATTTCTAAGGCCATTTACAGGGGGCGCCCCATGTCATTCCCAATGTATAAACTAGCCCATCTCGTGGCGATTTTGTGGAAAAAACTGCAAGTTCAAACGGACCCGGGGCGACCCTTCCCCTCTCCAAACAAAAAAGTACAGATGTGATATACACCGTGGAAATTCAACATAGATACCAAAAATGATGGGCTTTGGGAGATGCATCCTTTCAAAAATTGCTATTTTGGGTATCTATGTTAAATTTCGGGGGTGTAATTCCCTTCCAAAACCCTTAAAATCACAACAGAGAAAATCCGATGTTTGGCCTTTTTTGGAACCAATTGAGGGATATAGTTTCTCCCATGGAAAGGTTTGAAAAGAAGATGAGCGCTGTTGAATTTACTAGTTGTATACCAATAATGGCTTGCCCATCCATTTCTCCACTTTGAGATATACTCCCCTGAAAACTATAATATCATATATTATGACTTTTTTAAGATATACTCACCTGAAAACTGATCATATATTAATATTTATAGGACCTTGAAAAAAATGCTCTTCCACACCTTGATTTTGGGGGAACCCCGCCTTTAGTTTTGGGAGGCTTGCTTAGGTTACCCTGCCCTATGATGCCAAAACTTCACCTGTAACATTCACCCTTCCATGCCAGGTCAAGGACTTTGTATATAATCATGTCTTTTGACTGCACCTTTTAAACAGGGGTTTCTGACAAGAATGGTGGTGGGTTTCTTGTCTATAGGTGATCGATCGAAACTCAATGACTCATGAAGGTTTCTATAGTAATAGTTGGTTTTTTGAAAGATCTTTGTCCGTTATTACCCTGATTTATTTGGAGAAACGATTCCCAATTTGGCGATATGATATTTTTTCAATCGGGTGGATTGCAACCACCAAGGTTGCCAGGGTCTTGAATCTCTTCCCACATACCCTTTGGTAAACTAACATAGCTATGGAATATCCCCATGTTTCAATAGGAAATACAGCTTCAAAGGTTCTATTTTCCGTTGCGAGCTGTTAGTTTACCGGAGGGTATTGGGTGATTTTTTCCATGTTCAGCCTGGCAAATGTTGATTTAAAATGATTCCTTGAAAACTTGTTCTCGAAGAAGCTGAAAACGGATTATGGACTGTGTAAAAAAAAAATGGACTGTGTTACAAGTAAGGATGTCCATTTCCTTTTGGTAGCAACATCAAAAGGTAGTAATGTCCAGAAATGATAGACTATTTGGATCATCATTTTTGGTGGAGTTTTTTTGGTGGAATGTATATCATTGGTTGATTTTTTTACCAAACGATAGTTACTATAGATCGGTGCAGCGCACAGTTTCCCTACGCCCTACGCCTGGATCTTCTAGATATGTACATGTTCTACCTTTTGGTAGATTTTTATGTATGAAAAGGCACACACTTGTTACACACATTTGGAAGATCCACATATGTTTCAAATTGTGACATTTCATCCCAATAAATCTAATTTATCTAACTGTAACTCACCCCACTTGGAGTTTGGTGGTACTTGGGAGAAGGTTTGGGGATTTACACTTCACCCCATTCGTATCAATCACAGGTTTTTGGGGAGCCGACTCTGAGGCAGAAGCCCTCGGTGGCATTCCTGATGCTTGGTCCATGGTGCGAGCCCATGGACGATTAAAGTTTCAAACGGCCAGCTTTCCGAGTAATGTGACACATGTCACTGGGCAAAAAAAAATAGAGCGTTTGAAGTTTGGGTTGGTCACCCCAAAAATGAGGGTTTTAGATTTTAGAGATCAGGGAATCTCAAAAAGAAATTCCCCTTCATTCAGGTGAAAGAATGTGATGCAATTTGCCTAGATGTCACTTGCACAAGTTGAATGCGGAGGAAGGCATTTCAAAGTGGAAAAAATAGACACTTCCTCCGTGGAAGTTCAACGTGCACCCCTGAAAAATGAAGATTGGGTGGGGAAGTGTCGCAAAGCGAGCCATCCCTGTCATGGTTCCTCATCACCGAAACCATGATGGCGCCCAAAAAAAATGCATCTTGAGTCTCTTGCAATATATGGTCCTGCCCATTCACACTGCGTGGATTCCGTCAAATCTCATACAGGTCGCTTTAATGAAAATGATTTTCCCACTGGAAAACCCCACGTTTTAGCAGTCCCACTACAGGAACATGTTTCATTTGAGCAATGAAAAAAGGGCCCCTGGTTGTTTAGGGGATGAAATCCTACCCAGTTAGTTCTTTGGCATCGACCATTATAAGGATCCCTATAAAACCAACCAGTATTTCAACGGAAAGTAAGGCCGGGTCCGTTTTTTTTTTTCGTGGCTCACATGATGTGACCGTTGAAGAAAATGGTTCGAGAGAAGTGAATTTAGGACTCACCAACTGGTGATCGCCGGATTTCTTCCATCAACAGTACCATGGGAACCCACAACCTTCATTTTTAGGGGGTTATAACCCATATTTGGGTGGTGTAAAACCTTCATTTTTGATGCTTTCGGGTTCCAAAAGGAATGTTTTATTTGAGGTTTGGTATGCTGCATATGTGGCGGCTCGTGCTGGCTTTGGATCACTTCTACTACAGCTACCTGACGTAGCAGGCCCCTGTGCTGAGCGGTGTAGCATGCTGCGACCGGTGTGCAATTTGTTGGCCAAACGTTTGTTCCTTTGACGTGAATGGCTGGGGATGGATCAGAAGGTGGAATTATCATAGGAAAAATGAATTCAAATTCAAAGATGATTTTATACTGAAATTATTTGTTTTTGTACTGTTGGTGGACAGTGGAAAAAGATTGAAGAAGTCAAGGAGAATTGTTCAGGACAACATTTTCCAGTAATTCTAATTTCGACGGGTTGAAACAATTGTTCGCAAACGCCTTGCAGATTCTCCGCGATTTTTTTTGGCTATCAAGAGGAAGTTTCTTCGTACTAAAAAACTACCATCTTTTTCAGGGGCAACCTTGAACCTAGGAATCACCTATAGAAAGATATCATCGATTACACCCCCGAAGTTTAACAGTTCGCCCCTGAAAAATGATGGTTGGGTGATTGCTTTCCTTTTGGGAAGGTAACTTTTCAGGGGCCATGTTAAACCTCAGGTGGGTAGTACTTGGGTTTTTGTTCACCCTGTGAGTCGGGGTTGTTGGTGAATCTACCCTCCTGGGAACGAGGAAACATATCCCACCCGGGGAACTTTTCGGAAAATCAGCGTCTCAGAAGTGCCTTTTTAGTCGGATATGGATGTTTCCAGAAATAGTGGGTTTTTCTCCAAATCATCCATTTTAATAGGGTTTTCCATTATAAACCATCCATTTTGGGGGCCCACCCCTATTTTTGGAAACACCCATATGTTAGTTCCCTACAAATTGGGTGGTGAAACTTCAAAAACATGGTTGTTGGAATATCGCCTCAACTCAGCTTTACATCCTGGTGTTTCCACCCTAGTCTAATCTCAGCATCGGAGGATGCTGGAGAATTCCCCCCAAATGTTGGTTTAGGATAAGGGAATCCATCAAACTCTGGTTATTTCAAGTGACCATACCTTCTTTTCATTTCTTTTCATCCCATGGTGGAGATGACACTGGATGATTTGGGAGCCAAAAAAAAAATCCTTGCTGTCCTCTTGGTCACCAAGAATCTCAACAATTGAGAGTCCCACCATTTTGTTGAGATATCTACCAGCAACAAGATGGGAGAAGAACATCCAGCCACAAACACTACACTTCCCCAAAAAAAAAACAATCTCATCAAAAATTGTCAGAAAACTCGGTGTTTTTTTCGAATTTCTCCAGCTTTTCTTGGGGAAAGCAACTGGCTGGGTTCCATTTGGGTTCCATTTGGGCCACCTTAAAATCAACGGCGCGACCGTGTCGAGCGACTTGACTTAGGCAAATCGTACAGCCCACAGAGATGGTCGGCCTCTCAACAAGTCAAGTCGATTCTGCAGATCTCTTGCGCGCGGACGTGGAGGAGTGCAAACAAAAAAAAACCAGAGGATCCCATGGGACGAACGGTATATTTACCTACATGAATGACATGGATCCATCCATTTAAAACCTAGGAGGTTGGTTTCAAATATTTTGGATTTTCACCCCTATATACTTGGGGCATGATCCAATTTGACTATTTTGACGTCCGCATAATTTTTTTTAGGTTGGTTTGGTTTGAAACCACCAACAAGAAAACAACGAAACTAAGGGGTTCTTCAAGTTGACGTTTGGTGGTTTACTTTTTCACGAGTTCGATAGAAAATCAAGGGGGGGGAGTTGTGGGGGAGGGAACCTTATGTCTAATTTCCCCAACTGGATGGAGGGGGTGTTTACTACATAAATAAAGGATCATAAACACACCTTCCATTCAGTTTTATTTTCCTTGGAGGGCCTAATTTTTGTTTTCAGGAAATTCCAGGAAAAAAAATGCATTTTCATGAAGAAAGTGGTGATTGGATGTGATTGGATGTTTTTTTCGCATACTCTTCTGAAGTCCAAGTTGATCAAAGTGATATCCCGGCTTTTTTGGGATCGGGAATCCGTTGTCCATGGATCATCTTGAAGACTAGTCACGTCGCTTGGTCGACTGGAAGTTCAGGGTAAAGGGATCAGGTCTCGGTTCGTGTCGCTGACTCTAAAAGTTATAATAAGTTGATTGATGTTGGGGATTGACTTTCAGCTTCTTAGTATCCATCCTTAGTATTCCCAAGTATCATACTGTCAGCCGTATCAGCTGAAAGTATTTCACTCAAGCATCCATCAGCTGTCAGCCGTATCATCGTTCTTAGTATTGATACTTGACAAGATCTTGACAAGTTGAGACCATACTGATGGCAAAGATCCTTCCCACCTTGGGTGATTTCAGTTGGTGGGTAAAGTCTTGAATGAGTTGATGGGTAGTTTATCCGACATTTCCCAAGATCGATGATATGCAAGAAGCATGTAATCCAAACTAAACTAGCAGCTAGCGGCCTACATATCCTATAAATCAGATAGGATATAAATGGATATAGCTGGCATAAACCTGTATACAAAGGAAGTCCAAGACTATTTAACTAAAACTCCCCCTTTTTAGATCATGGACCCAGGGGTTATCAATTCTTTTAAGCAAATAGAAACATGCCTTACCCAAATTTTGAAAGCCAATGGTCCTTACGCCAACCTGACGTGGCTCCATAGATATTAACAAACCATGCTGAATGTAACCTTCATTTTCGGCCCTAGTAGTGAACCACCTTACTCCTCAAAAACACATCTTCTTGGGCCCGTTGGGAATGTGTGTGTGTGTGTCCTCCCGGTTTGTTGGTTTGGTCAAGTCAGACCCGGGTTCCGAAACACCTGGGCAAGTCTTGGGATGTGCGACATGCAGGAGAATTCTGGCTTCCAGGATGTGCTTGTCTCATTGTTGTTGGGTCGTGGCTTTGCATTTGGTCGTTTGCCAGAGGGCACGGTGGAAGATTGGCTTTGGTATCGTTTGCACTTAGCACCTCGGGAGAAATGTTGGGGGAATTCGGTCGGAGATGAGGCATTTGCCCTTCACTCCCTTCACTAATAGTGCTACTCACAGGTTTCGTTAAGCACATTTTTGTTAAAGAACCTTGATGTTATAGTTTTTCACTTAAAGATTTTTTTGGAGAGAATTGTTTTTATACAACTGACTCCAAAAATGGCCTCAAAAATTAGGTGAATAGGTGAATTATTGTGTGGTTTACCCAGTCAGATGGATACTTGGTCATACCATGAGCAGCAAGCAGCTGGTTTTTCCCAACTGCTTAGGCCTCCCTTCGTTGATTTTCTCAAAGGGTTTTTTTTTGTGATACCCCTACACTTATTCAGGAGTATGAAATGATCCTTGAGTCATGGGAATTTGTGGGAACCCCAAAACAGGATTTCAAGGTGGGTTTAAGGGTGCCTCACCCTTTTTTTAAGTGGCGAAAACTTCACCTCAGCCACTGCGGGGGACCCAAGACCCCAAAATCTAGGCTTGCCGTTCATCGCAACCAAGAGTGGTGTATTTTTTTCAGAATCTCCTCCAAAAAGAGAATTTAATTTAGGAAGTATACTGGATCTACCATAAAAAAATGGATGCTTTCGATGAGATAAACTATGGTTTCCACTTAGGATACTAGTTATTATTTCATTTGAAAGCCTATCAGAAATAATGCTCCTGCCAAATTTTCGGGAAGGAATCTCCATGAGAATCAAAACCAACAGAAATCTTCCCAGTTGAGGTATGGTGATTCCAAGGGGAATCAATGAAAAGTAGGGCGACTTAGGATCTTATGCCAGGGAAAAACTCTTGGCGAATCTGAGTGTTGACTTAACCCCCGTGTGGGATATCCTCAGTGGAGGTGGCTCCCTACTTTTCACCACTGGATATTTTCCGTAGGATAAAGATCCGTATTTTTTTTTGAGCCAAACAAAACGGCATCATGATGAACTTCCAACCAGAAAAAATCTGGGAAGCCATGATTTTAGTCGAATTTTAGTTTCGACTGAGTCAGATCGGGTGTTTTTTTGGAGATCCCTTTTTTTTTGCGTTTCTTCCGCTGGGGCTGTGAGGTACATTTGCTTGGACATGATGATGATCAATCACCAGATTTCAAGAGTCAATTGGAAAAACTTCGATACCAGGCCCAGCAAAAAAACAGGTGGATGTGGATGTATACAGTTACACAAAACCTTACAACCATGCGGTCAATTTGTATATATGTGCTGGGGTCTAAACTCCCATTATTGCCGTATAATAGGGGATGGTCATCACCCCAACAGTAGGGGTTTATATACCCGTTATAAGGATTCCGAAGATTCCTATTAAAGGTGGGATGACCATCCCCAATGTAGGGAGTTTAGACCTTGGCACATACAGATTTCTATAGCTTTTATTGGTAAAGGGTCATTGATGTTTTTTTTTAGATGGTGATGTTCTTTTCCACTTGGATGCAAATAAGGCACCTGGAAGCCCAATCTTCATTTTTGATGTTTGTCGGTTTACGAATCACCATTTTTTTCATTTTAATTTGGGGTGGTGCTTTCGAAGACTTTTTTAATTTTACTCTCCTTGCAGAAATGATCCAAAGTGACGAGCTTTTTTCTCAAATGGGTTGAAACATGTTGAAACCACCACCTAGAGATCCTATAGTCATCATCCGAAAAAAAACCAAAAAAAAACACATTTTTGTTCAAATGGTGGCAACGACTTCAGGGGAGGCGAAAAAGTCGTGTCTTCCTGCCTTCTGCCATGGCCAGGCAGCTTCGTTGGGCCCCTCGCATTTTGAGAACCTGGAAAGCACCGAGGGACGAACAGCAGGCCAGCGTGGAAATTCTCGAGAAAAAGTTGGGCCAATGCTGGGCAAACACTCTCCAAGCAAAGTTCCCATGATAGAAATACAATAAAGATATATATATATATATTTAATGATTCTGCCAATCTCATAGTTAACCGCTACTTGAATGAGAACTGACATACATCTTGGCGAGTTTTGCATCCTTATACAGATATCCAAAAAAATGTAAATAAAGAACAGGAAAACATGGAAAACATGTGACTTTAACATGCCCCTCCCAATTTTTGGGGTCCAAACATGTCGACATGTTTGAGGTGTCATTAGCTCCCGCCAATCTCCAGACTCGTCAGGTGCAATGCCTGGTCTTGCGCCCAGCAATGCCATGCAGACACTCAATTCCGTCAAGGCACACAGAATTATGGCTGGTCAACCAACCCCCATGTAAGGTACCCCCCAGCAATAAGGCCTAAATAAGGGCTTTTTAACCATTGGTTTCCCTTAATAAGGCCTTATGAAACACCAATTTCTCCGGGGTACGTTTGGGGGGGCGGTACATGGACTAGCCATGATAGAAAAAGTAGGCGTTTGCTTTTTGAACTCAGCAAAGTCGGGACCGAATAGAAATCAGAGTATACAACCCTGGGGATGGTGTTTTTTTCCATTGGTAACCATGGTTTTTTGCGACAGTGACTGGATGACTGGTATCGATTTTTCACGCGAGTTGCAGGGGGGGGTTTTGCGACGGTGAGGTTTTTTGCGTCGGTAGGGCAGGGTTTTTTGCGATAGTTGGGGCTTCCCTCTGCGCTACTGCTACTGCTACTACTTCTACTACCCAGAGCCGTGCGTGGACATCTCACGGCATGCCTGTGTTGCAAGCCGTGTTCCGGACTTGCTGTGCCTTGTGGGAATAGCGGCAACCACGCAGCCGGCCTTCGCAGGAACAGCGCAGCCTTCAGATCCACAAGGATTTCCATCCCAGCATTGAAGAAGCTCGGTGGGAAGTCTTTCCCTATTCACGTGCATGTGATGACTTCTTTCACATGAAGGAAAAAATGCACATACTGTGCAGTTGAAATGCCGCCAAGTAGAACCCCGGAAAGGCAAATATGTGAGAAAAAATGCACTATGCAGTTGAAATGATCTCAATGCCGCGCTTCATCCCAACACTTTCTTTTTCAGCTTTTTGTGGAAATCCTTTCCGCCTTAAGCTTAGCTTCCCAATGACACTGCATACACAACACCTTTATTAATGTGTGTTTATTTCTCAGTTCTAACTGGAAAATGCTCATGACAAAACTGCGTGTATATATACATATATGTACTAAATCCATTTGCCGGATGAAGCACATCTTTGTCACTGGTCGTCTTCCAACGTTTTGTAAACATACACCATGGCAACCTCACCCGAAGCGAAGATCTGAGGGGAGCTGCGAAGGCTCCAGCAAGAAGTTGCCCAGCTTCGCAGCTGGCAGCGCGAGGTGCGGAAAACGCAGTTGCAGGAATTGGTGCGTTTCAGCAATTTGACTTTGAAACGCAGGCGCAGCAGCTCCTGCCAGCAATGGTGGCTTCAATTAGAGCACTGGCCGAGCGAGAATCTTGAAGCAGCGGGCCAAATTTTGAAAAACTGATGGAATTTCAGATGACGTAGGAAAAAAATCATGCAGAGGAGCCCACTTTGGTTGATTGGCTACAGACGTATGAGCCGCCTTTGCCTGCAATTCTCGCCGACGACGCCATTGTCTTTCCGGCCAGCAACGCAAGTTCCCCAGTTGGTCAACGCAGCAACCTGCGTTGGTGAACGCACGCGGCTTGCCTGCGTTGCTTGATGCCGGTGGACATCTTTCGCTGCAATCTCTTCGTTTTCATGCGGATGACAACATAGTGTATCTTAAGGTGTATCATAGTGTATACTAACAGACAATTCGTTTCTCAGCTTCAGTCGATAAGTCCTTTCATGTGAGAGCTTCAGTTTTGTCTATCCGAATTTCACTTCAATCTTCGCGATGTGATCGTCAGTCGATTCAGTTGAATCGCAGTGCTTGTGGAAACTCAATCTTGGTGTGTCATAAATGTTTTGAAGGAACTTCAACAATATTAGTTGCGGTGAGCAGCTACAGTCTCAAGAAGTTTTTGGTACCGCACCCACCCACTCAGATGGAACGTGGTGGAAATGACAAGTTGGAAGACATGCGAAAAGCACTCAGGGCTCTCACCTTTCAACAGTTGTTGATTGTGCTCACGATGTACCATTGGCAGGAGGCTCCCAGGGAATTTGACTCCAAGCCCACCAACCAGTGATGCAACAGCAGAATCAGATGGGGAATGGACGGTACACAATGATGGAAGCACAGCCTCTGGCTCAGCCTCACAATGCGGATGGAATCCTCCAAGTGGACCTCGTGAACCAGAGGGTCCACCACCCGGTTGGACTCCAGCTCCCTGCAAGAGGCATCGCCGGAGTGTGAAGGTGGTCGCTCTTGAGATTGTCAGTTACCATGCTGGTTGTGACGTTGCCTGTTTGTGGGGCAACGCGCCTGCAACTTACAGCTTTGGTGTGGAGCTTCAGTCCTATACAGCCCAAAAGGGTCCTTGACCACCGGACCAATTTCAACATGTCTTGAAAAGGTTTGCTCGATTCCGTATTGCGTTGATGTGTTTTCACGTTGTCCCGCGATTCATGTGATGTGATGTGAGTTTTGGATTTATTCATTTTATTAGTCAGGGCCTCGCCCCACGCTACTCCGGCTCAAGACCCGATGAACAGTCTGCGATGGCCAGGTGTTTTGCACAGCAATGTCGCAAACGCACGGCTCGTGGCTCCAGCCCCAGTTTCTTCTGCTGCGGCGATGGGAAGCTAAGTGGCACCAAGCCTATAGTTCTAGTAGGCCTATCTTCATCACTGGAGGTGTGCTTCAAATACAGCAACAACAACAGCAACAACAACAACAACAACAACAACAGCAACAGCAACAACAACAACAACAACAACAACAACAACAACAACAACAACGACAAAACCAAACAACAACAACAACAACAACAACAACAACAACAACAACAACAACAACAACAACAACAAACCACAACAACAACAACAACCTACAACAACAACAACAACAACAGGAACAACAACAACAACAACAACAACAACAACAACAAACCACAACAACAACAACAACCACAACAACAACAACAACAACAGCAACAACAACAACAACAACAACAACCACAACAGCAACAACAACAGCAACAACAACGACAAGAAACCATACTATTAACTTTTTTCTACACCTACTACTACTACTACTACTACTACTATTATTACTACTACTACTACTATTACTTCTACTACTTCTACAACGGAGCGTGGCTTGACTGCACTCCTCCAGCGAGCCGTCGCAAAAAACGCCGGTTGCAGTCGCAATAAACACCGATTTCGACCGCGAAGAACAAAAAAAACCTTTGGCAGTCGCAAAAAAACCTGCTGACCGTCGCAAAAATCTTTGGTAGCCGACGCAAGAAACCCGAAGCCCGAATACAACCCCATCTCCTTTTCCATTGGTTTATTTTCGGGTGCCATGTTCGTTTTCCGTGGTTTTTTTTGTGAGAGATGTTTTCTTAAACCGAACTTCAGCCCAAAAAGTTATTCGGTTCATTTCTTGGGGGTGTCGGAAATTTGATCAATGTCATGGTAACTTTAGACGATTGAATACTTGAAATGCCTCATGTGTTTTTGGTTCAAGATCCAATTACCCAACCGCAAAATTAGAAGTCAAAAACGTCTGCTTTTGTCCAAGAAATCACCAATAGTACCCACTGAACGGACCCCTAAACTTGAGTATTTGGTAGCTCGAGTAACTTATTTAGGGGTCTGTTGGCAAGGTCCCATTTAATTGTTGATGGATTTTGTTTTTTTACAAAATCCCCAGAGATGCACCTCCAAGTTTGACAGGTGCTCCTGCTGACAGCTCAATTTGGTCGTGCCCTGCAACAGTTGCAGCTGCAGGTTGGGGTCACAACATCACGGGCTGTTGAACCACCCCCATCGATGAAGGAGAGAAATACTGTTGATGGAAGAAATCCGTCTAACCAGTTGAAATTTTATACATTCCAGATGGTTGTTTACCGGATTTTTTTCCATCAAACGCAGTAAAAACCGGGAACTCTTGGCAAAAAACCTTCCCAACAAACTTTTTTGAACCCTTAGCAACCTAATCATCTTGGGTAGAAATTGCAGTCAGTTTGCTTCTCGGTGGCTTAAAGTATTTTTTACGTTCATTCCTACTTGGGGATATGATCCAATTTGACTAATATTATTCAAACGGTTTGAAACCTACTTCGCTCTCGAAATGCCAACCACATTTCACCACAGAAAAATGCCAACATCTCTTTAAAAATCCCATGAACAAGCTGCTAGGTTTCCAGCTTTCCAGTCGATTTTTTTTTTACACAATAGTCATTGGCAACAAGGAAAACAAAATCCTGGAGAAGCAAAACGTACTGGACATACAACGTTGATGCTTCAGAAATCCGGTGATCAAACCACCTGGGGATGGTGCTAAAACCTTGTAAAATTTGTAGATAATCGAGTAAACTGCCAACCTCAACTGGTTAGCCGGATTTCTTCCAACAGTACAACTGGATTGTTTTTGGTTTGGGTTGGTTTTGGGGACCTTGTTTCTTCAGGATCGAAGTCTTCGTGGTGTTGCATTGCATATGGCTTTACTCTTGCGTCGTGCCGGAACTTTTGAAGCCATCAAAATACTTGAAACTCCCTTAGACGTGTCTGCCTTCCTGTGACTTGGTATGGGTGGATTGAGGGTTGAGGTTTCTCTAATGCAGCTGGTTTCTATGCCAGGTTTTTGGTAGCGAGAAAGACCCATTGCAAATGTTCACCGCCGCACGATCATGAAAAACTAGGAAATGACATCATTTTGGGCAGCCAAAGTATAGTGACGTCATAAAAGCGGAAGGAAAACTTGCTGTAGCTACTCGCATGAAGTATGGGAAATCCCCAAACATTTCAGTTGCATCCATTGGTTGGTGATGTGTAGTATAGTTTGTAAATTTACCCACAAATCTCCTAGGGTTTACTATAATTCATTCAATCGAGTGGAAAAATGAAGTGAATCCGGGTAGCAATCACAAGTTTATGAAGTTTGGATTCGATGGGTATTGATAGTGTTGATCTAGCCAACATGATCGATCAGTTAGGTTAGATCGACATAAGCAGTGGATCGAAGAAAGTTGGGATACTTAGTTAACAGCTAACATGTATGGCTTAGTTTAGGGATTTTTCCAGGGACCCCCAAGCACGTCGAACCTCCATTCCCATAAACGTCCCATACCATTTCAAGGGATTCTTCCAGAATCGGAGTTTTTTTGAGGTGGCTAAGGGTCACATGTGCGGATCGGGGTCCCTGGAATTTTCCTCGATTCAATGGATTATTCTGGTTCTTGGTGAGAGGTGGTACTGTAGGGATTATATAACCACCCTGAAGGCACTATATAAACCCGGTACATAAGCGGTAAACAACCTGCCAAAAAAAAACAAAAATTGATTTTATTGTTTGTTGTTTTTGATTCTTTCCGGGTCCAAAAATCCCAAACCATCTTCAAAAAAATGATCAACATGATTTATAGTGTTTGTTTCCAGAAAAAAAAAATCGAAACAAAAGTTCCCCAAAAACAAAAATAAAAAACCCGACCCCTCAACCAAAACGCCAAAATTCCAGCGCATTCCAAGGGGTCCGAATGGGTCCAAGGGGTCTGAAAACGTCTTCACCAGGTGTGATTATGCGTCCAACTTCTCGGCGCGCGATCAGTTGCAGTATTTCCGGACCTTGGATTTATCGGAACGTGTCCAAGCACTCCAACGACTGCTCTTGAGCGGTGCCGCAGGTACCTTGGCGGTGGCGGGTTGCCATGGGGTGTTGGTGGTGGTTCTTCAGGTGTTTTGCTTGTTTGATAGCGGTTTTGATGTTGGTGGTGCCAAAACACCAACTTAACCCCTTGAAGTTCAAAAAATGATACCCAAAAAAGACGCCATGTTTGAAAGGAAAGATGGTTCACCTATCATAAGAATCCTAGCTACACCCCTGT
This sequence comes from Breviolum minutum Mf 1.05b.01, assembly GCA_000507305.1. Classification (NCBI taxonomy): domain Eukaryota; class Dinophyceae; order Suessiales; family Symbiodiniaceae; genus Breviolum; species Breviolum minutum. The sequence continues at coordinate 262,015 of DF239165.1, forward strand.
TTCTTCCTGAACTCAGGCCGCATTTGGAGTTTAAGGGACAATTTGTGTTTCCGAACCCGCTGTGTAGGTGGTCACTTTCAAGAACTTATGGCTTCCTTGTCAGGCCATTTTGTAGATTTTGTAGTATGAGTTCCTACTAAATCTCCTTGTTTGGCTGTGTGCTGTGTTGTGTTGGTTGATCTTTGATGCGGATCCTAGCATGCTAAATCATCACCATTCCATCACCGTTTGTTAGGGATAGTTTTGGTTACTTGCTCCAACTACCGAATAGTCGTTTATTTCTTAGGGCGGCTGGTATTGGGAGGGAAGTACCCTTAGATTCTCATGAGCAATGAAAAAGGGCCCCTAGTTGTTTAGGGGTATATAGGGGATTAGACTGGTCCTACACAGCTTTTTGGGGATTATGTCATAAAAACCATGAAATTATAAGGATCCCGGAACCTTAAACAACCAGTATTCAATGGAAAGTAAGGTTGTTTTTTTTTCCTGGCTCGCATGATGAGAAGCCAGAACCTGAGGCGATGAGCTCTTAGGTTATATTGATCCCAATGGTCGACATCGTCCAGGTTTGTTGGAGAGAAGTCTGCAAGAAGTTCCTTGGTTGCGAAACACTTTCTTTCTTTGCAACTCAAAAAAAATGGTTGTCTAGGTGGTGGTTTCAAATATTTTTTTGATTTTCACCCGTATTTGGGGAAGATTCCCATTTTGACTAATATTTTTACTAGTTGATTGAAATCACCAACTAGTTGTTTTTGGGTTCACCACCGCATAGTAAGAGTCACCACAAGGACTACCTACCATCTTTGGTCAGAGAATCCCTGTAAACCTTCATGTGCAATTGTTACTGGGTGGTGGGGATAGATCCAAGGTGGTTTTCCTTGTAAGTTCCTGAAACTCTTGGATGTGTTTTTTTTTGGCGATTCACGGATTCTAGCATGGTAAATCATCTGAAGTAAATCATCACATGTGCAATGAAAGAAAAACTCTGGTTGTTTAGGGTATATAGGGGATTATACTACCCAGTCGTATAGGGATTATAATAAAGCAACATAAGGATCCATATGAAACAACCAGTATATTGGAAAGTAAGGTTGGTTTTTGTCGTGGTTCAAATCTGCCGCAATGCATGGTTTTTTAGAGAGGTGGCTCGTTTCAGCGGCGAGCTGAAGAGTCTTAGAGAGGGTAACGCTGAAAAAAACAACACGGTCCAACCTTACTTACATCAGGTCAATACACTCCAAAGAATGGCTAGGTGGTGGTTTCAAACATTTTTTATGTTTTCTGGGGAAATGATCCAGTTTGACTATATTTTAATATTTTTCAAATGGGTTGAAACCACCAACTGGATGGCGAATGTCTTCCATCTTCCCAGGAAGCCCTTCCGAGAAAAAAAACAACTGAAAAACAACTTCTGGCTGGATAAAATGGTAGTTAGTAATGATTCGATGGTTATAAGTTGGGTCAATTAGCTTGCAATGACTGCTAAGTAACCCCTGTAAGTTGGTTGAAAAAACTCCCCTAAATAGGGTTAGTTATAACCAACCCAACAAAAACTAATTTTCGGGCCCGGTCTAGTTGGTTGCTTTCTCCCTGAGGATGGCATGGGCGATCAATCGGAATTTGTGGAACTTTGTTCTAAAGCTGGACATCAAGCGTGCGAACAAGGGCAATATCGAGAAGCCATTCGTTTGTTGCACTTGGGGCACCTTGGTTGGGGGAAGAAAGGTTTGGGAGGGTGTTTTTTTGGGAAGGTTGATTGATGGTTTATGAGCTGGTAAGTGTTTTTTCCTTGTTTAGGCAACTGCCCAACTGTTTCAGTGTTAAGGCACCTGCCCAAACTGATGTGTTTCTTCTCCGACCTTTTTCCACCTTTGGCCTAAGGAGATGCTACAGCGAGGTCTTGCAAGTCTTGTGTCGTTGTCTTTGTCTACCCATTTGGCGGCAAGAAAATGACCGTGAGGCCCTCGGCCTGGCACAAGATATTCAACGCTTCTTCGATATCTATGAACGAAATTTGGATCGTGACTTGGGTTGTGAAACCTGGGTTGGAAAAAGGGCATGGATCCCATGACGGATTCCCATGGGACGAGAGAGGTATAATTTACCTACATGAAAACCATAAACATCAACCATTCATGTAGGTAAATATACCGTTCGTCCCATGGATGGTATGGGTTTATAACCAAGCGGCTTGCCCATTAGTGGCATCGGGAATCCTTGATACATGGATCATCCGACCAGCCACTTTGTTTGGTTGATTGGACTTCCAGGATAAATCTTTGGGTTGTTCAGGGCATATTACTAGTTACACCCGTTACTACCCGAATTTGATAGGGATTTTTACCCCTCCCAAAAAGGGTGAAATATTTCCACTTAGAGGGATGGAAAAAACCAGGGAAATCCATTCATAGTCTTAACTCTATTTGAAACTGAGAATCCTATCTATTGCGGTGTACCCAGATGTGATGATGAAGAAAGGTCCCCAGAATGGCCATCTTTGAAGCCTGATATACCTTTTCCAAAGCATCATTCTCAAGGTTCCTGCGTGACATGTCCAAGCAAAAAGCCTCCCCTCCATCCACAAAAATAGAAAAGTGTACGGAATCTTCATTGCCTGAATTTGTTAAGCGAAAAAAACGTGGAAAGAATGTTTTTGTTGATCATGTGTTGACCTGCTTGAGGTTATGCCCTCTCTTCGCAAGTGTGGGCGGTTGCTCGAAAGCTTTACGCTACAAGGATGCTTGTCCGAAACTGAAAGTGTTGATGAGGTGATGTGCTCCGTGGGGTGTATTCAACAAAGTTTAGGTCCGGAGTCAGAATGTTCTTTGATCAATCGAAAAACGGGCCTCCAGTTGTTTGGGGTATATAGATGATTTGGCTTATGAGGATCCCTATTAAACAACCAGGATTCAATGGAAAGCAAGAGGTTTTTCTTCTTGGCTCATTTGTCTTATGTAGGTGGTGATACCCTCAAAAAAATGGAAATGATTCCCAAGTTGACGATATGCGCTATATAGTATTTTTCAGCTGTGTGGGGAAAGGAACGCCAACTAGCTAAAAATCAACCCAGATTTTCGCCCGGATATTTTTGACTGATCCAGTTCGGTTGCATCCCATTTTAAAAAAGAAACATCCATTTCTGAACACCCGGCCATTTTTTTTGAGAAACTCAGGGTTTCTGTTTCATTGGTTTGCCCCTAAAAGACTTCCCTTCAAAGTGGACCCCCGGTGAAATAACTCCACTTATTTCGGAGTGGAAAAAAAACTCTGCCATTTATTTTCGAAACCCCAATAATCCATTTACACCCCCGAAAACTAACATGGAACCGTTTTCAATACCCTCTTGGAAAAGGAAAACAACTACAAACCCACCAATTTTTGGGTTTCAGCCAAATAAATTTCAGGGGTGTGCATAACGATCATGTTTTTTTGGGGCCCATCGGCCCATCTGCTGCTGAGGATGTTCCATAGCTTCTGTGACAGAGGTGAAGCCGAAAATGCGTTGGACATCTTCGACCGAGAGCAGTTATTAGCCTTCGGAACTGAAACGACAGAAGCCTCTGAGGAAATTTGGGCAGAATATCCTCGAATTGTTGCTGTACCTTTGGCGTGAAAGATTCCAACATTACGAAATTTGGGTTGGTGAATTATTGTAGTTAGCCAGATGGATTGGGTTTGTTGGTATTTTTTCGTGGCTTAAATTTGGATTTGTTTATATAAGGTCTAGGTGTTGCTTTCAAATATTTTTTTATTTTCACCCCCTATTTGGGGAAGATTTGCAATTTGACTAATTGTCTTTCAGATGGGTTGGTTCAACCACCAACAAGAGGTGGTTTTGTAGTGTGTACCATGCTAAATCACCATCAAAGCACCAGTTTTCAGAGGTGAGATGTGAGAACGGGGGCCCACTCAGAGGACCCTGGCCCAAGTGAATTTATGTAATAAGCAAGTGGTGGTTTCGCATGTTTATTGATTACCCCGAGAGTTGGGGGAAGATGGGTAGTTTGTGGTTTCAAATACCTTGGAGTCAAGATATAGGAGTCATGCCGCTCCTAAGGTAGGTTAGTAGTGAGCCCATATTAATTAAGAACGCTCGGGACTGTGTTGGTGTATGTATGTCAACACCAGGTGGTTGCAGATACGTTTGTGATGTTCACCCCTTACTATTTGTAGAAGATGTGCCATTTTAACTAATCTTGTTTCAAGTGGGTGGTTCAACCACCAGCAAGAAAAATCGACAAAACTACCTGAAGTGTTTTTTGTCAGGACTACATCCGTGTCCTAAGCCATGCTGCAGCACGGGGAGCTATGGCCAACTATGCTCTTCACGAACGCTTGCGGCAATTGCAAGGTTTCCTTGCAAGGAACAACCGATTAGTGTTGGACCAGGAAACACATGCAGCCTTGGCTAAGCTGGGACTATGTTGTTGAAAATCGATGCTCGGTGGATGGAAGTTGGTGGAAATTCTTGTCTTTGTTTCGGGATGGGTTGGGGCCTGAGGCCCAAAAGGATCAACAGATCTCCATCTTCGAAACAGAATACCTTATTAGGGGAGAAAGCCGATAGATCACTACATATTCTAGTAGATTGATACATTACATTCCCAACACGTCCAGTTACTCGCTAGACAGGTAACTACTCCAGTTACCAGATTTTCAGGTAACCGAGGATGGTTCCTGGAACCAAAGGGTTACAAGTACTGTTTTGGCAAGATGTGGCTCGGACCCTTAGCTGAAATGAAAAATCCGAATACACAGGCATAAACTTATCCCGTTGATGTGGCTATATGGATATGCCAAACAGTTGGATCAACTGGCTTTCTGTGCAATACATCTAGTGATATTAAGTTCTAGATTGACCTGTACTCACATACTCGTGTTATTTTCGATATATGTATATATCGTTATACGTGCCGAGCCATGAAGCGGGCTCGCAATACTGCATGGCACCGTGTGGAAGGTGCCCCCCCCCCGTGCTGATGGAGTGCTGGTGGTATTTTTTCATTGTATCTTTACGAGTACTAGATTCACATCCACGAATCCTGCAAACCCCAATAACTTTTTTTGCCCATCCGCAGCCACTGACTTCGAGTGAAAAGCCACCTCTCAATTGGTCCTGTCATCGTGATGGGTGACATGGAGTTTCTTGGTTTCAGACTACTTGTTCACAATACCCATTGGGATACATAGCTCCAAGTACATAAATCACCATCTGCAACATTCTGCCTGCTAAGGCTTGAGCATTTGAAGTCCGTGGTGGATCAATGGAGTCGGGATAAGGGGCTGGTGGAACTTAGGGCTTGCCCTAAACATACGCTTGTTGGTGATGTAGCTCCTGACCCAACCGAAGAATCGGTATCATCTTTGTTTGAACCGATTGCTATGGTCCTGGCCCATTTCGGTACTCAAATCCCAGTTGGATCTAAATTCAAGGTGCATTGATGGTTCAAAATCATTTTTCATTTTAACTTGTTTCTTTGATATTGCAGTAAAATTGACGTTTCCTCGTTAATTAGCTACCTGCCAGCAGGCAGCATTCCTCCATACCAATGAGCAAGCTTTGCTACTCCCTGCTACATCATTGCAGAAAGATGTGAACTCATGGGCTGAGTACGAATCCGGTGCCTTCCGTCAGCATATCGTTTACACCCTTCGCCTTTGGAGAAAGACCCGGTTTCGATCCAAGTACCTTGAACAAATTGAATTAGGGATCTAGTGGATCATGAGCAATAGTGCAAAGTATACAATTAAAATTATACGATGCCAAATTCCTAGACAAGTCTAGCACCCAAGGTCTCCAAACGTCCAGAACTTGAAAGACATCCTGAATGCTTTGTATCCATTTCAAGCCCCTCCTGCTGAAACTGATGCGGCTGTGGATGGCAGTGCTCCTCCGGATGGTGAAGAGTCAAGTGCTGGTACTGGTAGCTTTGTTGATAATCTTGAAACATTGCCATTGGTTATGGAGCAGCAGGATTGGCCTCCACGACCATGGATACCCAAATCTTCTCTTCTTAGATGGCTATCAAACCGATCATCTCACGTTCAGGATTGCAAATTTGAAAGTGATCCATCATTCAAGGGTTCTAGGTAGTGATGGCTACTGGGACCAATATATGGTTATATTTGTATATCTGTAAATAACTGCATGGTAGCCTAGAAGCTTTGACCGCCAATCAAATTAACATTAGTGTTTTTGGTTCAGGTAAGTTTTTCCAATGGACAGTGTAATCACATTCCACCAGGACGAAGAACCTATCCATGACCCTGAAGCATCTGAAGTTCTTGAGGCCTTCAACTCAACACTGTCATCTTGTGGAATTACTAAAAATATGTATGTCCTGATATCATTAGACCTGTTTCATCCCTTGCCACCAGGATGCTGGAGCTCCCGAAGCAAGTGCCGTTTCAGAGGTGCCAGGATACAGGTGTCAATACTGTATCATTATGGATATATATATATATATAATAATGTTCTCTCCTTGAAAGACTTTAGCCATAAGGATACATTGCCCCATACAAGAATAGAATTCCATATCGTCCAACACTTATAGGCCTCATATCAACTTGATCAAGTTTGCAGGTTGTTGAGGAAGCGCCAATCCCAGCTGCAGTTGAGGAGGTCCACCAATGCGATGACTCTTCTAATATTAAATAATGTTTTCCATTTTCCAAACTGTTTGAGGAAACTCTACCCCTAGCGGCGGTTGAAGAGGTCCACCTGGTGAATTTTGTTCTTCACAATATATCTAGATCTATTGATGTTGAACGTTTCAATGTTCCAGGTTGCTGAAGAACCTCTGCCCCCAGCTGATGTTGAGGAGGTCAACAAATTCAATGAGTGATGACTTTTGTTCGCAAGTTGTTCTGAAGTTCTTGTAATGTTCAAGGTTGTTGAAGAACCTCTGCCCCTACCTGATCATGTTGAGGAGGTCCACAAATGTGATGAGTAGTTTCAAATGTTTTTGAATTGATTTTAATAGTTCGGAAGTTCTTGTAATGTTCAAGGTGGTTGAAGAATCTATGCCCCCAGCTGCAGTTGAGGAGGCCCACGCATGTGATGTACTGTTATTCTTTAAATTGCTTTTAAGTTGTTTGATTCAATGTTCCAGGTTGTTGAGGAACAAAAAGCTCCCGCCGAACTTCCAGAACCAGAAGAGGTTTTCCTTTTGAATGTTTAGATGTCCATTCCTAATTTTCGTTCAAGTTAGGCCCTGCCCGTCCTGCGGAGGATCTTGCAGCACTCCGAGAATTGAAGGCTTTGGATGCTGACGAAGAAGATCAAGAGGTGCAGGTCATTGTTTTCATTTAGACTGACGGTCATCATCGATATATACGTATAAGTATATGAATTATAATTAATAGTGACCAGCAGGCTTGGGAGCCCAACATTCGTCCACGCACTACTCCTGAAAAAGAAGACCCCACTTGGTGGATGGATACTTGGTATGCGGGTGCCTCAAATCATGTAGTTGTCAAATAAAGGCTTCAACTAGATGTTTTTGATGTATTTGGTGTTGCAGGACCCCTCTAGAGTCAGAAATGGCTTCAAAGCTGAGGCCTGTCACCAACCTGTTCAATATTATTTGTGAATACTTTTACTTCCCAAATTCATTGAATGTGTCATACAGGTCGAGATGGAAACTGCTGGTACTGAAGAAACACCCTCAGAGGTGCCTATTAGCCATCATGTTCTTTCCATCCATCCCTCGTAGTGTTTGCATACCATTAGTCATGGAAGGTAGTCCAAAAGAATGAAGATGGGCTTGAAGGAGGTCGCAAGGACAGGAAATTCAACCATGTTTAGACCCTTTCACCCAATGGCCAAATCCAGAACGCTTGCCTGCTCTTCCAGGAAACTGGTCTGAAAGGAGCTTCCAAGCCTAGGCCGTGCCATGCTGACGCTTTCTGGCAGTTGTGTTGGTGAAGCCCTATAGAATGCCATATAATAAAGAAACGATGTATCTGTAGATATTCAGAAACTTTGAGTCTATTGATACACAGTTTCATTGCGAACTGCCTTAAGGACAGGGCGCCCCTCGTGGTGAACCCGCCTGATTTGAACAGTGTCCTAAGTGGAATCTCTTTGAACAACATTGATTTCAAGGAGAATGTCAACATACTGCAAGAACAAGAAGCTATGACACTAAGCTGAATTCTATATAGGTACATGTATATATATATATATATATCCTGATATGAATTTTATATGTATTTTGTTTCACTGGTTTCAACATGCCTGCAAAGGCGATCAAAAGCCCGTAAAGATGCGAAAGGTAAAGGAAAAGGCAAAGGCAAAAAAAAGCAGGAGAAACGTGAGGAGATTGACAACAATGGATCGAGTGGCAGTGGGCAGCATGGGAAAGGAAAAGGGAAGAAGAGGGCTGCGGAAGCGGCAGGAGCTTCCAGTTCTAAATCTGAGAAACCCACCAAAGGTAAGGGAAAAGGTAAGAAGGGGAAAGGTAAGGGGAAAGAAAAATCCAAAAAGGCTTCCCCAAAGGCGAAAGCGAAAGCCAAGTCTCAGGCTAAGAAGCCTTTTGTTGTAGGCGGGGTGCAACTACTTACTTGATAACTTACTGCAGTACATGTGATTTCAACTATATATATACATATATATATTTGCATCTGATTTCTACCCCAGATGAAGCAATGAAGACGGACATCAAGAACACCTTGCCCTTCCTGAAAAACTACAAGGCTGATTCAATGAATTTACATTTGCTTATGGTTATTTGTTTCGATAAATAGGCCGCAACTCACCTGCTGCCGCAGTTGACGATCTACTGGACTCGTGGTGACGTGGGTGTGGAGCGCAAGGCTTTTAAGCTGGAGAATGGCGAGGTTCAAAAGAAACGCTCAGTACCTCTTCCTTGTTTTAAATTGTTTTTCAACATACAACGAACAATTTCATTGCTCACAAGATTGTGATTGCGGTGTATTCTGATCAAATTTTATCATAACTTCATATGCGTTCAATTTGCAAATATTTGGGGCCAGGTGGCCTTCCTCTCCAAGACTTCATACCCTTCGGCCACAATTGCAGAATTGGTGGATGTATGTGCTCACTTGGTCCATTGCTTAGCTATATATTTTGATAAATACCTGCCCACCCTCAACCTGGTCCAATAACCGTCAGCCGAGCAGCTTTGAGGCGAAAGATTTGGACAACGGTGTCTCAGTGGATGACGCCATGGCCACCTTCTACCAGGCACGAGCCGACTGGCTGGAGTCAAAAAATGAGGAGGAGCCATGGGATGCCGATTGATTTCTGACAAAATATGTCAGTGGCTTTTTTTGAACTGGCCGTGGGGTATATAGCTAGCAGCATCATGTTTCTAGAATTGTGCAGTCTTGCTGCCTTCAATCAAAATGATTGGCTCATGAAACCTGGGCCATGTGGGGTGTGCAGCATATGTTTCACAATTTTTAGTGGCGTGTTAAGCCGCTAGCTAGCTGGTCAAGGGACATACCATCACAATAGGCGAACTGCTGTTCCATCCTCTATATGTTTGAACTGGTTGAAACATACACGTTGAAACGTACAGGAAAAAACAAATAGCATCTTCATTATATATAGATATTTGTTTTTTTTGAAATTTGCTAGGGGCGTGATCAGCAGGTGTGTGGTGGCAATCTGGAAACTGGATAGTTTGACACGTTTGGCCGATTGGAGATGCAAAACAAGCTCTTATTCCAATCTACCTGCCATGTGAACACAATAAATTTTGAATTTTTGAGACTGTTGAAATTGATGGTCATGTGCTACATGTGATGTTCTTACTTGATGTCCTCCTTAAGTTTAAGGTTCTGGTGTAACCCCTGTCCCTGCTACTGCCCCTTTTGCAACATGGTCGCCCATTTTGGGATCTCCGACTTTGAAGCTGCGATGCTCTTGGGCTTGGGAGCACCTTGTGTTTTGCATCATGTCTGCACATGATCATAGTATATAGAATTGCAAAAATGTAAAATGCAACCACTAGATATATATATATATACATATATATTAAATACCTTTCCCCAATCAGGATTCACATCTTGGACTACACCGTGGCAACCTCCAGTACATCTTTCAGACGAGCCCTCTGGCTGTTTGTTTTGAAGTATTTGAATCGAATACAATATCCCCTCAACTTAAAAACTTAGGATCTGCACTGCCTCGAGCTATTTGCGGGGATTGGTGGAATCCATCGTGCCTTCCGTGGGGATCTTGGATGGGATTGTACGTTTGGGAAAATACTTCCGATCCCCTTTGAATTTTGTGGGGTGATTATATGATGGAATCAAATTAAAAAACTCAAGGTGAACATGTAGCAAACTTCTTGATAATTTCGATGTTTTCTCCAAATGCATTCTTGGTGAGGTCGACTTGGGCTATCATCTGCAAAATATGATAAGGGTATCGATGACACGAATATGGATTTCACCTCAGTGCTCCTTGTTTTAATTTTAGTGGTCTAGATGTACGCAGTCTTGTTGGACATGTTTCAAATTACACATGGTACACCAAGGCTAGGTTTTCTGGTGTGCTGCCAGTATATCTTGCGACTCAAACCAGGGGCCCTCCTTTGGAGTGGCCTTCCTTGCTCCCTACATGTTTGGATGTCACGGGGAACTTCAGGGAAAAGTCGTGAGAACCCAAGAGGATGGTTTGAATCGTTGGGTGGTTTCAAACACCAATGTGTCAAAACAGCAAACATGATTGCTGCACGCTTTGGGTTGGTAGCTCTGATCTGTTTGGTTCGCCAAGTTTACTGGTGCACAGAACAACCTTCCTCAAGTGTAGCTATGTTTTTACCTTATCTTGAACTTGCCCTTTATCCTGCCCGGGTCTTGCTTGGTTTCCCGGCTGGGCTTTTCCAAAGATTGCGCCTTGGCTGAGCTTGAAGTGACATCACGTGTGGACAATGCTGTGAGGTGATTATATGTATATAATTATATATCTGATCGATGTTGTGAGTATGGGCCTCTGTTTTGCTATCTAAGTTGGATGGGATTATTTGGCCATCGAAGCATGAAGAGATCCATTCTATTTGGATCAGTGTCCCTTTGCTGAATCCATATTTGATCAGTTCATATCAGTTCATAATTGTTTGAAGTTATAATTCAACAGTGTTAATGGTCGACTACATGAGGCCTTGGATCCACCAATTTTCGATCCAGAACCGGGTCACTTCTGCTGACAGGGAGAAGTTCAATTGGAGTTCTAAGGGGAACACCAAGTTTTCCAAAAGCAAATCTGGGCGGAACTGGGTGTACCTTTGGTTGCAACTAAAGCTGTAAAAAAAACACAGTAATATTAAGATCAACCTCTGGAGCTGTTAAACAGATCCAGCAATGAGGTCTGGAGGACCGAGCTTCACTAGTACACAAGCATATCCAGACAGATTCTGCTACCGTGTTGCATCTGCACACAAGCGCTATTGTGTGGAAACTTGCCTCAACATATATACGGTCATGTATTAACTGATCATAGTCCATGGATGTATGTACTCGCGTATATGTGCGTCCATGTAATGCACACGACATCCAAGGAAACAGGGATGACATCGCCCCTCCCTGATTTGCATCACCAAAGACTTGGCCCACATGCCTTTGTGACTCGAATGCAGTTTCATAGTTGCCCTTACCCGATTGAACTTCCCATATATATATATTTATATATATATATACAGCTGATCAGCAGTAAGTTGGTGGTTATAGCTATATAGATCTAAAGATATAGATTGCTGGATCCTGAGGTTGGACAATGGATGTGGCAGGATGCTGACTTGGATCCATGGCTAAATGTGTGTTGGTGGACCTGTTCATGGAGTATAGGAAAATTCTATAATGATCGAATATCCCTTCATGTTTGTATTTTGAGGGATGGTGGATTTGCTTGGAGGCACGCTAGATCTCACAAGGTCCCTCAAGTTGTTTCAAATCATCTTAAGCTTAAGCATATCACTTTAAGCCTAGAGGATGTCTTAAACATCTTCGACCATCAAAAAACTATGGAGCGTGGTTTTGGTACCTGGTGCTGACCCGCACTCAACTCCCATCCAACAACCAAGATGGCTTCGAACTGCCAAGGAACCCTTGGTCATCTTCCTCCAGGAGGAGCTCATCAATGGCAACTTCACACCTAGGCCAAATGTGCCACTTAGGTGCACCCCTTTGAAACAAAAAGAGATGCACATTTATCAAGGTTTGTTGAACCTGTCTGCATCTAAAAGGTGTAGGCAAGGTGATGACTGATGATCATGATTGATCACTGATCAATTAGTTAGACAGAACGAGTTTGATCCTGCCATAGACATGTTTTCCCAAAATATGATCATATACGTAAAATGTTGACCCCGGATTAATAAACCCCATGGTTGTTTAATTGGGGGGGTCCCATTTTAAAGGGGATTTATCACTTTTGGGGGTACCCACCTTAATAATCACTATAGGGGTTTATTAATCCGGGGTTGACATTACATATTTCACTGCAAGGTTGTTGATTTCTGAAACCGTACTGGACCATATGGCAGGATTCAGCCAATTCGTAATGACACCGTGTGGATTGCCATACAAACGTGGGGGAAATGATCGATTGTGCTTTGGAAAGTCACCATGAACAGGTCAATGCATTCACATAAGCCCAAAGGATGATTTGAACTGCAAATCCCAAAGTATTCCCAAATTGATTTGTTCGTGTTTGGGGCTCAAGGGACTGTTTTGTTGCCAAAGATCTCAGATCAACCTTCAGGACAGGGTTGAACATTAAAACATTATTGAAAAAATGGGGCCCCCGGAACCGTGACGGAACCGTTAAAATACAGGTGGAACCGTTAAAAAGGGCACTGGAACCGTTAAAACCCGGCCGGAACCGTGATGACAAAATTGATCATATTTTGAGATTCTCCAACATGTTTTTTTGAGTTTGAAACTACGTATGTCTAGCTGTTATCGATGTATAGTCAATCTTGTTTATTGGATTATATGTATTCTCTTGTCAAACTTTAGCTGTTTCTTTAAAACACTGCAGGATGCCCAAAGCAAAGAAGGCAGCTACGCCAACACCACCAATGAATCCCAACTTGGTGAACTCTTTCTTGGCAAAAGCACGTTCCGTGGTTTCATCAGTTGTGCCAGTTCAAGGGGATAAGCGAAAACTAGATGGGGATGGAACTTTACCACCTGCTACTAAGCCTAAGTCAGTCCCACCACCGCCTCCCAAATTGAATGAATGGCTTGGTTCAAGTCCCTCACCACAAGTGAGTAAGCCAGCTCCACCTACTTCACCTCTAATGGTTCAGAAACCTCCCCAGCCTGCTGCGAAGTCAAAAGCTTTGACATTGACAGCCGTCCCTCTCCCAAAGAACCCTTCACAGCAGGTGTCTGCCCCGAACCCGAAAAGCTTGCCGAAACCAGTTGAGAAAACACCTTCACCTGCCTTATCCTCAGGGTCGACGGCTTCAGAAAGAACCCGTGAGGTGTTGCAGAAAGCAAAGCAAGCACATCTTGCAGCACAGGCAGCAAAGGATAGTGGTGAAGAGAAAACGAAAACTGATGTTGCAGAAGCCAAGGAAAAGTCACCACCTACTCCTGAAGAGTTGGTAACTCCGCCCCCCAAGGTCAGTGCCTACGCCTCTCCTCAGGTCACACCCTCTGACCCTGTGAAAGAACTTTCTCGGGATTTTGATGGTGACCATAATCATGGTGAATCTTGGGGCAAGTCATGGTGGAATGATTGGGGATGGGACTATGGTTCCTGGTCCCATGATTGGGGCTACAATTGGAGAAATCAAAAAAGTTGGACTGTTGATTCTTCATACAGTACTGGTTGGTCCCAAGAATCGTTGGAACAACAAGATCAAGAATCTAAACCTATAAACCCTAATGCTGATCAAGTTCGACAAGCCCTTGCACTTCGCAAGCCCTCTGAGTTAAGCCACAGCCCTGACGCCAGTGGCGAAATTCCAAAGGAAGATGCTCCACCAGGTGACACGGTTGAGGCCCCAAACGCGGAAGTTGATGAGGTGGAAGGAGGTGAGCCTACAGATAAAACGTGGCCACCCGTGGACAAGTTTGGTAACCCGTTCACTGCCCACGCTTTGTATATGAGATTCTACAGGGCACTGCGAAGTACCCTATCTTAATAAGCTTGGTGGGGTGAAGATTTGGGTTTATATATATATATATATAGATCTAATTTATATATATATATACATGCAAGTACTAGTACAAAAAATATAATTATATATATATATTTGTGTATGTAGCTAGTATGATCTCGTTTTATTGCAAAGTAGTATGGTGAAGAATTTTAATTTGGGTTGGAGTCACCCAGGAAAACTGATCCTGATGAGGGCCTGATCTTATAATGATACAGCATGGTATGCATTCGAATTATTTTGATGCTGAACTGAACTCAGGCACCAAGGAGCCTATCCCTGCTGAAGTTGCGGACAAAAAGATTGAAGCAGAGACACGAAACTGGGTGTGAACATCAACTAGATCTATGAGTCATCTATCATGTGATTATATCTGATTCCTTATCAACAACACTCTAGATTACCACAAACAAATCCCAGTCCAAGAGTGATTTGGTAAGGTAATAGTTTTCCAAACCATCGATCTTCCTCGCCAACTAAGAAAAGAATGGAAAGCACAAGATGCACGAGCTCTACATGGCTTGGCTCAGTTGCAAAGGTGTGTGGGATAAATGTGCTCTTGAGATTCGGGTCTCTAAGAAAAACTTTTCAGACCAGGAAGATCTGTTTGAGTTCCTGCTTAAACCTGATATGTTGAAACTTCTTGGAGAACAACAATTAGTTGATGACCTCGTGCAACGCCACCTTGAAGCGGAGAAGAAACTTCCTTCAAAGTCCAAAGGCCGATTCATCAAAGTGATTCTTAGCTTCAACTAATTTGTACTTCCGAGTCCGCTGAACAAGGAAAATTGTTTTCTTAATAATATATCGCCTTTGAAATCTACAACTTTTATCCTTGCACCGGTTGACCCCTCCAAAATAGACCAATGTCAACCTGTGTCCATTGTCGCTGAGGAACCCAGACTTTCCACAGAGGGAGGACCTGTGGAGGTTCAAATGCTGGGTTGGTGCAAAGGAGAAGAAAAAACAAAGGCATCAGTCTGAGGTTAGCTTATCCCGCACGGCGGAGGTGGAAGAAGAAAGCTTCTACGAAACTATGTCTTTGGGCTGGAACAAGATCTAGATATATGATCACTTGAATCCATTGAATCTTATTTGGTGTTCAAAAAACGTACTAATCTAGAATCTTGTTTCCCATGTTCTTTGCCACTGAGGGGTGAAGCGATGGAAGAAGGTTTCGATCAACTACCAGTACATGTACTCCCAAAACAGCCGAAGACACCGAAAGAGAAGACCCCAAAACAAAAGTTGGAAAGTGTAGCTGGCCAATAAATTAGCTTCATGATGGTTCTTCATGATGGTCATAAGCTATTTTGATCCAGCTAGCTACTTGAGGCCATCAGCCGTGCAAACAAGAACTTGACAGACAGCACGCTGATCAAATGCAAGCTATCAAACACCACACCTGCGGAGTTGATTCTTGCCTTATTAAAATTTGAAAGGTGAACACGTTACAAACACCCTCACTAATATATATATATATAAGTTTGTATACATGTGTTTACATAAAAATATTACAATAATATATATATATATATATTTACATTATAATATCCCGGCACGTTCCATTATGAGGAGCAATGCCTACAAAGAGGCTCTCTTGTCTGATGTGGCGTCTGCGTCCAAAAAGTTGGCTGCGTCCAAAGATAAAGCTGTTGCGGCTTTGGCAAAAGAGGATCAATTTGAGAGTGCCATCGCTGTTCCTTGACCAACATGTCATTCCAGGTTCTAGATCTGGGTTTCTCAAAGTAGTCTCATGGGCTTTGGTGGTTGGGGAAACGCATCACGTTTGGGGTGGTGCTGGGATTAAAGTAATGTTGTTGCTGTTGTTGTTGATGATGATGATGATGGTGATGATGATGATGATGATGATCAGGAGTGCGGCTGGTGATGTTTCTTGTTGGGATTGTTTTTGTTATCGTTTTGGTTTTTCTTGTTGTTGTTGTTGTCGTTTTTGTTGGTTATATATGAAAATGATGTTGATGTTGTCGATACATTTATTTGAACTACATTGTTGATTTTATTGGCAATTATAATAATACTCACAACTTGTCATGAATTGTCGGTGATGTCGCTGATGATCATTGTTTGAGTGGGCCAAATGAAATGAACACGACATGTTATGACATTATAAATTAATTGGAATGAAAAAACATTAGGATGAAATAGAACATGAACTGAGTGAAATGAAACGCATTGAAAATTGAATGAATACCAGTGAAATGAACAACGGTTTGATCATGTGCATTATGCCGGTGTTGTTGTTGTTGTTGTTGTTGTTGTTGTTGTTGTTGTTGTTGTTGTTGTTGTTGTTGTGCTTTGTGTGATGCTAAGGACCTGGTGGGAGCAATGGCAGTTTTCAAGAAGGTTTCTGACACCGTGAATGGCCATCTGAGATCTCCTAAGCCAAAGGGTGGTGCTAAGGCCAGTGCTAAGGCCAAGGCCAAAGCAAAGGCCGGTGCTGCCAAATGATTTTCATATATATCTAGCGCTAGCAACAGATCTATGCGCAAATATATGTGGTGGGGTCCTTGCAACGTGCTCACTGCAGAAACTTTACCAAATCCTTTACATTTATTTTACATACGACTTTCACCAACTTGGCTCTGCTTTACATTTATCTTTACAGGATCGTTTCATTTAAAGAATATATATATATATATAACTGATGTGTTCCAACATCCAACCTGCTAGCGTCTCACGGGGGCAGTGTTCATGCATGTTGCTGAGTTGAGCATGTCTACGACCTAGATCTACCAATGTATGATCCACATGAGCTTCTCGAGTATTTGTACTCAACTGGACGGATTCTTGTCCCTCAATCTGAAATTGCGAAGCTTAGTTCCAAACAAAATGACATTTTAACTTTTGAAAAGAACCATGTTTGTACTGTTTTTTTTAATGCCCCAAGCCCAAACTATATCCTCAAGTTTGTTGCTTTCAACCAGCTATAGGAAGTACTGGCATCACTGGACATCAGTGGCAAATGCAGGATGGGCTCACCGTCATCCGGGCAAAGGATGCTTTCCAATTTCTGTGTATGGGGATGAGGCTAAATACAATTTGACTTATGGTGACAAGTTCATAGCTTTATGTTTGGGGTCCCCTCTGATACGAAAACAAGGTATCTTGCCATCAAAAAGTCAAACAGTTTTTGGTTTGGGTGTCTTTAAACTTTTAAGCCCCAATTCATTTGCGAAAATAATTCCACTCATTTTAAAGGTAAACATCCGGCCACCCGGCTAATCCAGCGAGGTTCTTCTGCAGAGTAATTTTTTATTCTTTATCGTATCATCTGCTATTGTCCTTGGAGTATCTGGGGTTGATTCTTGGAAGTATATATATTCTGAAATTTTCATTTATGTTGAAAGATCTTAATCTTCGATCTCATGGATGCTCTGCACCCTCTTTATTTTTCAACACCGGCAACTGCACCTGTCCAAGGAAACCATGAGACCGATCCTGAAAAGAGCTGCTTGGAGCCTCAATTTGGCGTTGCAAGGGCAACGCCCATCAGTGGCCATGGCAGCAAGCCAAGGGTTTCAGCTACCCCGGAAACAACGAAGATTGGAAACAACTCCATCCCTTTCAACCAAATTCGCAGTATCCGAATTTAAAGGGGACTGGGCATGGTACAAATATTTCTTTGAAATCGAGCCCTACTGGAAGTGTGGAAGTATTTGCTATCGCTGCCACGCAGCCCGTATTCCAAGGCTAATGGTTTTGGATAGATCTGAAAGTACTCAAAAAAAATTGTTTAGTTGTTTTTCAGGAAACCCGTGAAGAACATTTTGGTTGGACAACCAATTTAGTTGAATAACCTATTGATTTTGGAAAACTCTATGAGATACCTTCAGGGCACCCATGCTGGATGATCAGTTGAACTTAGTCAAGGGATGTCCCACACTAGTGGTTTTTTCAGCATTTAGAATTGCATAACACCATCTCCAAGGCATGTGTAACTCCAAATGGTATAACTTGCAAGGTTGCCCGTGTTGACTATTTAATCCTGATACAGTGTTGCAGTTCTACCGCAAAACCACAACATGAAATGCGTGTTGGGTTGAACAATCGAACTTCTTCTGTGTACTCTTTGCGAATCTCTAGGATCAGCAATTTAAAAAAAATATCCTGAATTGGAGGGTGTTTTTAAATCCCTGGAGGTTTGGCCATCCTTACACAGATTTCACCATGGATTGGGATTTGGATGCCCGCACCACCCAAGAGTTCCTTTTGAATTGCTTACCCGTACAACCCAACCACCTGGTCAACGTTGATGGGTTTGACGTGGGAATGCTGAAACTTAGACATGTTAATTTTGTGTAGCTAGGTGGTGGTCTCAGCAAATCTCAGTGAATATGGGAAACATTCACCCGATATCTTGCTCATAACTGCAAGTTTATTTTTTCAATACCACCACCTAGCTTATTCTACACGAATTTGTATATGCACTTTGTTGGATCACATCTTTAAAAAATGCAAATATATACTCGTATATATACTTATAAATTCCTATTCGTTTGGTATCTAAGGAAGCATTGCAGCATGCATATCTGCAACCTTGGCCTGTACATGGTACTGAATGCTGAAGGGCTGGCCATTCTTGGGGAACACCGTGCATCAAGATGGGGTTGCTCCTTCAAAGAAGCTCAAGATTCTATCTTTAGTGACTTTAAGCAATTCTGCCTCTCAAACAAGATCAGATGTTCACAACGAAGATGGAAAATACATTTCACCTCTGCAAAAGGGATTCCTGACTACATTTTACTGGTGGCAAAGGCTTTTAATGCCAGAGTAATTCTAGCTTTCCTTGCAGAGCCTCGGTCAAATTTCACAGCATTTTTGGTACTTTGATTTTTCCCCATAAGCACCCATAAAGTATAAAGTTCTACACCCCTGCATTTCATCAGACCCATCATTCCCAGAACTTAGGATGCACTGAGCAAAGCACAGGGCCAGCTATTGTTGCAACGCCCCATGGAAAGCGATGAAACATTCGCAAAGCGGAAACAATTCTGGTCCATTGGGATTGCCACTGTGTGCCTTTAACTTGTTGTGTTGAATTTTCCAATGTACTTGGGAGATGAATGTTCATCTTAGGAAACCACAAAAGGGAAACCACTGATTGACGAAGTGACATGAGAGTCCCTCTCTACCAGCCACTTAAAACAAAAACCCCAATTTTGGATAACGTTGAGCCAAAACATGTGAACCCAAGCCTTCCAAACTCTACACATGAATAGGATGTTTTGCACCCACGTCTCTACTTGTTTTGTGTGATTGCTGGTATCTCTAGGTGCACTTTTGCTGAATGGCAACGATGCACAGAAGTCTTTCCTGCCAATTACCTTTCTAGATCTCAATCAGATACTCTTCACGATCTAGCTATGCAAGGGTGTCATATGTGGTATGCTGCGGCGTGGGAAGCGTGCAACCAACAGAAACTGAGGCGGTTGATTCTGCCCAAAATGCATTTGTTTCACCACATGGCCCTGGATTGTAAACGTCACATGTACAATGTCAGGGGCCATCATTGTTTTAGCCAGGAAGATTTCATGGGAATTCTAAAGAAAATAGTCCAATCAACTTCCTGTGGACCCAAAATGGAAGAACGAACCCTAAAACGGGCGTTGTTGAAGGTGGTGGCAGCAACCCCATCTGAAGTTTCGAAGCTTGCGAGGTAAGGATGAAAAAATGACACCCGGGAATTGATGCATGATCATATATGTACGTTAATAAGTATCATCAAATAAGATACGATATGTTGGCATTTGACATATCTATGTCCTACTGGTTCCTCGCTGGAAGCCTGGTTCCGATGGAACCGCGAACCAAAGGCCAGTTACTTGGGAGAGAGGTTACTGGGACTGCTTGGGATTGTTATTACATTGGAGATTTAGATGATGAGACAAATTTATTTGGATATCATCTGATATCAGCTATATTATTTTTTTGTTGATGCGTTCTCACTTCAAACAAGTTATCCTAACAGAATTCCCCCAGAAAAATCCCCATGAATCACACCTTCACCTAAAGGGTATCAAATCCACCCGATGGGACGAGGATGATCCGAGGCTCCCAAGGCGTCTGATGCTTCATAATCTCTTCTATCAAGCACCTTCAAAGGGGTGTCAATTAAACCCTAAACAAATGATGCATTGACATCCTTTAGAATCCATTTAGGCACCCCTTTGAAGGTGCTGGTAGATGGTTGTTGCAAACATATTTGTTACTTTTCACCCCGAAACTTGGGGACGTTTTTTGGTTCAAATGGAAACCATCAACTATAGTCTTGATTTTTTGAGGGTGTAGCCTTAGATTCCCATGATGGTTAGAAGATGATCCTTTCCGATCCCGGGGCCCAAATGGTCGATCTTCAACGAGCAAGTTGCATCCTCTAGATGTGGCGATAAAGAAGGCTACCCAGTTGAGGGTATTCGGTACACAAAGCTACCCAGTTGTTTTTAGTTAGATCATTTCATGTCATAAGCCCACAAAATCAAGGGAAAGGTCATTAAGCCAACCTGGATTTGATGTAACAAGGCTTTTGGCACGCCAAAGGACCACTGGGCAATGGAAAATGGTTTGCATTCAATAGGAACTTCCGTGAATTTTCCATCTTGACTTGAACACTGGATTCTTCGTGTTGAGTTGTGATGTATGGCTTGGGCTGTCCCGTTTTTCCTGTAAAAGTGGCTGGCAAATTGAAGGTTTTTTGGGGAATCTCCTACTAAACATGTACGAATCCTGGTGGTGACTATAACTGGGTGGTGACTATAACTCGGGGGAAAAACTCAACGTATGTCATGACAATTGCCCCGCACTTCCAAGGACAAAGTGACAAAAAGCTGTTGTTGCGAGAAAAGAAAAGTCAGGGGCACAGCAGCTGAGTTTGACATCTGTTGGGTGATCTTGGCTAACAAAAACACCGTCCCAAAAAACTCATTGAAAAACGGAGTGTGTCTTCCCCAAATCAGTGGACTCATAGCTCGCCAAAAAATTATCGGTGTTCCTACTTTTATATAACAAAGTTAAAAAAAAACACAACATTGCACGGGTTTGGTAAAAGGTTGGTCACGTAGTCACCTCAATTTTGAGAGGTGAAAAAACCTTTTACCTTGGCCCTCTTAGAGAATCATGGAAGTGGAAAATGGGATGTCTCCAATAATGCATGTTTTTTGGAATGTGTTCTTTCTTTATATCTTTATTTCTTTCATGTTTCAAGGTTTTCAAGCGTTCTTTCCTTTCATTTGATAGTTTTCCACTTCCATGATTGTGGGAGAAAGGATATAGAAGCAAGATTCGTGTTTCTTGGGAGCCGTGATTGGTGCCCGATTGGAGTTTTGTTTGGTAGTGACTTAGTACCTTAAGACTCGAATCATGGGATCTGCAAGTGCCTGGTGGTTTGGACATCCCAAACCCCTGGTATACACATCCAAACCCCTCTTTTGCAGGGAGAAACCCGTGATTCTTGGGGTAGATTTCATCACTGATTGGCAGGAGTTGATGGCTCAGAGGGGTCCCACAACCCCAGGTCATTGGAAGTACGATCACCATGGTTGCTGACTACTTACTGAATGGAATGATCCTCCCAGTGGTGGCTAAGCTAAATATTGGTACTATCATCACCAACACTTCCCTTTTTGAGGGGAAGAGACGGAGGTCAAATTGGTTTTTAGGCGGCTAAACTTAATTAAAATTGATCAGTCACTCCAAAAGAACACGTCAGTCTGTATATTTTTTTGTGTGAACCACCATCCTTTGCCTTAAAATAACACAGGCGTTAGACTGGCCAACTGTTTCCCCACCTTTTACCCTTTCCTTTTTTGAAGCCTTTCGAACCTGCAGGGATCATCGATACACCCAGAGCTTTACAGAAGATGTCCAGGTGCACACGGACATGACGTTGAACAGTGTTGATGCTTCAAAAAACCAGCGAAGCATAGTTGAGATCGAAATCGTTGCCTTAAATAATACGAGATGTTCCATGTCAAGATGATTTCCTTCAAAATGAATTGTTTATTGCCTATGGTTTGAATTATCACATAATTCTCGCCATGTGCTTTAAAGAAGATCTGAAAATCGCTTGCCCAG
The DNA here is from genome assembly GCA_000507305.1 of Breviolum minutum Mf 1.05b.01. Lineage (NCBI taxonomy): Eukaryota > Dinophyceae > Suessiales > Symbiodiniaceae > Breviolum > Breviolum minutum. Next base: position 284,250 of record DF239165.1, read on the forward strand.
TGATCAAAACCATGTTGGTTGTTTTATTTAGGGAATTATACTACCCAGCTTTATGGCGATTATTCCATAAGCCATGAAATCAGGATCCCGCCTAATAACCAACTAGGATTCAATGGAATGTCTTTTGAAATGTGGGGGAAAAAAAAACTGCTCACGTGTTTCCACAACGACGGCCGTTTCCATGTTTTTTCCCATTGGAAAAACCCCAAGGGGATCCGAAGGTCGGAGTAGGTCGGTTGGTGAAACTTGAAGGCAGATTTTTGGTTGAAAAAGTTGATGATTTTACAGCCAATTTGGGTGATCCCAAAACATCAGCATTTGTTTGGGGGCAAGTTCCAGGAATTTACCCAGAAAGTCTCCTCGACATATTATACGAAAAAACTCCATGTGTTCCTTCAACTCGGAGGGTCCGAAAAACCATGACCTCCAGTTGAAACCTTCCACAAGATTTTCGCATTTAGGAATTATTACCCTTGGGATGGTACTCTTAATAATCAACCCCATAACTCACCTTATATAGGGCAATTTGTTGGGTAATTATATCCCCTTTTAAAGGGAATTTGTATCATTTTAGCATTTTTGTTTGAAAGAACGCTTGACCACTTGCCTTGGCTTGGTCGGTGGCCTGAGAGATTTTTTCATGCGATTTTGCCAGGCCTTTGTCCATGCAATTGTCCGGGGATCCCAAAAAAGTGGTCAAAGCCAAGCTTGGATTTTTTGGCGGTTTGGAAGAATGTGTTAGAATTTCTCACCCCAAAAAATTGAGGGAAGCTGTTTTCAAATGAGTCATTCAATCACCACCTAGATTTCTTGTTTTGGTGATTTTTGATACGGATGTAACTTGTTTCATGGGATAAGAATCACCATTAAATCATTTGGTAGGGATAATGTGTGCATTCTGCATTTTCCCAACCATCGAAAAAGCACCACTTGCTAGTTTTGGACTAGTTTTTTTTGAGATCAACAGATCTCAGTTTGCCACAGTTCCCTTTTTTCCAAGAGGCTGCACAGTTCAGTCAAGAAAAACGTTTTCTGAGCGGTTCCTGGGAACAGTTTCCAATGGTGATCCTGAGGTTCCACACCAAGTGGTATTTTCAGGGACCTTGAAGGATATAGGACCCCTTGGGCCCACTGAAACTAACATAGCCCCTAAAAATGATGGTTTCCAAATAGGAATCTCCTTTTCCAGCGGTCTATGTTGAGGGGATTTGTTAGTTTCAGGCAGAGTACCCGTATCATTTCCATACCACTCCCATAAGAATCCCTAAAAATATGGGAATGGTATGGAAAGCTTATATACCATAAGGGAGTCCCATTCTCGGGAGTCCCTGGAATCACACTTGACACACAGGGGCAAAAAAACGCCAACCTCAACCACCAAGCCATCAATTGAATGGTGTGAAATTGTTTTTGTTGACAGCTCCTTTGTTTATTCAAGATCTTGCTAGAAATAGATAGAGATTTGAGGGATCTCTTCATGAAGGTAAGTGATCAGTGATCAAGTTGATCTTCTAGAAATGTTGGAGCCTTTAGTGGTTTCTAAGCACAGCAAGGGGCTGCTACTTCTTAACGTCGATGTTCTTTTCAAGATTCAAAACGGAAAATGTACAAAACAAACCTGGCACCTGAAACTGGATGGTTGGAAGACGATCCTTTCCTTTTGGGGCCCGGCCTATGTTCAGCTGCTAACTGTTAGTTTCAGGGAGTGTATTCATGGTCCAATTTTGCATGGGCACCTTCAGGACTTACGGGTTGGGTGTCATGGGGTTTTCGCCAATTTGTTAAGGACTGGAAGAGCGACATGTGGATTTTCGGCCTCTTTTTGGTGGAGTTTCTGGTGCATGAAAAAAGAGGGGGGTGGGCATAAAGTCTTGAGGCCGGTGTTGGGTATGAGCAGTGAAACATACTTTGCACACTGGAAGGCATATTTTCAGGGGATATGTTAAACTTCGGGGGTGTATCGCTACACAAGATTTCTAGGGTGAAGGACCCCAAAAGATGTCACTCGCCTCGTCAATTGACCCTTTAAAAGGTAGAGAAGATGAAGGGAAATTCACAGATATTTCACAAAATATCCATGTCAAAAGAATTATGATTCCAGGTGTGTAGTTGCAAATGTGTTTTTTAGATTTTATCATCTACCTGGGAAAATAATCCAATTTGATGTTTCAAGATCGGTGGCTCAGCCACCAACTAGGATGATCCTTGTTTGATGATTGTTCAGGCTTGTTTTAAATGCTTCTAGCTTGGTGAAATATGTGTTTCTCCGTTGTGAGAACTGCATTCATCTCAAGGTTGTTGTTTGGCCTCCCTGAAACTAACAGCAAATTAGCATCCGAAAAAATTCAATGGTTGGAAGATGAATTTTCCTTTTCCAGGTGATTCAAAATGATTTGTTCATCCCTTTGTGATCGTTTCATCCCTTAGTTACTAGATGAAGCCTTAGTTGAAGGTCACTTAACCATTTCAAGGGGTCACGTTTTCACCATCCCAAAAAGGCTCACTTAACCATCACCTGGTTGCTGTTAGTTTCATGGAGTTTTGCCGATTTTTTTCCTCGGAAGCACCACAAACTCCATTGTTTGCTTCTCCTGTGAGGTTGGTAGATGTTCTGGTGATTCTCGTGAATCGAAGGCGTCGGAAAAAAAACAGCCGGAAGTGGATGAGATTTTGTCCGCCATTTTTTTTAGCCATCAAACCGGCGAGATCACAACGATTTCCAGACAGGTCAAGGTGTTTTTCAGGATCTCTGTAAGGGCTGAAGATTTAAAGTGTAATGTAAGAAGCGTTTTCTGCTCATTTCTTATTGTATGTCCAAGATCAATGCCCAACTTTTTTTCAACAACAATGACGAGCATGTTGTTGGTGTTATCTAACGTGATGAAGGGAGTTACCCTCCTGGGAACTTACATATCCCATCAAAGATCACTTTTGAGTCGATGATTTTCCTTTTCCCAAGGTGGGATATGTCAGTTCCCTGCAAAATACACTGAAACGTAGCCCTCACCATACCTCACGTTTCAGTGCTTGATGTTTGGTTTGTAGGCCAGAGAGGACCCCGATCTTGGATTTGGGAATCCCTTCCCCCAAAACAAATGGGATTCTCCATTGTGTTTGCTGGCAAACAAGAAGTAAAACGGTACCGGTTTAACCGGATTTGAATTCAAAAACCCAGGTTGCTGCAATTTTGAATTTTATTCACTGTTCTCTCTTAATTTTTCATCACCTAGCCACATGTATCAGTTCGTGTCCAATTGTGGATCCATTTTGTCATGTACGCCCTAGAACTTTTCCCCTTATGAAAGCAAACATAGCCATTTTTCAAAAGGAGTCACCTTTTCGAAGGTAGCTGTACGTTTTGGTTAAAACGATTTGTTTAGTTCTTTTTTGGACATTTTTGGATGTGTTACCCTGGAATTTCATGATTTTTGTGAATGGATGACTGTTGCAGGGTGACCCTCCTAGTCTTGCGCAGCTGCTTGACTTTGCAGATGCAAACTTTTGCTAGGATTGATAGAAAGCCCTAAATGAGTCAATCTATTTCCTATTGAAAATTCAGTGATGTTCCAACGAACCGATGGCTCTTAGTTGAACCCAAATCTACCTTCGAAGCATTTGTCATCATGCTCCCAACGAGAACTCTCTTGATCTTTCCTAACTAGTGATGGGTTTGCTAAAATATGTTGGTTTAATGTATATTGATTTGTGCATCTCAGCTTCTTCCGAAGATGATGTCGATGTCCATTGTCCATTTTGACCACCTTTTGTGCCAAAAATTGGGTGGCAAAAAATCCTGCCCCGCGAGTAGCTAGCTACAAGTCCTCGGGGCAGGTCTTGGGAACGCCTGGCTGCCATTTTTATGGTCCGGGGTCTAAAACCCGCCGTGGTGAGGCTCCAGGTGGTGAAACTTCAAAGATGTGTGGAAATTAACTCCGAAAAATGGGAGAAATGATTCGCATGGCTTTTTTTTTCAGATGGGTGGCTCGAAAGCCACCAAGAATCCTAGGGAAAAAGAACATCTCTAAAAAGGGAGAAGGAAAACCCAGTTCCGCACGGAAGTTCTGGTGCTTGCGTTTTCTGCATGGCAAGTTTTGAGGTAAAAAAACAGTTACCCGAAGATAGAATTTTCGGCATTGGAATTCTACTATATACATCTTTTCAGTGGATGGCTAAATAGAAATCGCTACTGGTATTTGGTGGTGCAGTTGAAATAGAGAGATTTGTTTATCGCTATTTGTGACAGACTGTGTCATTTTCAGTATTGAATGTTTGCTCTCATTTTTGGATTCACCAAACAGAACGCACAATCTGCCCAAGAATTTGTGTATTGGCAGGTTCATTTTCTGGCTGGCCCGTGGTGATGAGGGAATGAGGCTATACATGCTTATGACGGGGGTGGCTCAAGGTAGCCAGTAATTAGTTGTAAATTGGATTATATAATAATTAACCCCAGCAAGTTGGTTGAAATAAGTCACCTAAATAGGGTTATAACAAACCCAACAAATCCAACGGTCGTTACAATCACAAGCATTTTAGCCACCAAGAATGAAGAAAAAACTGGCTGTTTAGGGTACATAGAAGATTAATGAAGATTATACTGCCAAGGGTTTAATGGAATGTCACAGGTGTTTTCTAGGTGGTGGTTTCGATTTTTTCTAAATGTTCACCCCTACTTGGGGAAATGATCCAATTTGACTACTATTTTTCAGACGGGTTGAAACCACCCCCTAGTTTTAATCACTGCTCATTTGTTTCGATTCTATTTCTTGGTGGTCGCATGGATGTCATCAACGATTTACCCATGGGAACTCCCGAGGCTAATACAGCGATTTTGTCCTGCGCGGAGTGGCTGAACCGCCTTGTACCACGGCAAGAGATGTTTTTTCAATGACTTGGATTTGTTTAGTTGGTGATTTTTTACGGATTTTACCGAGGTAAATCACCACCATCAAACCACCATTTGGGAAGATATGTTTTCACTTTTTCCAAACATCTTAGGCAAATCCAAGATGAGTTTTGGGTTGGTTTGGTTGATATGTTTAGCGCGGATTAGATACACCTGTTTGACCAGGGGACCATTACAATCCTTTTTTTTCCGATAAGAAGATGGTTTCACTGTTATACACACCTGTTTTTTTATAGGGATCTTTATATTATAGTTGATTCTGGAAACTTTTTTTCTTCCTAGGGATCATTGATATCTGAAAAAGTCAACAAACACTAGATTAAGGACTCGGGTTGCAAGCCCAAAATGTAGCCTGAACCCTATTCCAACTACCCTACTAGTAGGATAGTAAGTCCCCAGTGTTGGCTGTTACCGTTCGGGATTAGGAGACAATTTCCATGTTAAATTAGAGGAGGATATAGTCTCCGCCAACCTACCCATGGATCCTTGTTGTGGAGAACCCAACGGAGAAGACCGACATACAAAAACAAAACTACCAGTTTCAAATCTTGAATTTCCCTTTGGAGTTGCTGTACTAGTTCTTTACGATGGTCATTACAGGGAATCCTTCTGAACGATAGTATCCTTTGGGATGTTTAAAACTAATATGTATAATGTTCCTATTTTTCTTTATTCATTTAATTTATTTTATATGTGCGTGTATACATTCTTCCCATACCATTTTCTTTTTGAAGGAGTTTCTTTCAACGTCAAGATGACCTCACCCAACAACGGCCCCCAAAACAACGGATTTTTTGCTCTTTTTTGAGTTGTGAATCCTGAGGCACGCAACAATTGGAAGTCCTTCTCCAGCCAGGATTACTTCGATCAAGCAGGAGTACAAACCTTAAGGGCTTACACCCCTGAAAACGAACGAATATCCCTGAAAATCAATGGTTGGAAGATGCGTTTCCTATTGAAATACTGTAGTCCTTTTAGGGGACATTCGTTCGTTTTCCGGGGTGTAAAATTTCCCTTGGCAAAGTCTTGCTCCCGAAAAGGACCTAAACGGACAATGTTTCATGGATTTCCATGGTCATGCTGCTTGAGCGTAATGAGCCATTCTTTGCTCATAGCTGTTTGAGTTCAAGCTGAAGCTGGTGGTGCCTGGTAGTGTGCCATCAGCCAGCTCAATGAATCAGATGGAAGATGACTACCCTCTGCTTGGTGACCTTCGGGAGTCCTACTTGGCAGCAGGGGGTGAGCAGGAAGACTGGGATGACTTGGTGCATGGTTTGCACCACTCGCAGATGGCGCTGGAATGGACAGATTCCACGATGGTAGATCACTCGAAGAGACTGGAAGAGCTCGGAGTGAAATCGCTGGCTGCTGGGAACCTCATTGAGTATGAGGTGAGAGAAACGGACCAAGGAGCTCCAACTGGGGTGGCCATTGGTCTGATCAAGGCCTATCGCAACAGCAAGAGTCAGGTTTCCCTGGAGATAAAGCACGTGACCTCGACGGATAGCCAATTCAATGACTGGGCTGGCTACCACATAAATGAATCTGGTGAGTTTATTTTCCATCTGTGCAAAAAGCCACCTGGGTCTTGTGTGGCCGTGCCTACCTCGAAGAAGGTGGGGTGGCTCCATGCTGTGAAGCCATTGTGGTCTGCTTCAAATCCAAGTTCTCTTGGTCCTTGTTGACGAGCCATCTGGGCTGAGTCCCAGCGGTCAGCCAGGTCCTCCACTGTGACGTAGTTCTCCGACCCCAGTCTGTGCTGGATGAGGTAGGGGACTGACTTCAGCATCAACAACTGTTTCAATGGTGCGCTAAGTTTAGCGATTCCATCCTGGAGTGCATCTGGAATGTCCGATGGTGGGATCTGAGAAAGATCCGGCGCTGCCGCCATCCTTGGTGAGGGTGGGCGGGTTTCAATTTTTCTCACTTACGTGACAAAAGCTCTTGGGCCAAAATGGCAGTGCCATTTTGGCTGTGAATGTTTGCACACATAATCCTTGCAAGTGCAAGCACAGCAAGTTCTAAAATGTCTGCAAAGCATCAAGAAAATGACACACCAGTAAAAGCCAGCCACCTTTTACTTGTGATTGCGGTGTGTCCAGTTCTGGTTCCAGAACATTGTCTGTTGGGGGAGCCAAGCACGAGAAGTTTGTGTCGTTCCACAAGAGCAGTGTGGAGTGGTGACCCTTTGTGACCTACCCACAGCCGAAGGACAGGGGTCACCACTCCCCAAAACCGCAGGATGCCTCTGTCCAAGGCTCCTAGCATATGGGAAACCTCAGTACCAGTCTGCGCCATTGGCAACAGCTGGGGACTGCAAGGTCTACCGTCTCCGTCAGGGAATGCTAGTAGCATCCCGTCTGCGCCCCCGGCAGCAGCAGTCCGCTGCCTACTTCTGTCAGCTTGGCTGAACCGGAAGGTGAGATTCCTCTCCCTCCTTGATTTCTGGCAAAAGAATTTTCTCCGAAGCAGAGGCTGTGTCGACCGAAGAGTCTGTTAGGGAGGTCAAAGAAACTGATGAATCAGAGTCCACAGCATGCGCTGGGGCATCCTGGACTCCCCAATCACTAGGCAACCTGAATCTGTGGAAACATCTAGAGCAATGAAGGAGGTCCGCCGCCTCACTCAGAATCATAGTCATCTTTAGTCATGCTGGAGACATTGGTCAGGTCTGGAGTCCATCCACCAACCTACTGCTCTGCCATTTCGGTCCAGGAGATGAAGTTTTCGTTTTGGAGGATTTCCCGTCTTTCTCAGAGACGCCACCACTATCAATGGTCCTACTGGAGGTGCCACCTCGTCAGCAAAGATCTCCTGGAAAAGTGGCCTAAGTAGCTCTGATGACTTAGCCGCTGCCCGTGTCCGTCTTGAAGATGAAGTGGTGGAATTTGGGCCCCCTTCTGACNATGGAGGAGGTCCGCCGCCTCAGAATCATAGTCATCTTTAGTCATGCTGGAGACTTTGGTCAGGTCTGGAGTCCATCCACAACCTACTGCTCTGCCATCTCGGTCCAGGAGATGAAGTTTTCGTTCTTTCTCAGAGACGCCACCACTATCAATGGTCCTACTCAACATGCCACCTCGTCAGCAAAGATCTCCTGGAAAAGTGGCCTAAGTAGCTCTGATGACTTAGCCGCTGCCCGTGTACGTCTTGAAGATGAAGTATGTTGGGTACTGGCCGAATTTGGGCCCCCTTCTGACTCAATGAGTCCAGTCTCAGCATCCGATTGGACCAGCTCAAATCCAGTGGAATCTACTACACTCTCGGTGTCCCCTGGCTTGTCCAGTGGTTTATCATCCCAGTCTGGGTGTGCAAGGTCTTCACGGACCATCCTGCCCGGTTGTAAATCAACCTCTTGGACTTTGACACGGATGCAATTTTGGATGCGTTGCGTGAAAGAGTTGAAAGTCTCATTGAGGCTTTTTCTCCTGGTGAAGTACCCAGGGTTGAGCTCCGTCCTAGAGGTGATGGAGAGCCAAGGACTGCTGCTGGAGATGGTGATAGGAAGCGGCCAGGCGACAAGGCCCGGGAGGTGGCTAAGAAGGCCTTGGCTGAGGCTACGCCGAAGTCTGGCGACATCAGAAAGAAGAAGGCCCCAGAGTTGGCAGCTGGGGGTCGCGGTAAGAAGAAAGAAGAGTTTGAGAAGGCGGGTGAAAAGCCTGCAGAGTCCTTGAAGGCTCAACAAGCTGCCCATCAAGCTGCAAAGGCTTTGATGGGTGGCCATCCACAAATGGTCCCGGTGGCGGCCAGAGAGAGACCTGTAGGAAAGCAGAACTATGGTGGTCGTCAACCGTGGCTGGAAGATCTTTCTGGTGATGAGCATCCAGATGAACGTGATCGTCGTGACCAAGAACCTCGCCGAAGAGTTGGAGGAGGAGATCCGCCTGGGGGAGGCGATGATAATGATGACGATGATGATGACAAGGATGATGATCGTCGCCGCAGAGTGGAGAAGAGAAAGAGGGGCTCATCTGAATCCGATGGGCGAAAGAAAAAGAAAGCTGAAAAGAAGGGAGCGAATGAGAAGAAGACTCCTCAGAGAGGTGACCACATCTTCCCTGCTGGTGAGAGGGGGAGAAAAAGACGTGGGGGTCCTGGGAGTGGACCGAGTTCCTCCCCGGACAATAGTGGAGAAGGCCGTCGCAACAAGGAGGGAAAGAAGGCCGTCAAGAAGAAGAAGGAAAAGGACAGAGGCAGAAGGCGAAGGAGGAGGTCTAGTGAGACCTCTTCTCGATCCAAGTCTGGGTCGGATAGCCAGGGTGAGTTCTATGGAAAGGATTCATCACGTTATGAGTCTCTGGCTGAGAAGGCTCGAAAGAAGCCAGGGATGCTTCTTAAGAGTGGGTTGGCTCAGATGGCCAAATACCTCACAATCCGTACTGGGGGGACGGAAGAGGAGGCCAGCAGGAGCTGGCGAGATCAGCGTGTGGGGGCCTATTTGAATCAGGTCCTCTTTGCACAACATCCTCAGGAAAAGCTGGGGATGAGGAATGTGCGTGAACTCATCACGCTGGGGGAGGCGATTGACCTCCTTAAGGAGGGTCAGTTTGCTGCTGCCGGTGATGTGTTAATGCAGCGCATGAAGGCTGTTGAGAGTTCAGTCACTGATGGTTGGCAGCTGGCATCCCATCAAGAACTGATACCTCCAGCCAAAGCTACTTTGTCCACCAACCTGGAGCGGGCGTTGCAAGCCAAAAAGCTGGAGGAGTGAATCAGAGCCAAGAAGGGGTAGGATGGAGGTGGCCGGCAATGGACAGGGCTGGTCCAAGTCGGGTGACACCATCTCCTCCGCCAAGGCCTGGTGCCTTGAAAAAGCCCATGGGTTCAACAGAGAAGGGTGCTATGGCACCAATCACACCCCCGAAGGCGGGGTCTCCAGCAACATCGCCAGCAAGGGCCTCCTCGACAGCAGCGACTGCAGGGACTGGAGCGATCCCAAAACCTACGCCAAAGAGCCTTCCGATCGGCTTATCGCCAGCGAGTTCTCCAACGACACCCCCTCGATCAGTGAGAGGAAAGTCGAGCTCCCCTGGGAATGGAGGGGAATCCACGGAGGGGTCAGCGAAAAGAAAGAAGAAAAGGTCCCGTACTCCGTTGAGCAGACGTCCTCAAGGAAAGAAGCAGCGGGCTCAGTTTGCAAAAGGAAACTATGGGGACCAACGTGTGAGGTTCGCCAACCCCATCGACAATCGGGGTCAAGGTGGAGAAAACGAAAGAAAAGGAGAGAAAAACAAAGGGAAGCAGCCTGGAAAAGGAAAAGGAAGGTCGAAGGGGAAATCGAAGGGCAAGCCGAAGGGAAAAGGAAAAGACAAGACAAAGAAGGACGATCCGAAGCAGAAGGAATCCCGTGCTCCTGGATCCTGGAGGGGGGGACGGGAGAGAAAAGAAAGATTGAAAATCTTAGATGCAGCCTGGGGAGGCTGCAGTGACCTCCAAGGTTGGAGGGAGGCTTTTCGTCAGATGTAGGTGCTCTGCTAAGGAGCTTGATGCACTCACCTATCGGCAGATGTGGGATTGTGAAGCCCTCTAAGGGCGATCCATACCCCTTGCCTTTGGAACCTCAGGTGGTGGCAGCTATGCGGGTCTTAGTGGACTTGAATGTTCACTTGGATGAAACGGCCTCCTCTCTGGCTGAGGGTGGAGGTCTGGTCGCGCCTATGAGGGTGAGGATTAAACAGTGGGCCAAGTACAACGTACAACAGAAACAACAATTGGCCGCTGCAGTCTGGTTGGGACTGCTCGTAGTGGGGCTAAATACTAGCCTAGGTTTCACCACGATAGTTGCACGGACCCAATGCCCGTTGAAAAAGGCCGTTCTTTCAGCGCTGTGGACGGACTCTTGGGACTTTGTGAAAGGTGACGGACTAAGTAAAGAGGTTTTGAGGTGGCCTGATGTTTCTTGGGGTTCTAGGATTGGTTCTTTGAGTGTTTCTTATGTTGGGGAAGTCGTTGAAAAGGCAAGGTGGTTGACATGGGCTCAGGTGGAGCCGGGTTTACCGCCTGTTGGAAAAGGAGGTTGTCTTGATGCTTCAGAGTTTTGTGGTAAGGAAGTTAGGGGGCACCTCCTTAATGCTGAATTGAGCAGGTTACCTGATGACCAAGTTCCTGACGAGTTACCACATGCAGTTGTCCGAGCCACTCAGAATGAATGGAACACCATTGCGGCCGAGATGGTTCAAAGGGGGGTGGCATGTGTCATTGAGGAGAATGACATTGCCACTTTTAGGGGCCAAAAGGTCCTTAATGGGGCGTTCGGTGTGGTGAAGCCGAATAGATGGGTGGGTGATGGTTCGAATCGCCTGCCAGTACTTCGCCTCATCATGGATTTTAGGGCAGCAAATTGCTTGCACCGTATGCTGCCTGGTGCGGTGGACTCCTTAGTGGGAGCAGCAAAATGGATGGGATTCTCTTTGGGGCCTGGTGAGGACCTGAAGAGACTTGGGTGTCTCCTGGGTGGAAATGGCTGGGGAGCCCTGACACACCCTTCCTTACATTTCTAACCCCATCTTACCCATTCTCTTCCAACATACGCATGCTTTAAAATAATCGTTCTCGGTACTTGGAATTTCAGTGGTTTTCCATATTAAAATATTTGCTGCTTCGCTTGTTTGGTGGAGGTCCTGACTGAGGTTGGCATATATCTCGCAGGTTTTGGATTGGACAGAGAAGGGAGTTTAACAAGTGTGGAAGGATCATGATAAATGTTGCCCAAAAGTTAGAGAATTCAATGAACATGCAAATCTTGATTTGACTTATGGGGTATCACTTTTCATGTCCTCACTTTTTACCTGCCTCGCTCCTGTTTGGTAGCCATGGAGATCCCTGTTGTGAATCCTTTACCTCCAGTGACCCTTCAAGAAGTACAAAAGCGCTTGATCGAGATCTTTCCTTTCTTGGAGACTGCTGAAGGCCATCAAAACTGAAACATGGTTTTGGTGAGCCCGGATGTTTAGATAATACAGGGTTATACCAACAATGGTGTCCTCTTGAGTTTTTGATAACTTAACTTCTGTTTTGAGATGTGGCGAGTCAGTGTATTTTCCAGGTCGAAAGAAACGTGGTGATTTACTTGATGCTCCAGTGTTTGACTTGTGCGAAGTGTTTTCGGGGGCAGCTGCCATTAGCAGAGGGGCTGCTGAACTTGGTCTAGCAGCATTCCAGTTTGATGTTCGCCGCGACCCCAAAGAGAATTGTCATACAGAGGCAGGTATCATGATGGTTGCAGTGGCATTGTGTCGCACATTGCCTGGCAAAAGTCTGGCAGTGTTCGAACCTGTTTGTGGTTCATGGATTTTCATAAGCCTTGGAGTCTCTCTTCGCCATATAGTGACTCATCTTAAACATGGGATATGAAATTTGTATCATGTGCTGTTCAATCGAAAGTGTTTTTGCGTTTGTATCATAAATAATATTGGCTTAGCATAGTAATTCTTCAAACAATAGTAGTCCTTTCTGGAAATAGCTGTAGAGACAGGTAGATGATAGTTTACTGATAAAACTCATCAACACCAGCTGGAATCTGAGGCACTTCATGGGAACCCCACAGTAGATTCTGTGGTTTTCGGGAACAGCATGGCCAACGTTGTGGGTCTTATTTTCCTACCGTTGTGTGAGTGGTTGGAGCTACCATGGGCGATGGAACAGCCAGCTCTTTACCATATATAAGCAAGAACACTTTTGTAAAGGGGTTTTCTGTTTCTTGGGCACCTCCATGAATGTAAATATGAAAGTTTTTTTTGGGTGGTTTTTGATTTCTGCATGCACATGTTACACTTACACCACGTCTAGTCTGGTGGGAAGTGTATGTATGCATCCTAGCACACCCCACAAAACACTGTCTGTGAATAAAAAAAGGCTTGGGAACCCAAGTCACACCTTACATGGGATCAATCAACAACAACCCAGGATACATCTCGATTATGGCAATGGGAACCTGTTCAAGAACAAATTGCTCAACACAAACAAGGATCTTTTGGCTTGACACAGGTTAAGGTGGCTTTGTGGCCATTTGGGTCTCTTTCTTTCAAGCCTATCGCCTTTAAAGGTACCTGGAGTGGCCTTGAAATTGTCAGGACTCCTATTGGATTGGGGTTGGAATAGTTGAATGCACCAGGGGTTGCCTATGTTATTGACTGTCTGTATGCTTTGATTTCGACATTGATTGATTAACAATACTGAATTGTCATCAATATTTGTGTTATGAATGTAACGCAATGTATTGTAATCCATGGCCCCCTTTAGGAATGTGTTTCTCAAACTGAGAGACCTCGGGCCTGAGCGACAGCTTTGTCTACAGCAGCTCGCTCCCAAGGGCGAGAGGTTGGATTCATGGTGAGAGTATACCAGTGGGAATGATTTAATCAATGGTCCTATTTTGAAGGGCCAAAAGTGATATGTTACTTTGAGTTTGTTTGTGTAACTAAACTGTCTTAGTCTTTTGTAGGGGATTTTTTTTTGTCAGGGTTGACCCCTGGAAGGTGGGCAACAGGGAGCCCTGATTTGATGGGGCAAAGTTCTTCCTATCCAATTCACCTTGGAAGAACATTTGCATTTGCATTGAAGACCTGGAGAGAGGATCATACACGTACTGAACTTTATAACCTGTCCGTGGACTTTGCAAAGGGTTTGTTTGAAACCTTGCCCCCTCCTGGTGAAAGGGCACCCGAGACCTGGTTCCACAAAGACCTGAAACTAGATTATTGATATAAGTACGATACAAACATTTTATCGATGATATAAATAGTCGTATGTAAAGCCTCACATTGTTTGTGGCTTTTGTTGGATCAACTCATTAGTGACTATTGGACTATCTTATCTTGTTTTTGCTTGAAAGCCTTGTTTGATAGTTTTCGCATTTTGCCAGGATGAGGCAGTTGATCTGCCAAAGCATGACAAGGACCCGGGGACCGATGAGCTTAAGAGACTTTGCTTTCGCAAAGGATCCATTGACCGCAAGGCGCTGTTGAGCAAACATAGAGAGGCCAAGCAAAATCAGAACTACAATGACAATGCTATGCCTCCACCTCCAGTTCCTTCAAAAAAATCCAAGAGGAAAACACTGCAGTCAAGTGAGGCAAGGTTTTTCACCTTACTGTTCTGTTTTGCCATTTGTTGGTGAAGAGCTCAACATGGATGAAGTTTACACTTAAATTAAAAAGATGTTTTCATTTCAAGGTCTGCTGAAATATCTCTTTCAAATAATAATTATATTTATATCAGCTGTAAGACTCACAAGCATCAAGGTTCTTTCAGGTGTTTGCGTAGTACAGTAAACCAGATCATTCATCATTATTCCTAATGTAGTTGTGCCCCTGTAAAGGAACCAGCCAGTGGAGTTGCTCGACAGAAGGTTGCTGCGAAGGAGGCTGAGTCTCCCGATGAACGTGTTGAGGAGTTCATGTTTGGGTGGGAGGTTGCAGATGATGTAGAGGTTTGGTAAGAGTCTGAGTCAGAGATAAGTAATAACAAATAGCTCAGAAACGGATTCAAACTGGAAATCGGGATGTAATATCAATACAAAGAAACCTGAATTAGTTAAGACTGTCAGCATCGTCACCTGAACATTGCAGGAGGAGAGCCATGGCTTGCGAAAGTACTTCAAGCCAATCAAATGTGGAAGCACAAGGTTGGATTGGGACTGGCTGAATGCAAAATTTTGCAAAACAAGATAAGGGTCATAATCAACAAAACTGTATACAAGATAGTTCCAGCATTGTTGCACAAGAGTAGAAGAATTCAAGGATGAAATCTAATCCCTGCAAACTTGTCATTGACAAATTGAGTCTCATTTTTGGACAGCCTTGGATGGCAGGCCCACGGTTGCAGCATCGGCATCATCCAGATCCTCTTCTTCCAAGGCTTTCAAGAAGGTTCGTCTCTGAGTCTTTGAAGTAAACCTCCTTAAAGTAAAGAGTCAGAGTCTTGAACTGACTACGAGATGAGAATAAAAACAAGTCAGTGAAAATTCCAAGCCAGTCCTGAGATCCAATAAATATATTTGGTTTACAGCAAGCGTATGTTGGAAGAGAGTGGGTAAGATAGGTATGGTATTGTTTAATATTGAGTATCAATGTAAGCAATTACAGCGACCCTCTGATTTGACAGTTGTGAGGTAAATGAAGTGTTGTCAGTAGGATTGCCTGATGTTAGCATTGCCAGTCTTGTCAAAGGTGCTGGTTGGCAAAGATGAGATCATTGACTTGGAGCAGTGAAGGCCAGGAGGGAAGCATTGGCGTGTAAGTGTGTGTGTGTGTCTGAAGGTTTCACCTCTTCTTTTCTGAGATTAAGAGCAAAGTACCTTACTTACGCAAAAAGAAAAAACATAACAAATCAGACTGTCAATAGCCAAAAGCAAATTGATTTTATACTGACACTTCGTCTCTTGTTTGACCCCTTAACATTGAGCAATTCAAGCTTTCCCCCTTCAAACAACTGTAAGCTAAAACAATTATCAATGATGGTACAGTCGTGTTGAACATCCCCCCTCTCAATGTTGAATGCCCACCATTTGATCTTTCTCTGGTCTTGGCAGGGTGGCTTTGCCTCTTCTTCTTGGAGATGCGATGGG
Organism: Breviolum minutum Mf 1.05b.01; assembly: GCA_000507305.1. Taxonomy (NCBI): domain Eukaryota; class Dinophyceae; order Suessiales; family Symbiodiniaceae; genus Breviolum; species Breviolum minutum. The sequence goes on from DF239165.1 coordinate 299,723, forward strand.
ATGGGCCCTGTGGTGGGGCAGGCTTTAGGTGCTATACAAAAGCGTATGGCAAATTGTTGCAAAAATGCAGTCTGTTTTTCAACGGACCAGGAAATTGAAATGCCTAATTAATATGTCTGTTGTAGTGGTGGCTTTCCATGAAACTGTGTGTCCTTAAAAGAACAGGTTGACTGTAGTTTCTGGGTTGATTCATCATTTTAATGTCCTGTTCAACACCGTGGAAGCACTGCTGTCTTTTAACAGACTGACTTAGCATTACTCGTTGGTGACCAGACCAGTTGGAAGCGAAAAGTGGGCCATAGCTATCCATAGCTTGTGATATACCAAAAAGTCTGGCAGCAAACTCTTGTATATACACATGACCATTCGGACTAGTAAGAAATGTCAGAGTCCACAAATCAAGAAAAACCAAGAAGGTAAATTCCTATAAGATTGGGTTCCCGAAATTTGCCAGGTTTGGTTTATGTTGTGTTTGTTTGGGGAGAAGTGACAATTGGTCGATCAAGGATGAGGGGGACTGTTTGTTGGTAGTACCTCTAGTTTGACTATTAGCTGTTTTGGCCCATTGGTTGTTTGCTCCCTGATATTACCAAGTGGACCTTCACCAATGGTCGCTTTAACGAGTTTGCGGTGGTTCGCTTCGAGGGTGATTTGGAGACCATGGCTACTTCTCCCTGTCCTGTTTGGTGTGAAGCAGACCTCGATCCCACAGACTTCTACTATGCTCTGTATGATTACGTGGAGAATGTTTATAGTGGGACACCTTTTTATGAGCCATTTGTGTGGCAGGAGGGAATAGCATTGTACATCAAAAGTAAGGCAAAAACCAATGCCTTTATCACCTTGAGTTGCTTTGATGTTGACCAACAGGTGAACAGTACAATTGTGCTATGGGCTAAGTAAAGCAGCAGGTTGTACCACTTGAATGAACCAGGATGTTTTAACTGAAGTTTGTCCAAACAAATGATGGGCTTGTAAATCAAGAGTGTTTCCTGCTTTCAAAACTTGAGTTCATTCATATGGGATTCTGGATCAGGAGCACGCATTAGACAGGGGTAAAATTCGTTTTGTGTTCGCTTTCCTCACTTGTTTGTGTTTGCTCACTGCACCTCTCCCATCCTGACCAGTTTTTCAGTTCGGCACATGTACTGTGGATTGCACACATGATTACTTGATGTTATTTGAGATGCTATCTTTGTTTATATTTTCGTGGCAGTTACCTATCAATCCTAGGGTCTTAGGTTTAAGCCCCATCCAACATAGTGGTGGGGATCTTTGCCATGGGGGGCAAAGAGAAGAGTAAACGTGGTCGCAGTCCAATGGCCAAAAGTGAGAAAGATCGGAAGAAACGTAGATCTGATACTAAGAAGAAAGAGAAAAAACGATCAAAGTCCACCTCTTCTAGCAGCAGTTCTTCGGAGGATGCAGAACTAGGTGCTGAGGCAAAACTTGCGGAGGCAATTGGCCAGGGATTTGGCCTCAAGCCAAAGTCTTTGAAGTTTAGCAAGCAAACCTCTCCAGTATCAGATTTGTCTCCCTATCTTCTTGCTTGTGTCTTATGCCGGGCCACTCCAGATCTGACAGAACAAACAATCATGAGACTAGGAGGAGAATTATATGAGGCAGGGTTACCACTGCCCAAATGGACATTACAAACAACATGTATACAGTTTAAAACATATAGTGATTTAAAATTGCATATTTATATATTTCAGAAACATTGTACATAAATAATAGTACATAAATATGATAAACTGATAAACAACTATTATTGAATATTTTGGAGCTTCTGATTTACATATAATATCTATACAAATAGAACTGTCATATTCAATATTTGAACATATATATCACATTATGGAAATATTTGTATGTAAGGGGAAGTTGATCAAAGTACCATTTGTGCTTGATTTTAGAACCCTCTAACCTCGGTCGTTTGAAGGAAATGAAAACAAGTAATTGTTTTGTGCATAGAATGATTTGTTTGTAAGACAATGATGAAACAGGTGGTCCCAAGTAAGTCATGTAATACACACATATGATGTGCACACTACAATGGTCTTTATAATGTTGTGTGCTGTAGATTCCTTGTCTGGGCAGGTTCGCAAGAGGGCCCTTTCGCATCTACGAGCTCATGATCAACAAGAAGCTCTCACAGCTCGTCTAGATTTGTGCCAACTGTTGGGGAGGGCTGAGAAGTCGTGGAAAGATCGCATGCATGCCATTTTGGAAACAGGCCTTTCAGTTTTGAAAAAAAAATGTTGCACATAAAGTGTTTGTGTGATTTGCACTTGCTTCTCCCAAGGGTTTCAGGTTTCAGTTTTAATGTAATGTTGATGGTTCACCAAATCAAATCATACTGACCTGAAAAACCATGTTGGGGTTGTTCACCCTGCAGTTGGTGGTTTCAACAGCGTCACTGTTATTTCCCAGCACAGTGGTGTGGCCTCACTTCGCAGGTGTTTTGGCATTAATGTCACAACTGTTAGCCTAACTGTTAGCCTTTTTGGTTTCTTTCCTCAAAAAAATTTACATTTGGCCTTTATTAAGGCAGCTCTGGATAGAGTACCTACCCAACCTTATGTACGTGTTTGCAGGAAAGTAACTGAGGATAAAATTTCTCAATAATATACATCCAAATTCTTTCCAGCCCAGGTCTTTGAAGTCCGAGGTGGAGCAAAAAATGTCGGACTCAACTGCAGTGCACTCCTGGTCTGTTGGTTTGAAACAGCAAATCACTGACCTAGTTAAAGAGGCAGCTGCAGATATGAAGGCTGAGATGGAATCTGCTGTGGGTCAGAAACGTGAAGAGAAAACTAAGAGAAAGAAGAAGAAGAAAGAGTCTTCTGAACAATCTGAGGCTGATTCTCCAGAGCTTGAGATGCGTAGTAGGAAGAATCATCGCAGGGGAAAAGGTAAAAACACGACAAACAAGAATCTGAATCCAGCAGCAGTGTCACTTGTTGAACTTTAGTCTTATGAACTTTTCTATTACTACAGGGCTTGCAAACATCAATTAACATTTATAGCCACCTGAAATACACAAAAGGTATAAGCCTCTTCCTTTCAAGATATAAGTCTCTTCCTTTCCATCCCAGGTTGGTGACTTGCCAGATGTTGGGGCCTCCCAGGGTGGACCTTTTGCCTTGCAAGATGATGAGGTTTTCGGGGGTCGTTTCAAGCGTCGGCCTGTATCTCGTGGTCGCTCTTCCACTAGGTACAGTAGTGTTACAGCAGCAGAAGTTGACAAAGACCTACAACACCTACTTGAGGGGCAGTTGAATTGCTTCAGCATGTCCAATGATCGAACTCTGTACCTTAAAGTTGCAGGAGCAGATGGCCTTGCCACTTAGTACTGTTTTAGGTGTGCAATAAAGCTTTGTAAGAAGTATTTCATGTTGATTCTTCTTGTGGGGTAGGGTAACTATTAAAATAATTAATGATACTGAACTTTCGGGAGTCAATCAAAGGAGGGGCAAAGACTAGTATTACCAGCTTCTTGGGGAACACGTACATCACATATAATAGTTAATTATATTGCCACAAACCTACTAAGGACAATACAAAGGCATTTCTCCAAGGAGTGGAGAATGGCTGGAGACCTACCAATGACCAGTGTGGGGCAGAAGCTCGGGAGCTTTTGCAAGTCATGTCTTGGAGCGGGCGGCAAACAGCAATGAGAATTACACAGTATGTGGGCAGTCATCTGGACTGGGGGTTTCAAAAAACTCCAGGATTGATTGGGTTGGACAGAGATCATTGATTTCAAATTGAGAAACCTCATAATATGTATATAATAAGGCTTGCCTAAGGCCCCACCCTGGGAACTGTGGACCCCCCATCAACCTCCACTTGACTGTTACTTTTACTTTCCAACATAAGGGCTGTTAATAACCCCCCTTTTCAAAGTGGAGATGTTAGAGAGGGAAAATTCCCAAAAAACAGCCCCTTTTTTGGGATTTTTTCGGCTGTTGTTGCCTCTTAGTAAAACGACCTTCTTTTGAGCTTCACTTCACCAGGACTTATTTCACAAGAGGGCTGGTGGAGATTATTCCTCGGACTCTCATAGAACTCTAGAGTTAGGCTCTGATCATGGTCGTCGCGAAAGAACAAGGAGATCTAGGAGAGGGAGTAGCGAGGACAAGAAAGAGTTACCACCCTTTGTGGAACAGATTATGAAATCACAGGAACCTCCTGATGCCCCAGAGGAAAAGGCCAAAGTGAATGATACTGCTGCTGTCGTTGATGGTAGTGGAACACCGAAAGAGCAGGATGAATTACCCCATGTACCAAAAGATAGCCCTGTCAAGACTTCCCCGGGTTCATTTGCTGTAGTGCCATTGCCTTCAAATTAGTTTTGAAGAACTGGTCTAGAAAGGATTTCTGGATCACATGATCACATAGGTAGCTTCTTTTGCCAGTTGGATTGCCAACTGATTGGCTGGACTTACACACAATGTTAAAATGAAATGATAATGCATCAGTCTTAGGGTTGAGTGGCATGACAGCCAGACATTGTTACTTCATTGAAAACTAAAATAAATAGTCAGGTGGATTCTTGCTAACCTAAAGCCTATGAAAGGTTCAGCCAACAATCCGGCCTGTCCTGAAGTTTTGATTTGCTGGAGGTCAGTTGGGAAAGAGAGGAAAATGGCAGCAACTTTTTCGTACTTGCCAAACACACTGACACTGACACTGACACTTACTTGGTGGATGTTTCAAGTGTAACAACTTTGTACAAAGGAACCAGTACATCATGAAAAATTATGGGCATTTATCAATAACATAGAATTCTTGAAATCTTTTTATCAGAAAATGGGGCTGGGGGCCAATTTCCTCCTTCACATTGGGGACTAGAATCGCTCTCGTTGTAAGAAACGCTCTCGGTGGGGGAATCGCTCTCTTTGCAAGAATCGCTCTCTTTGAAACATTCGGTCTCTTTGAAACATTCGGTCTCTAGGCAACATGCGTTCTCTAGGTAACATTCGGTCTCTTCAGAAAATTTGGTTTTGATTTTGTTTTTGAAATTCACGGAAAACGGGATGGAGTATGATCCGGGAATAGAATGGGGAGGTTAGTAGTGTGAAACAACCCTTTCAGTGTTTTGCAATCGCTCTCTTTACATCAGTCTCTTGGAATTTGCAGGAATGAAAAATTCGTGTGAGATGGACTGAATCAGGCACTTTCCCCTGTCGAAGTTGGAGCACCCTGAATTTTAGAAAAGGGCTTGGGGGTGGGAAGGGGTCTGCAACAACATCACCACATCTACAGTAGAGGTCCATACTTTTCACACCACCACTCGGTTGCCATTGGTTCGGATAGGAGATAGATAGAGTTTTACCGGTCCCTTCTTAGTTTGTTTGCGGTTTTGATGGCGATCCCTATTCTACCCATTTGCTCCAAGGGGAGCAGTGGCAAAAAACGTAAGAGGGAGGATAAGTATGAAGGTTGGGAAAATGAATATTGTGAACCTGGTGACACGTGTACCATGGAAGAAATGAGCAGCGATGGCAGCAGCAGCAACAGCATGAGTGTCTATGTGCAGCGTGATATTCGTGATTTGGAGGGTCCTATACCTATTCCTGATTGGGATTCCGATGCGCAACACCCACGTGACTGTAACTGCTCAGTGTGTGAAGAGTTCTACGCACAACACCCTCTTGGCTGTGATTGCTCACTTTGTGAAAACTTCTTCTATCACCTGCGTAATTCATAAAATGCCACAAGGTGCACCTAATTGTAAATTTGCAAGTACTACTGTGTATTTCTTTACACAGAACTGTCAGTGTCTCCTTGTGGGGCCAGGGTGTTTGTTTTCTGAAAACACCCATTGCAGTCTCTAGATCACAAGCAGCTCAATGATCCTAAGTGGAAAAACGCGGTTTAACCTCGCTGCTGCATGCTTCGACAAATGCTTAGCCTGGTAATTGATGCTGAAAGACTTCAAGAGTAAGAGAAATATCTAACATATAGACGACTTCTTCAGTATAGATCCTGGTATCTTGTTGTGTCAGTATGTGCAAGTACTCAACTGCCTACTGTTGCATTCAGAAAGGCTCCATCTTTCATCTAGCCTTTTTGGCATCAAGGGGTTGACACGTGTATCAAAGGCAGGCTCCTTTTGGTCTTGGGGTAAAGGCCACATGGAGTCTGCTTTGGTTCCTCGTGGTGATGACGAAGATCATCAGATCCAACAGCAGGACTGGAAGTATACAATGTATATATTTTATATGATGTAAAGTTTAGTGTATATACATAAGTAGTATATATTTATACAATGTATATTATTTACATACATATGTAATGTAGGTGTATATAAATAAATCCAATCCTACATTGGGTTTTAAAGTTTCAATTTTTAACCACCTATTTAGTACTCTTCCTTGGGCAGGAAGCTTGGGAAGCAAGTGTCAAAGAGGCAATTGAAGCTGTGCCCGAAGATCTAGGTGAAGATCCACAAGAAGCTGTAGCACGTGAGAAAGCCCTAGTCACTGTTCGGTTGCTTTTGGCAAATCGGTGGTTGGAGCTGGATCGGGTGTTTGTGAAATGGAGTCGAAGAGAGGTAGAAGACTTCATTGCTCGGTACAAAGCTTTTGTGGAGGAACTCTCGGTGATCTATGGAGATTCTATACCATTCCCCCCTACACCTTCTGAGTTGTATCTAGAGTCAATGCTGGTTGACATTGACAAGCTCAAAAAGTCAGAAGATGCAGATAGGCAGAGATCCCCCACGAAGTCTACAACTGCCTCATCTTCTGGTTCATGTTCGATGGTCTCCCATGAATTCCGATTCCTGGTGAATGCAAAATCTGTTTGGACAGTCCTGAAGGTTCCCTAGAGTCACCAGTATTTTTTTCCTGAACTTGCAGACTTTTATGTAACAGTGCGTATGGAACTTGCATACTTGATAATAATTGTTTGTTGGTATGCACCTTTGTAACAGGTGGGTGAAAGCGATGGCCCTGATGGCTATGCAAATTTCATCGCATGCTCAGAATGGTGGACTCTGAAAACGCCCTTCTATCAGTTTTACAGCAAAAACTACAGCAACGCAGTGATGCCTTTCTTGGAAGAACTTCGAATGTCCTCTGGACATGCCACTGGGTTAGGAGAGTATTCAAATAGAAATTGTAGGTTCTACAAGTAACTCAATATTTGGGTGTAAGATGATTCTGTGTGTATTTCATGGGATTTTGAAGCCTTCCCTATACCACCTTTTTGCCTCATCATGTGGTGACTCTAAGGTGATGCGACGTGGTTCCTACAAAGGCGTGATTGAGTTGGAGCGGGTGCTACCTTTGGATTCCACCACAGTATGTGGTCTCATAGGGTGTGTGGCTACCCTGTGCAAAGCATTGACCTTATCACAGGAGTCATTGACTAGTATCAAGGAAATCATGGAAACATTTGAAGAGCACATGTGTTTGCATCGCACCATTGTTCTAGCCAAAGACAAGCCCAAGTACAACCTTGAGATTCGTCACAACAAAATCCACGTGAAACAGCTCAAGTCCATCTTCGAGAGGATGCATTTAAACTTTCCAAGGTGGGCATTTCAGAAGGGGTACATAAAATAGACTACCAGGATTTGCTGACGGATTTTCCCAATCACATGATATAAAGAGTTCTGAGGATAGAAGTAGACATAGCAATGATAGCAATGATAGCAAAGACCTACATAGATGCATTTATACATTCATAGATACATATATGCATATGAAGATATTGTTATAGTTTCAGGGTGCAATTTAAATACTTGACTTACGCCTTTGGGTGTCAGCGGGGATGTTGAATGACTTTAAAAATCATCCAACTGTGGTAGTTTAGTTTGGGAAAATTATCCTGCAAATGTTCTAGCTGGATTGAATTGGGATTCCCTGAAAGGCTCATGAAGAAATTTCCTGTGGCTGTGGCTTCTTCCTCGGTGGAGCTACCTTTCAGTCATGTTCTCATAGGCCTTTACAGGATGCGGGCTGGAAGTGATGGATCCACTGACCCTTCCAACAAGACCCTCTTCAACCTGATTTTTCGTCTTACCCACTTATTTGCTCAGGGTGCTGAAGAGGCATTGTCAAATGTGTTGGTCAATGATTGCCCAGATGCAACTATTAGGGAGCGCATGCATCCTTACCAGGCTGCCAGTAGGAGAAAGGGCAATCCAGCCCTCAAAATGCAAACAGTGAACAACTTCCAGGCACGAGGAGGTGGATTTGTTTCAGTGAAGGATGAAGTATCATTACACAAGCTTGGGATCCTCTCCAAGCAATCTCCTTTTGGCAGCAGAACTGGGAGTGAGCTTTGTGCTAGGGTACTAGGCAAGACATCACAGTTCCTTCAAGAAAAGATGATGAGGATGGATTTGAAGGTGTTGAACTTCGCTTTTGACGCAGCCACCTGCTCAGGTGAGCATGTGCCCTGGTTCTTAAGTATTAATTCTGTATGTAACATTTACCTCCCAAGTGCAAAGGTCAAACAGGTTTGTAACTTTAAACACAGTATGGGTTTGGTGTAGATGTTTCTTTCTTTCTTTCTTTCAAGGATTCCAGAAGCTATAATTAATGTTGATCAACCCAGGTGATGTCCATAGTGTTTCGAATCGACGGCCATCAGTTCACGGGGCCCACTCAAATCCTACCCCAACATGGAAGCGTTTGCAAAGAACAAGCTGCCCAAGCATTCAAAAAGCTAAGTGAGACTTTACGCATGCACGGTGAAATTCCTACTACTGGATACCAGAAGGTCACATTGGCGCCCAATTGCTTTGGATGGAGGGAATACCGTACAGCAACACAAAATGTCCTCAGTGCATTGGCCAATGCTTTGGTGAATTCTTTGCCAGGGGGATACACAATGGCCAACAGCAAACCTCCCAATGCACTTTGCCCTGCTGGCATCACAGGTGAAAGACTGTCCATGTCTCCATCTGAGAAGAAGGTATTTCATCTTGGTGGGCAATCAGGGGAATTGAAATTCATTTACAACTTCAAAACCCATGAGAGTTTTCTTGACTACTATGTACACGAAGACTTTGTGCGACTGGTGTTCTGTGCAGACGAAGGGACCGAAGCCGGGAGGGCCAAGAATCAAGACTCAGACATTATGTTTGATGAATGGCAATGTTAGTCCTTTTCCATTCAATCCAAGAAAACCAGATTGATTCAGGAAACGTTGTTATTTGTCACTTGTCACTAGTGTTATATCATTAATTCAATCATTTGATGTATTTGGGGTTTTCTTTCTAGAAATGTTTTACCCATCCCTGCAGGGGTTCTTGGTCTGGCAACACCTTTGCTCGCAATCTGTGTGGTGTTTGTTTTGGCCAGATTTACTCCACAAGTTCACCCGCAAATCAGCACTTGCGATTTCATATGCCGAGCACGGAAAGGACATGTTGAAGAGGATGACCCGCCTTTTTCGTAGCACAAGAGCTCCCTTCTCAACTTCACAGCATGGGAAACTTCTCCAATCAGCCCGTCGACAACTGGCTGAGGCATTGGAAAAAGAAGATGATGTGGACGAGGTGATCGAAATGTGGTTTCTTGGCATTTGCCGCGATCGTGGGATTGATGAGTCTACCTTCACTCGTGGAACGTTGGTTGACCTCCTGAAGAAGAAAGCAGGAGAAATTCAGCAACCATTCATACATCATGAATAGTCAAGTAACTCAAAGCCAGAGTTAAAGGGGCTAAGATACAAACTAAACTCTTTCATCACTTCATGTTTGACTACCTATCTGACCAGGACTATTGATTGGTGGCTAGGGGTTTGTTGTGGCCATCCTGACGTGGTTAGGTAGCTAGCCTTTTGTGACATCACCCCGGTGCATGGATACGCTTCTTCTCTTATGAATGCCAATGTAGATTCTTAGATATTTTATTCATGCCTTGTTTCAACTTGTTGCTGGTTGATTGCCCATTGGACTCATACCTCCAATTAGTTTAAGACTGATTAGCCAAAGAGCCGCAGGAAGCCCACACATGTTCTCCACAGTGGTGAAGGACAGTCGGTGGTTTGCATGGTACGATGCAGCGAAGAGTTGGGATAGAATTTGGCATCTTGAAGCCATGGTACATGGATTTGCCTTCTTTCTTGAAGGTAAAAATCCATGGTCGATTGCACCACAGATTGCCGAGAATGGAGAAGTTTCAGAGTCCTACTCATCTAGAGTCTTCGCATGGAATGTGTCTAGACAACACTGTCTGTGTAGATCTGTCTGAACTTTAGTTTCAAAAGGATGATTAATTTTTCAGAACTGTTTCATTTGATGTGTTTGGTTTTTGAGATTGTTCAAGTGTCAATTGGAGTCAACTCCAATCCCTGGATCCTGTTCCAGCCAATTCGTTACTGCTTACCTAAGGTGCTTGCAGATGATACAAACCAAGATCGGATGCGAAGTTTCCTCTGTGTCTTCAAAGCTGCCCGTGAGTTCGTATCTGAATATGAAGCATGACTGCAATTACTTACTTAAACAAGTTGCTGATGATGACAAGTTTCTAGTTCAATCAGATAATCTGATCCAGCTTGTGTCTTCATTACTTTTGACAGAACAGGCAAATAGATGTAAATAGTGATTTATAGGTAAACAACACAGGAATAAAAAAAACGTTTCTTCCATCAAGCTTCCTAGGACAAGCATGTGCAATCCACTGCGGGTGGAAGTGTGCGACATGCAGTCAGTCTTGCGTCTGGCAACCGGGTGGGGAAGCTGATCCAGTTCCCTGACATCATTCTTTAGAATGAGTCTTTTTGTGTTTGGAATTGACGAACAAGAGAATAAATAGGGTGGATTGGACATCCAGTATTTACAATGTTGAATGATTAGACATTTCAACTGATATCAAGGATATTCAATATTATATATATATATGTATTGATATTTCAATGTATCTATATATATATATCTATGTATTGATATATGTTTTGATTTTTGTATTGATATGTATATATTATATATATATTTCAACATATATGGGACAAGTTGGATTGACACTGACTTCACTGGTATGTCTTTTTACCTGGTGTCCAGGCAAACTTTGAAGGACAGTGTTTCTGAGAGCGCTCTCGATTATGTGAGCTCTTTGGGCGAGAATCCAGAGAATTTGGAAAGTTTGAGATTCCATGCATCATTGGTCCTTGGCCAAATCGCTGCCTTGGACCAAGTTGACTCCTATCACAAGAGCTTTCCATGGAGATGTGTGCTCGCTTTAGATCATGGTTCTTGGGGCAAGCTTCTAGCTGAGATGAAAAGCATGTGGGAATTCGTTCTTGCAGTTCCAGATCACCTTTTGTCAAACGAGGCTTTGCATAAGGAACTCCTGGTGACCAGGTATCAGGCCTTTCGTGATGTCTTTGTCAAGTGTGAGCATCTGGACTGAATGAATTGGACCTATATTTTTCCCAGGATCCCTTGTTTGATGTTTGTCCTAGATAATCTAGTCAGGTTACCTTTTATTAGTTGCAGTTTTGTTCCCAATCATTTGCCTCAGAGGCAATTTGGATTTGATGCAGCTCTGATGAAAGAACAGGTGTCATTGCCCTTTCGAAAGCTTGTTCGTGCAGTTGCTGGAATGACATCAGCAGAGCCTTGTTCACTTTTGAGTTCACTTCCATGTGAACTCATGTTCAATGACCTTCGTGATTCTGGAAAACGGCACATGAAGCAGGAGAAAGCAGCACCGCAAAATCTTCATTGTGTGGCAATGAAAAGTGTGCAAACACGTTCGGCAGGCTGCAAGACTGTGGCACTTACAGATTCAGACTGGAGTGAGCAAATGAACATCAAAACAATCCGCAAGTCTGTGTTCTCAAGCCTAAGACAGTCTGATGTTCAGTTAGGCATCAGCTCTGAAGGCCTCACCCGTCACAAGTCGAACTTGTGGTATAGCAAACCACATATTCTATGTCATCGACTCAATTTGCTCCAATTACTTCATGATTTCTATCACCAACAGACTGGTGAAGAGGATGTGAAGCGGGCAAAAGTGATTTCAGCTCACCGTTTGACATGGATTTCGAAGCTGGTCCCTCAGGGTGTCTTTTTTCGCTTCAAAGTTGCTGATGAAGATACTCCACCTGATGATCCAATGTTAGTTGCCCGATCTGGGCCCTACAGTCTATTGTGCCTTCAACTTGCCAAAGTTCCAGAGCAAGACAGCTACACATTAGACTCCTGGTCTGTTTCAAGGAAAGAGACCTTAGTCCTCGACCATTCCAAGGTTGAGGTTTGTTTGGTTGAACCTTGTGTGGCTGTGTCTAGTCCCATTTTTGGGGCCAATGTCCTGGCTTGGCGGCAGAATGGTCTATGGTTGAGTTTGCTTGACTACGTCTCGATTGTGCAGATCACTGCATCTCTTTTGGGTTCACTCTGCAGTCGTTTGAAGTTGCCAAAGCATTCAAAGTTAGATCATCGCCATCGAGTTGAGTTGTTTCTTAGATGGATGGGACGGAGTCAAGAACACATTGATCAAATACTAGCTCAAATTCCTGAGAAGCCAAAGCGTGAGAGGAAACACCCAGAAGATCCTGTGGTTTCATTTGGTCATTTTTGTTTCTTTAAACATTGGTATTGAAATCATATGATTTAAAAGATAAAGCGACTCAGAAATAGATGTCGATGTATAATATTAAATAACTTATCATAGTACGTTTAATATGTAAAAAAAATGATTAATATCATTGATGTCGAATAGTTGGAAAGGTTTCTTGGTCCATTCATTCAGCTAAAGTCCCTTGATAAAATTGAAAGTACTTGTCATGGGAATCTGTGGGATTTATATTCCTGTAAATTGCAGTCAAAATTTTCAATCTTACTTCACTTCATCACCCTTGGTTGTGTTGAAAACATACCTGTGAATTTCATCCCAACCATCACCTCTTTTCAAGGAAGCTGAAGGGAATGAAGGAGAGGACACCAACTATGACCGTCTGGAAGGCCAAACAGATGATGAAGAGATAGTCGAGGCAGAGCTTCTCTGGATGGATGATGATGAACCCGTTCAGGAGAATGGGCTTGCTGAGTCCAAAACCAAGGACCAGGACAAGGATGAACCGATGCCACAGGTAGAAGTGATTGAGCAAGGAGAGACAGCTTCAGGTTCAAGAGATTCTTCTGTTGTTGTTTCAGATATGTTGTTTGTTAGATTGTTTGTTTTGTTTGTTTTATTTGTTCTGTTACAGTTTGTTGTGTTTTGTTTTGTCTGTTTGTTTTCTTTTGTTTTGTTTTATTTTGTTTGATGTGTTTTGTTTGTTTGTTTGTTTGTTTGTTTGTTTGTTTGTTTGTTTGTTTGTTTGTTTGTTTGTTTGTTTGTTTGTTTATTTGTTTTTTGTTTTCATTATCATTTTTGTAGTAGTAGTGGAGGTAGTAGTAGTCTTAGTAGAATTGTTGTTCACTATCATTCATTCATGTTAGTGGTTCGCAGGGTAGTAGACTGGGAGAAAGGACCAAAATCATGTATATACATAAATAATATATATATATGTCCAAGAACGTGAACCCATCAGTTTATCTTATTATCATTTGTTGGCTTGTGGGTCAATTAGTAGTCAACTAACTTAGAGATGAGCAATGGAACTTGATTTGAGGAATACTCAGAATACTGACTGACTGTTTTTACAAACAATTGACAATGCAATCTTTCATTAGAATTTAGACTGACTATATCATTTTTACCTTGTTATTCATCTGTGTTTTGCCAGTTCAAACATGATCAAAAGAATCATCTTGCTGAGGAACGCAAGGATGGACCACATGCTGCACCTACCCCAAGGGCAATCCCGACTGGTGAGTTCCCCCCAGGATGTCGGTGTCATACAGGGGAACCAGCCAGTGACAAAGCGTCGCCTTTCATTCAAGTTCATCTCCCCCAGGGATTCCTTTTTGGGGGCAAGAAGTCTCACTCAGTTTCCTTTCAGGGGTCAGTGACGTTTGTTCGTGGCACTCGCCGCAGTAAGACCCAAGCCGAGCACTGCGTTTTGTCGTGGTCTTGGAATTGGTGGAATTCTTTAACACCAGCTCAACAGTCTGGTCTGGGTTTGAGTTCAGAACACGTTTCCAAAAAACAACGTGTGAACTGAGACAAAGGGGTTTACAACCTAGCACCGCTGGGCAAGGAAAAACAAAAAGACTGCGGTTCAGAAGTGATTCCATCAGTCATGAAGAGCTGGCATACACTTAAAGGTTTTTTTTTGGATTTCCCATCAAAAACGGGATGGAGTGTGGACAGCTATTGGGAATGGGGAGGTTAGAGCTAGAACATTCACTCGGTCAATCCCGAGGGAGAGGCCACCACGTGACCCAGCTGGTATCCGTCACACTCCGGAAGATGCACTGAGTCGGTGGCGGGAAGATGATTTCAGGTATCCCCCATATACTTATAAGTTGCAGCATTGTGTTTCGAATCGGATATATGCTCGTGTCCTGGGTGCGGCCGAGAGAGAGGCGCTGATGGGCTTCTTCCCCGGGCATACTGCAGTTAAGGATAAGAAGGGCCTGACTTCAAACCAGGATGTTCGTTGCAGCTGTGTTGGCAACTCATTTCATACAGGTCTGGTTAGTGCCCTTCTCCGCCAAGCGCTTTTGCATTTTTGGCCAGAATGGGATTTGCCTACGCCTGCAGTCATGGCCAGGACTTTTCACGCGGAGCTGGGGCGCTCTGAGAAGGAACATTTTGTTTGGAGAGGGGCCCGACCCGAGAAAGAAGACTCTGAAGAATGGCTGGATCGATTGGAACAACAGTCAGAAGCAATTGTGCCTCCCCTGGGTGGGGGGATGAGTGAGGAAGTTTCACTTGTACTTGAGATCCTGAGAAATGTGACCTATCGTGGGTCTGATGTGCATGTGGACACGCTCAGTTTCTATCGCCCTGAAAGGTTGCCTAAGGCAGCTGTGGACAGTCGTCAATGGCGTTGGAAGATATGCAAAGGGTGGCCCTGGAAGAAGGCCGCCCATATAAACGTACTGGAAATGGAAGCTCTGTTGCATTCAGTAAGGTACAGAGCAAAGAGTGTTAGAGTGATGCACCGAAAGTTTCTTCACCTTGTTGATTCGCTGGTGGTCCTTGGAGTGGCCGCAAAAGGAAGGACCACTAGCAAGATGCTTTCTCCTAGTTTACATCGTTACAATATGCTGATCTTGGCTCTGCATGCATATCCTATCTTAGGTTGGGTTCAGTCTCATCTGAACCCGTCAGATGAACCAAGTAGATGGTACGTGCCGCCATCTTAAATTATGAGTGCAGAGCCACAAGACAGCAGCAGCGACGTAGACTGGGAACTTTGCAAACAAACCTTGTGAAGCGCATCACAGTGGATCGATATAATCATCACTTTAACATTTTTGTCGACTACCTGTATCAGACCTATGGTAGATGGCCGGTTACGCCTCAGGAATATGACATGATTGTGGCAGAATATCTTGAAGTCTTATGGGACTCTGGGGATCCCAAGACATCTGCCACCTATACCTTGGCATCGCTACATTACTTTATTCCTCAACTGCGCCGTCAGTTACCTCGGAGCTGGAAATTGAAAGCCATTTGGGATAAACTTGAACTGCCGTGCCAGGCAGTGCCCCTTAGCCTGGAGGTGCTGTTTGGGTTTGTTGGGTACTTTCTGAAGGTCCATGAGGATACCATGGCATTAGCTTGCCTGCTTGGTTTTAATTCTCTCCTGCGCACAGGAGAACTGCTGAGCTTACGTGTGGCCGACTGTGTCTCGACTCCTCATGGCTGTATCCTCCACCTTCAGGATACAAAAGGTGCTCAGCGCCGGCTATTGCAAGAGGAAACTGTGATCATTCTGGATGCCCTGACATTACAAGTAATCTCTATGCTGAAAGAAAACAAAGCTCCCGGAGACTTTCTAGTGGGGTTGTCTCCCCAGCAATTCCGTACCAAGTGGAACAAGATGAAGTCACAGCTGGGTCTGTCATCTTTTCGGTATCTCCCCTACAGCTTACGAAGGGGAGGAGCTACTTGGTTCTTTTCTTTATCTGGCTCCTTTAGCCAAACCATGCTGAGGGGACGTTGGCAGCATTTGAAAACTTGTAAACTTTACATCTCTGAAGCACAGCTGGCATTGTCACAAGTCACCCTCCCACGTACCACCCAAGCTAGTCTTCACCAACTAGCCAAAACAATTCGGCCCCAACTCCATCGTTGGGCCAACCAGGGACGCGTGGAAGCAGGTCACACACAGTGATGGCTATTAAGCCTTGAGACGTTGGTTCTTAAACCTTCGTCAAGTGACTGCTGAAGGCATTCCTGGTGCTTGGGCCTGGTGTGGCCAAAAAGGTCTTGTGTGACCTTCAAAAATCTGAGTAGTAAGAATTCAAAAGTTTCACAAAAGACAGGTGAGTGCCTGTGTGTCTAAAAAGGAATGGGGAAGAGCGAGATGCTGCATGACTATAGTCATTCTTCAAAAAGCTTACCAATCTTCAGAGTCTCATCAAATCTAAGGTTACCACCTGGAAAGGATGAATGGCGATCGCCACTCCCATTAGTCTTGCTTTATCATTGCCCCTTACAAATTGCCACCGAAACTGGGAGTGGCTTTCGCCATCGATCCTTTCATCGCAAGGAAAAAAGGGTCCCTGGTTGTTTAGGGCTGGGGATGAAATCCTACCCAGATATGTGGGGGTCATTCCATAAACCATGAAATAAGGATCCCGTCATCAAACAACCAGGATCCAATGGAAGTATCCGGCCGGTTTTTTTCCGTTGCTCAAATCTCATCTTCACGGATGATCAGAAACTGGATGAACAGATCCAAGGAAACTTGAATTCACGTGTCTTCAAGTCTTCATTGCATCAGTCTTCGATGTCTTCAGCATTTTTTTTTTGTGTTCTTTCATCTTACAATCCTACAATCCCTACAAATGACGACATCGAATGAGTCCCTACAATCCTAGCAACCCACTTTTTTCGGTTAAATTCCGTTCATTGGCTGGTTGCGGACGACTTGTCTCTGTGGCACCTTTTCCCCCTTGCAAAAAAAAATTGAGGTTTTTGCTTCGGTGCTGGTTGGGCTCCCTTTATTGTCATCTTCTCAGTGAAGTTGATGATGGTGTTGGCTCGGTAGCTTCAACTGCCGTGCTTTCCACACCCCCGAACACTAACGATGTGTCGCTTAAAGAGGGACCATTTCAAAAGGTTAGGGTTTATCTTCCAACCCAATTTTTTTTCAGGGGATGTTCGTTAGTTTGGGGGGGAGGTATGGTGTTTCCCAGCAGGGTGGGACGGAAAAAGTTGCTACTTGCAGTGGGGATGTGAAAAAAATGGTGATAGTTTTCTTTGAATTGTTAAATTTGAATCCGTGAAAAATTTGCCACCCAACTAAAAGACTTTGAGAAAAACTGATGTCATGGCTAGACAACCTGTCCCTAATGAACCCCCACCAGAAATACTGCCTCATTAAAGGCTCACTAACCACTGGTTTCCCTCAATAAAGCCTTATGAAACCCTTATTTCTGGGGGGGTGCGTTAGCGGGGGGTAGGTTGACCATCCGTGATGATGGTTTCAAAGGTGTTGCTCGATGTTTTTGTTTGTCTCACGGATTTTGGGTGATCTTGGTTGGGTGTTCCTTGTGATGGACGCAAGATTCCAGCCATCGTCATCAGGAGAACGTTTTTGGGGGAAGAGGGGTCCTGAACATCCTGCCAGCTGGGCACCCTACCAGTTATAAGTAGGGTCCCACAACTCCACTTCTAGGGGTTTAAACTCCACTTGTAGGTGTTACAACCCCAGTTACCTGATTATGAGACCATTTATAGAGGAATTATAACTCCATTTAAAGCGATCGGCTCGGGTCCCATCTTGTGGAAGGTTTCAACTGGTCGAGGCAAGAACATAAACTCCTTTATCTCCTTTTCTTCATGGACCGCATCCTTCTATCTCAACCTGGAGTTAATTTGGAAGAAACCATACCATCTCTTTAAAACCCATGACGGATCCGTGGGAATGATAATATATTTGCCTATTAGTTTAGTTGACTTTTTCAGGTAAATGACTTGGATTTGCTGTTTCAGATATTTGTTTCTACTGTTTACTATGGCATTCATCACCATTTTTCACCAAAATTCGGGAGATATCTGTTTTACTTTTCCCAAACATCCAACAAGCAAATCTTCTAAGTAGTTGTTTTGCCCCCCCCTCCATTTCATCGATGTTGAAGTTTTTGACGGAAGTGTTTGATCATTCGATCGGCTAGTGTTTTTCCTCGGTTTGTTGGCGGATCATCAAGATATGAAGCCAATTTCCATACGTCAGGATGACACTTCGCCATTTTTCTTGGTAGGGGGTTGAATCATTTCTATCAAGGCATCATGATCACCCCCAACCCCCGTTGTTTTTTTCAAGAACAAGCCTACGCAAAAAATGAAGTTCCCCTCCCTCCCCTGCCTTCGTCACTTCCTGATCTCGTGGATCTGGTGATTTGAGGTTATGCCAGTTCCTAATCGTTGGTTTCCTTCTCAGAGAAGTCTGGATACCTGGTGTGTTTTTTGAGGATGGAAAGGTTTGCCCTTCATGGGGAGTTGACCTGGCGGTACTAGATAGAAGCACATGTATTGGTAATTAATGCCTAAGTAAAATGGCAAGGTAGAATGTAGCCCTGGTATATATATATATATACATAGACTTAGATATACATATATTATATATGATATATGACTTACACAAATAAAAAATACATTTATACATGGTGCCAAAAACCTGCCAGGTGACTGATGAAACCAGCCAAAAATCACAGAGCCCCACCTGGTCGATTCCTTCCTGGATCAATATTCAAAATTCAGAAGCATCCCAGAGGAACGGAATACACAATAGTTTTTATAAGCCATGAATGGCCATTTGGAAGGGGTCCCACAACCCCAAGTCTTGGGGACTTACGATCACCATGGTCATCAGACCACTGAAACTAACTGGGATGGTCCTTCATGTGGTTGGTAAAGGATATGTATACCCTTCGGTCATCTAACATCACCCGGGCTCTAAAGAATGTATCATGATTGTAGATGTAGTTCCTGTTCTAAAACGGATGATTTAGAGCCAACAATTCATTAGACTATTCCAACTTAATTGTTATGAATCATGTACATGAAAAAAATGTGAATCATTGAATCACACTGTTGATGGTTCAGAAATCTCAAACAACCACCTGGGATGAACAAAACAATGTAAAAAAATGTATATTTACCATATCAACTGGTTAGCCGCATTTCTGAACCATCAACAGTATTGCCATATTTTAATGATTCTACTGAAAAATCTCACTTCATGGATCTGAAATTCATGGACCTTTTTTGTTCCTTTTAAGGCTTTAAAAAGTTTAAGAGGAAAAACACTACCAGTTTTTTTTTGGAAATGTTCCCTGTTTGCGTGGGTTTTCAGTGAGAAACATCGTTTTTTGACAACCATTCATCGTTTGGCCAAAAAAAACTGCCAAGCGAGAGTTTCCCGATTTCGGTGAGAAAACCCCTACTGTCGTAAAATCAACTGCACATAGACTTGAGTAAATCTTTTGTAATCATTGTAGCTTGCCTACTATTTTTTTATCCCCGTCATCATCATTTCATAAGATGGGATCTATCATGATCAGATATAGGTGTTTTTATTTTTTAAGGTTTTAATATGGTTGTTTTTTATGTTGGCCCTGCCAAAATGCAAGGCCGCTTGCATGGTCATTCGTGTGCCTTGGCGATGGAGAAATCCCGCAGCCACCAGCATAATTTGAACTTTTCCAAACGTTTGGTGGGGAATGGGACTTTGAATCCATAATGTAAATAGGTTGAAACCACCCAGAATCAATCGTGGCTAATTTAATATTGGCTAATATCATATCGGCTAATCAAATATGTTATCAAAATTCCCGAATCTAAAAGTGTAATGATCATCCTGGGCCGGCGACGAGCCAGCATCGGTGACATCGGGGGGTTTTCCACCCAAGGAATCGGCAGTTTGAAGTTTTGCAATTTTGGATTCAAGGATGAAGTTAGCTAGATGGTGGATTCAAATATGTTTTCTGTTCACCCCATTTTGACAAATATTTTTCAAATGGGTTGAAACCACCAACTAGTTAAGGATGAAATCCAACAGCGAACGGGGTATCTAAAATCCCGAAGCATAAATATGGAGCGAGCGATGAACAGAGCGATTCCCCGTTTTTTCTTCGAGTGTCCGAGATTCTTTACATCAAGTTCTTACTTTTACGAAAAAAATATGGTGTACTACTGTTTTTATTCAACACTATCAATCGAATCTTACACAAGTAGGGAATGGTTCTCAACCCATTGGTAGGTTTATTCACCCTTTGTGAGAACCCTCTGCGCAACAGAGGGGTGACCATTTTCTATCTACCATCCGGTCAACAAACATGACTGGAAAGCACCCATCTTTTTGATAGGAAAGTGCATTTACGGTACACATTGCATCAACCAAAATGCCATGACAAACCTTTGAGTTCTAAGATCACAGACTTTTGGAACAACAAATAGCTGTATATTCACCCCGAATTTGTTTGATATCGAGACCAAAAAAGATGGTTTGGAAAGTATATCTATCTCCTTTCAAATCTGTTTTTTTTCGGTATCTATGTTGAAGTTCAGGGGGGTAGTTCTATCCAAATTACAACAGCTTCACACGATGTTGCCCCAAACAGCTAGCATAGAATTTCATCATTCTTCATCGGTTAGTTGGTTTAATGAATTGGTGAGGTGTCTTATATCTCTATTGTAACGGGATGAATCGAATGGCACCTGATTCTTCAATGAATACATACCAAAGATTGCCCTTTTTTTAAGAGGAAACATGAGGAAATACAATAAATACATGGTTTTGGACCATTGTGTGGGGCATCCATTCGTCAAATTCTTGAGTGAGTCACCAGCCCAAGAACCATGAAAGTTTTTTGCCAAATTTCTGAGGTCAAAAGATTGGAATTGAAAGAGGCCAGACGAAAGGCCAGATTGGTGTGGTGATGATGGTACGGATGTGTGGCATCCTTCACTTGGATTTGTGTAGTTGGTGATGTTTTGCCTTTCCCATGGTAAATCACCCATTTAACCACCATTTGGAAGAATATTTGCAATATTTTTTTACTTTCTCTAAACATCCTTGTGATCTTGTGGATTTGTTTTTCTTGGGTGGCTTCTTTTCCCACCTTTCAGCTGATTTCTTGAAAAGAAAGCCGTGACGGATCTGTGGGAATGGTGTATCTAAGCCTACAAATTTAGTTGCTTTTTTACAGTAAATTACCTGGATGTGTTTTTTGGGGACGATTTTGTTACGGATTTTTACGAAATGGGATTATTAATCACCATGTTTCACCAGCATTTGGGAGAAGATTTTTTGGGAACTTTTTCCAAACATCAAACGAGCAAATCCCGATGGGTTGGGAAATTTGGTCGCAGATTTTGAGTGAGGATTTGTTTTTGCACTGAGCCCTCCTTAAAACTAATAGCTCGCCTCTGAAAATAGCATTAGGGTTCCGAAAGGTAAGGTAAGTATAAGTAGTCTCCCAACCACTATTTTTGACAAAATTTCAGGGGCAAGCTGATAGGTTCTTGGAAGTGTACAGTAATAATCCCTTAAATTCCCATTTCAACTTGGAGGATCATCCCAGTTAGTTTCAGTAGTTAGGGCTGTAACCCCCCATTTATAAGCTATTTTTAAGCCATTTGGAAGGGGAACTTGGGGACTTACAATCCTTTCGAGTTGGATTTTTCCATCAGCCGGTCCTCTTTTGATTGGAGTATTATGCCGTAGTTGGAATGTTGGAAAAAAAGATTTTCCTTGCCACGCTCAGGCCAAAGACGAATAAACTAGAATACGATGTTAAGCAAAAAAATCAGAGTGAATGACAATAATATATGATATAATACTAAATAACAGAAAATTTGAGAAAAAAAATAAAGAAACAAATGTCTTTGCTTCGAGATAACCTGAACCCCACTGAAGAAGTAGCAGGAATAATAACAATAATTATAATAATAATAGAAATAAGAATGAAATGAAAATATTAATTATGAAAAGATAGGATAATTTATATTTATGTTAATATTAATGAATTATATTAATAATATATAAATTAAAAAAAAATAATAATAATTAAAAATAAATAAAATAAAATATAAAAAATTTAAAAAAAAAAATAAAAATATATATATATAT
>DF239166.1:0-31232 GCA_000507305.1 Breviolum minutum Mf 1.05b.01
AACAACACACACAACAACAACAACAACAACAACAACAACAACAACAACATCAACAACAACAACAACAACAACAACAACAACAACAACAACAACAACAACAACAACAAACAGCGCAACAAGAAGAAGAAGAAGAAGAAGAAGAAGAAGAAGAAGAAGAAGAAGAAGAAGAAGTAGTAGAAGTAGTAGAAGTAGAAGTAGAAGTAGAAGTAGAAGTAGAAGAAGAACAGAAGAAGATCAGGAGAAAAACAAATAAGATGGGCCAGAAAACGTTCATAGAGCAAATGCTGCCTTGCCACGAAAAGGGAAACGCCAAGATCACATGAAACGTCCACACTGTACAGAACTGTTCCTTTACTGGTCCTTCAAACTCCGTACATCGGAAGTTCTCAACAGAACTTCCTTCGAACATATTACATATCACACGTCAGACACGCCACAGGATTCATTTAAGAATATGGCAAGCTATGAATGTAAATCAGCAGGGCACAGCAATTGTTGTTTGCAAGTGTCCCTCCTCGGCAAGGTGCACAGCTTGCAGCAATGACACTGTCTCCGACATGCTTTCTCCGGAAGAAATCAAGTGACTTGGATGCTTCGGAGTGCCAAAGGACGTGTCATTCCAACACGCATCTATGCCTTTTTGTATGCAATCACTAATGCTTGACTATTGACTTGTCAATCCCATTGAAGTTTCCTGTGAGGTGCCATTCCCAAGCAGGCAGCCAGCAAAAAGAAACCAAAAGCCAAAGCGTCCAAGCTGCACGGATGGGAGGTTGATGTAAAGCTTGCAGTCTTCACTGCTTGGACTGCCAAGCAAAGAATCAGTTTATCAGAGCCATCGTCAACCTCGGCAATCTCAAAACATTTATACATTTATACTGTATAAACAAAGCAGCTGCCAATGTGGCCAGCTCATACTAGTCAATATGCCCAGCAAACGCCAAGAAACACAGGTGAAACCACCGCCATGGAACAGTACAGTTGAGAACCTGTGCAACTCGCCCTTGGCTCAGCTTCACGGCCATGGTTTTTTGGAAAGCGACTTGCTGAAATATCGCATGGAAGATTCAGGATCCAGTAAATGCCTTTGGGATACTATTGTTGCAACTGCGTGCTGTTAGGATACTGTAAGGGGAACCTCTCAATTGCACTAGTTGCTTATCTGGCCGGCAACGAAGATGTGGAGCTAAGATGGTGTCCACAAACTGTCTCACATTGCAACATTGGCCTTGTAGGGTGTTGTACGTGAAGGTGGACGGATACATCCCATAGCGTAATGCTAGACACTTGAGAGATGAAGGGAGAACGAGACCGATAGATGACAAGCAGAGAAGGAAAGTGCATGCGTGTGCATGCAAGCACACAAGGCAAAAAATGTACATGTGCGGTAAGGAGCGTGGGCCTAGGCCTAATGCGCACTGGATGTCTCTGAGAGATGACAGAGAAAGACAGAGACAATAGAGACTTATATATCTATTTCAATTTCACAACTTGAATTTCTATGAATTTCTGGAACCCTTGTATTAGCTAAACACATCTTTAAGCACAATTGGAATTTTGCACAAAGGTGTGGGACTCCTTTGCCCAGGTCAAAGCTGCATCCCAGTTTACGCTTCTACTTCAATGACTTTGACCCGCAGCACAAGGAGCAAAAGCAGGCCACAGAAACTGCAGGCTGGACATGGATATAGCTGGATGCCTGGACCAACTCGCAAAGGCAGTTGTGTCAGCAATGAAGGAAGCTGTGCCGATCTCAGTTTTTGATCGAAGTTAAGTCACGAATCTCAACACGTTAAAAGTTTAAAAGCCTAGCCTTACAGCAAGGCAAAGACCTCTTCCAAATTTTCGCCACCAGCAAGAAGGCGTTTTCCCAAGCACGAAACGCTGGCACATGCATGTACATGTGGCATATCTCGGGATGTTTTGATATGTTTTGCATAGTCTTGACGCATCATCGTATCGGCTATTCCCGAGGACCTCACATTCAAGTGTCAGATCATCTCGAAGCAATGCTTGAGCCAAAGTCAAAGACGACTTCGCTGCCGCATTGCAAATCTGTCAGCGTAGGAAAGCTGTGTAATTTTTGCAATCTTGGCCCTAGGCTTCCTTGAGACCTGTCTGGCAGAGCGGACATCAAGCTGAAAGTGGCGATACACCCAAACCATTCAGGCAGGTGTCCAGTTCCCTACTGTATACTGTCTGTTTTTTGTTTCCCTCACTAGAATTATCTAGAATTATTGAATTGTCAAATATTGTCAATGTGAATCTTTGCTTTTCACACCATACATTGCATAAGTTCTTTTTTTTTGCACAGGCTTATCATGTTGAACACAATACTCGTGCATTCCATATGCTTGTACAAAAAGTTTACTCTGCGTATCAAATATTTATGTGTCTGTTGATTGTATGATGTATGTATACATGTATACATAGATATCTCTCTTTCGCTTTTCTTCCTGATTTCCTTGCATTCGGGACGCAAAGCCGCATGCATCCTTTGGTCAAAGCTGCTTCTTTGCAGGAAATATTTTGGAGAGCACTCGCAGCACAAACCTGTACGAGACGAACTGAACAATATTCTACGCACTCGAGTAGCTGCAACGAACTCACTGGCTCTAACCCCAGGTGTCTGCGCTCTTTTTTGCATGTATGCGCGCATGAGTCAGGGCGCGGTTCGTAGTGCTGCAGTGTTTTATTCGTTTGAGACTGTAGACACGCCGACAGAAATTAGAATATGTTAGAATTGAATTGAATGAACCCTTTTGTTGTGGAACTTGGAGGCGATATGGACAAGAGGTCACCAGCGGTTTCTCGTTTGCACAGCAACGCATTTAGAGGTGTTTGGACTGGAGAGTCTGTCTAAGTCAGCAGCATGGCAGCGACAGGCCAGTATTCGCTCGCAATCTGTTGGATTCTGAGTGCCAAAATTGCACCAGGAATTGTAGGATTGGTGCTGTGAGGCACACACAATGCAGCATGCCACGGGTGCAACATGCTCGTTGCTTTTATTGAAGTGTCACCAATGTACATTCCCTGGGGCCTGCCCAAGGACTTTTGCTCAAATCTTGAAAGCTTACATTTAATTAATCAAATCTGCTAAAGTTATTTTTCTTCCAGAAGTTCACGACCAAAGTGCGATCATTCATATATATTTTACATTAATTGATACATATGACACATATGTCAAGGGTTGTGTGAGGAGAAGACGGATTTGCGGCTCAAGTTGCTTGGGCAGACCTCAGATCAGCCATTCCAGAATGGCACTGGAAAAAGTGAGCCCTGTACTGCCCTGTGCTCCAATGCACAAGCTTTTCAAACAGCCTTGACTGAAGCTGCTATAAATACAGATGTTTCAAATGCCACCAGACGATGACCTGAGTGCCTGCATGCGTCCGCAGAGGGTTGTGCATCAGCCTCAGGTTCTGACTTTCAATTTGAAATCATTTTGAAAGAACTGACTATGACGAGCTGAAAAAAAATCTGCAACTGCAGTTTTGACTGAGCGAGATTTGCTGAAGGACACCTCCAGCAACGGTTCCGGAGGCTGCCTCAGAAGCAAAGCCTGAAATATGGCCAGGCGAAGACCTTTAAAGCTGATCCCGCTGGTCAATGGCATCGCTTCTCCTACCCCCCCAAAACTCATTGCTTTGCAGGCTCACAAAGTGAGTCCGAAGATGAGGATGGTGCAGGGAAGCAATTGGCCAGGAGGTTAAAGCCTGACCATGATTGTGAAGATTTCACTACCATGAGTTTGATCAACTTGACCAAATTTGAAGCAAAAGATACAGTTGAGGGTGACAGCCGTTGGAATGTGCCTTTGAACTTGCTGCTTGGTTTGCAGCTGCGTGTTCTCCTGAGGTATTCCTGGAGCGTGGGGATCTTACCCTCAAGCAACACCGGTCATTGGGGAAGCGTGCAAGAGTGGAACAAGTCCTGCTAAGTCATGATATATCATCATGTCCAAATGGGAGTGCTGCCTTCCTCTCAGGAATATCCCACAACCCCTCTGTTTCTGGAAAGCGCGGCCAACAAGCCTAACGTGGGGAGCGTTGCTGAAGTGTCTCACCATTCAGCACTGATCTAGTTCTATCAGTGTTTTATCCACTTGAACGCCCTTCCGCTCAGAATCCCGGCGCGGAGCCACGCATTGGCATCGACATTGGTGGAGCCACATGGCTGAGAAGGGCCTAGGAATCAAGTTCAGTCCCGGTATATATTCTTCCGCTAGCCCATGAAACTCAATACTACAAAATCAGACTTGGAAACGTCACTAGCTCCTCTTTAGGGTTTCAGAGAAGAGAGTAGCGAGAGTAAAGGATGGGCAGCATGTCCAACAACATTCAGACACAATCCTGCTTATTAGATGTTCAATTTCCGTTTCTGTTGGTGTTTATGCTTCTCCAGCTAATTGATGACTTCATGATTTTGCCAAGGTTCTCACGCGAGAAGGTGATCCCCGGTACCGGGGATCAAAAGATGAGTCGGTCTCTCAGATCTCAATGATTCTCAGGTGGGAAGCTGACAAGGTGCTTTCTCCAATAGCTGGAGGTGGGATGAGAGCTGGGAGGCCGATGGAGCATTGGACGCGGTCGATGGCCTCAAAATGCCTCAGATACCTTTACCTCGATTATCACTCTATCAGTTTCGGTGAATTTGAAGGACTTCCTGTTCCTGCATTTGAAGGGACCTCTCTGAGAAGACCAATAGTGCTGTAGAAGGTGAGCTTTTGCAGCCTCTACTGTAGTGGTTTCGCAGCTAAGGTTCGCAAGATCACACAGGTCTTTGGACCATCCAACACCTTCCTGGTCAGCAAGGCTTGCATTCTGTTGATCGCCATGCCTTTGTAGTTCTTCTTTGAAGATGATCTCTCTCGCTCTGGGTGTTCAATTGTTCAGCTGTCGCGTTTGCGAAGGTTCGCCCTGGCGGACGTATGCACAGGAGAATGGAGCTGCCAAACGCCAAGAAAACAGCTGACAAAAGCCATGACTCAGGGATGCCAAGCAAGGTCACCTCATCCTCCGAGCAGTAGTGGCCCCACACTCCATTCCATTCCCTTCATTCCATATCACTTCAAGTAGTGGTGTACTCTTATGTGCTCTTACCATCTCACACAATACTAGTGCATGAACTATCGTGAGCTGACCTCCTGACATCACGTTTAAGTCAAATATTTTACATTATTTTAGTGTACTCTCCAAAAGTGTGCGCTCTTGTGATCTGACAGCATGCATAAAGTTGAGGTGGCTCCACGAGACGATCAACTTCTGTGAGGCCGTGATATGCCAATGCATTTGCAACCAGTCTTTGAAAACGCCTTTCTATGTCTTTCTGGATTCATTGCATTCCATCATTCCATGTCATGATTTCAATTTCATGATTCATTTATTCTGCCCTGCAAGGCGACGGGTCTCCCAAAGGAGAACATCATCTTCGTGCGGACGGTGGATGGGTCCGACCCTGCAGACTGCCAAACCATTTTGATTCTTCGAGAGAGGGAGCGGTTTGCTGCGAAATGACTCGGAACCCTGCCTAATTTCTGAATTTAGTTTAATTAGATATCTGATATCACGCACACATTGATGCACCTTGACATGTTGCATCATGTTGACGCATTGACACGGTTGGAAATCCTTGATTATGCGGTATGCCAGGCCACAGGGAAAGGGAGTTGCTTGCGAAAAGCTTGGAATTTCCCATTTTGTGGATGACAAAATCGAGGCAAGCGCGCAGCGAGGAAGAAGTTTGGTTGTGAATTCTGTTTGCTGCTTGCCCAAGACACTCACTGAGAGCCTCAACATTGCAGGTTCTGAAGTCAATCTTTGAAGATGAGGTTGGAGGGCATATCAATGCATCAGAAGGATCTGAGAAGTTTCCAGCGATGTTGATTGATATGGCATGACAATGCTTTCGCTTCTGTGTACTGGTTACATATTTGGGTTGAAATATGATCAAAGATACGAATGTTGCGTTGCTAATGTTGGTAGCACATGATGGTGAAGTGGTAGTTCAGAAGTGAGGATCGACACAGCAGAAGCCGTGCTATTGCCTGCAGCTTCTTGATGGCTTCCTGACCTGTGTTGTGTGAGCTACCCCAATCTAGGTCATTGTAGCTTCTTGGGCATTCTGTATTGTTCCACCTTCAAAGCAAATCCACTCAATGCATATCAATTCCCTCTCGATCCCTTCACATGCATTCGAATGCATTTGGCATTGATTCCTCAAAGATTGGAGAACCAAAGCCAGTGTCCTGCCTTCACTGCCATGGCGGAGACCGCTGCCGCATCATGTGGATATGGGGAAGGGCCTGCTCCACTTTCGCTGCCTATTCCAAGCAGAAAAGCACCAGAGGCAAGATGCACCCCAGCAACACAATTCCAGTGTGCAATGGTATTTAATGATGCATAATTTGCAGGCGGAGGATCTACAAAAGAGCCAGTCCAACCTGGAGCAACTCATGGAAGAAGCTGCTTTGCAAAGTCAGCCTCTCGTCTACAGAAATCGCTGAAAGGCAAACACAGGGTGACCTGGCAACTTTGTTGATGCATGTTGGAGGAACATGTATCAACTTGTTCCGTGTAGCTGGGGGCTTGAGGCGCCACGTTTGTTGCTATGTAGTAGTGCCTAAGCTGGCCTTGAGCCCATGCCCTTGAGGTCCTTGACAGAGGACCTGGCCCAACTGCAAGTTTCCTTGGAGGATGAGCCCGAAGAGTTCAAAGTCACTTGGCTGCCCCAATCAATTTTCAGTGGCAGCTGTCGACGGGCCTGAGGTCCTGTCACTATTTCCATTCATACAAAAATCATTTTAGATTTACTGTAGATGAATCCTAGGTCCTAGACATGACTAGACTGGGTTAAGTCAAGTTGGGTTTGTCGACTGAGGCCATGCTACGGCCCATATTTGGTTGCAAAGTTGGATGTACAGTTGCTTAGCTGCACTCTTATGGTCTGATGGCTGCACTTCTAAACCTTTCATATCCATCCATATTCTCAACATCTTCTCGAATTTGCAGCTTTTTTTTCTCCTCTCTGTGCTCGAAAGATCAGGTCATGCGCTTTGGACAGGGCCTAATGGTCACAGCTATCCATGAACGAGGTGTCATGGCATCTTGGAACGAATGTCACCCAATGCAATCCATAGAGGACAGACAAGACGGGTAATGATGACGTGCTCACGGTCTTGATGTGGTGCCATCAGGTTTGTCATGCTATATTTTGGTTATAGTTCACTTTAATCGACCTTCAGTTTTCTTTGCAGTTTTGTATGTTGATTAGGGTTGCATGGCACGTAGGAAGTGCATAGTGCCCGCTTCAGTGATTGCCTTTTGAACTCTTTGAAATGCAGCCGTCTTTTAGACAACCTCATTCAATCCAACAGCTGGAGGAGCGGGACCTTATCGTGGAAATCAATGGTGCCAATGAATACCTGAACATCATACACCACTTGCGATGTTCGCCTGTTCTGATCATGAAGATTCACCGCCAGGAGACTTTCTCATTTAAGGTGTGTTGCAGACTGTACTTTAAAGAATTCAATGTCGCACCTGACCATTCTCTGAAAGGAGCCGTTGAAGTCCCACCCTTAATTTTTGGCAGTTTATATGTAGTGAGAGAACTCCAGCAACCTTTCGCGATGCGAAGCACCCCCCTACCCTATGGGGCTGACAATATCGGCTGACGATTTAAGGTCAAAGCCACTTCCGCAACGGGTACAGTTTGATCCCAGGTCTGGCAAAGAAAGCAGAAGTAGTGAAGTCATGGAGCCTAGGAGTTTACCAATAGTCTAGTCGTAAATTTTCAAAAAAGCTTTTAAAGGATTTTTGAAGCCATTTCCCCCCGGCAAGTCTTTACCCGTTGTCTGGCCGCTGCTGGGATTGTCCAGAATGCTGAGGAGTCAAACCTCGCTCTTCGCAGCGTGACTGAAGGTGCAGGGCCACACTCTGATGATGTGTGGAAGGCAGCTGCCGTTTGCGCTGTGGAACACTTCGTGCAGCAGGAGGTTTTCTTCTTGGGTCTGTATGGCTACAGAGTGCTTACGAACAAGATGTGGAGCCCCTTGAACATGGGCAGTTCGAAGCCAACTCTGGGCATCAACGTGTGCCAGCATATAGAACAAGCAGGCCACACTTGGTACATTGTAGAATGCGAACTTATGACTGGCACAGACCCACCAGAGCCTTGGAAAACGATGCGTGTGATGTCGTATTTCTATGTATTTCTTGTTCTTTTTTGTTGTGGGAAATGGTCGACCGAGGAAACCTTGAGATGGGAAGCTCCTAGACGCCTATCCCAGCTGCGTGGGGAGTTGCACAATCGCATCAAGTTCAGCGAAGCCAATGAGTATAGAGCACTTTTCGATGATACACCCTTTGCTCACTCCGGTGGAGACTTGGCTGGCGATAGATGGCGATAACAAAACACGAGGAAGACTGTTTTATCCCACTGCAGTAGTGTGAGTGCGAGGAAAATTTTTAGGCACATGTGGACACCAGAAAACAGGCTTCCGCAATCTTCTGCATATTTGAGGCGAATAGGACCATAGGACAAGAGCGTAGAATAGCAACATGTGCAGCTCAGGGCCAAGCGGAACAACAGCTCGTTTGTGCAACTGGTTGCGTCGTTTGATCACAGCGATCAACAAAGAAGAAGTGTCGCCTGCAATAGCTGGTTTGGTTCTCACCTTCCTGCATGCTCCGCCTCTTGCCAGCACTTATGGTTCTGATATGTTCTGATGTGTTCTGATTTAGAAGCTGCATGTCGCAATATGCCTCACACTTTCTGTATTTTTCCGTGCCTGTGCAAGTCCCTTGCTGATGTGCCTTTTCAGGCTACCATCAGCAGATCAGCCTAGGACGTCCCAGAAAAAGCAGCCGTGTGATGCCAACATTGTGCTCGATTGTGTGTTTGAATTTGTTTGAATTTGTTGCACCATGAGTATCTTTGCGTGGGAATCATGGGAATTGGCCCCAAACTGTACGGCATGCAGGCAGGCAACAGTCGCCATTTGGTTGAGCGCCATCAGGTGTGAGGGTGTCTACAAAAAGGAACCAAAAGAAGGACATGCATTCACATGTTTTTATCTATTCATATCGAATTAGGTATTAGGTGCATTTAGGTGCAATATCATTACTGCCAGCAGTAGCACTGGTAGCAGTAGTACTAGTATTGTAAATATATGAATATATGGTCCTGGTACTATATAGTGTTTTTATTGCTGGTATCATCATCATAGTCATCATTTCAATCATTTTCAACATCCTCATCGTCACCATCCTCGTTTTTGTCTTCCTCGTCTTCGTCATCCTCATCCTCATCCTCATTTCATCCTCATCCTCATCCTCATCCTCATCCTCATCATCATCATCATCATCATCATCATCATCATCCTCGAATCATCATCCTCGAATCATCATCCTCGAATCATCATCCTCGAATCATCATCATCATCATCATCATCATCATCATCATCATCATCATCATCATCATCATCATCATCATCATCATCATCATCATCCTCATCCTCATCCTCATCCTCATCTTCTCTCTGTTTGCCTGCAAAGTCCTTTCAATCAAGAGCATTCATTCGCCACCAGTCAGTGCCAAACCCGGGCTGCCCAATCCAGGGACTGCTCTTTCACTTTTCCAAAGGTGGATACTCGGAGGCTCACCTGCACTCGAATCTTGGATTGTCCTTGGTGTAATATATACCTTGTAGGCGTAGGTGTTAGATTTTGTTAGATTTCGATAGATTCTGATTTGGATTTTGAATCTTGGTTCTTCTCCGTGATCATGCATGCTCCGATGGCGCTGAAAATCCTGGCTCGAGCTTTAGTCACAGCACTCATCGTCTCAGACACTGGCGTTGCATGGCATTGCAAATACTGACCTCAGATAAGATGAGATTGTCGTTACAACTGTTGTCCCTAAAGATCATTTATTCTAAGCCTAATTCAGCCGCTAGAAAGCTGCAGCTACAGATAATGGTTTGAACACGCTCTTTCAACCTCGGGGTTGCCTTTGGCAAGCAAAGGGGATTGCAAAGGGGACGCAGGAGCGGCCGGCTTCCGGAGCTAAGTTACAGCTGTGACACATGCAGGCCTGCAAATTGTTGTGCAGTTTGCTGCTGCAATCGCTCATCCAGTTGTCAGGCCTCGTGGCAGGTGAACTCCCCGATGCCCAGTGGTGCCCGGTCGGGCCGTTTTTGTTTTATAGTGTGACAACGCAGGACTTGGGATATTTCTATGCATCATATTTACATGATAATATATGCAGCAGATGTCGCTGTGTATGTACATATGCATTTACAGACAGAAACGCACTCGCATTATGTGTATAGATTCTATCACATGCGGCCTGAACGAATGGGAATTGGAGTCAAGTTGATGAATTTTGCTCGCAGCTTTGGTGCTGGGATATGGCTCAAGCAAAGATTGCAGAGCTCGAGCTCGAGTGATTAAGCTAGAAGTCCATGCTAAAGGAGATGTAGCGGCTTCTATTTTTCTTGGGCCAGCAGCATGGCAGAACTTGCGGATGGCCTGGTGGCATCAGACGAAAAAAGCAAAGGCGGAGAAGGACAGTACACAATGTGTACTGTCATGGCTAGGGCCAGGGAGCATTGGTAGGTAGGAATTTCTGACTTGAGATGGTCTGTGAAAATTTAGGCCTTGTGGTCGTGGCAGGATACGAGGTCCTAGCAAAACTCGGGGTGCCAGCATCCTTAGGAGAACGAATGCTGCAGCTTGGCTGCCGGTTTGATGTCAGTCTGCCTGGTATGTTTGAGTGCGATTCCCTGATCTTTGCTGGTCGCTCGAGGTTACATGCTCCAAAGCCGGAAATTGACGAAGACCTTCCGGAAGTGATGCGCGCTGAAGAGCAACTCAGGCAACTTGACTGAACAAAGAAGTCACTGGGAATTGGAATGAATCTTGTCAGGCCAAAACGAGACATTCAGCAGTATGCAGGCAGAGGCAGAGAAATTAGAGACGCATCACCCAGTCACTTAATGTCACTTAGGTATGATCCACTGAAGTATGACTTCAGAAGCCATGTGGCCACAATTTTGGAATGGGCTGGACCCAAGATTGGTTTCGGATCCTTTGGCACCATCAAACAGCTGGAGCACTTTCAAGCCAAAGAGGCTCTGGATCGCGTGTTTGCAGAAACGCCGCGGTGCTCATGCAAGCTCTGTGTCGCAGGAAGTGTTTAGCTCCTTCAAGTATGAGAAACGTCCGAACCTCGTGTTTTTTTGGGGGGCTGGATGTGGATGTTGTTGCACAAATTGACAATGGTCATGCCATGTCATGCCAGTCTCAACCAATCGCAACATGCCACAGCCATCATTAAGAGGTTCTTGCTTAGGAGGTTGCTGTTTGGGCGTTTTCGTTTTGATATTTTTTGCATTCTTGATCCTTGATTTTGGATATCGGCATGGATGCTGATCAGTTGATTATTAGATTCATTATATTTGTATATATTTGTCGAGTATCTGAGGCTGGAGGCTCTTTGGCAACAATGGCGTGGATTTTTTTTCCCGTGTCTCGTGTTCGGCTTTTTTCCTACCCCCAACTCAAGGCCATTTGTCAATCTTGGGGATACGTTGGGTTTGGGAACGAGGAATTGCACGACCATGAGGCAATGTATCCTGGACAGTGCCGAGTTCTTGGCATGTTACGAACTCCTTCTGAAAGAAGTAGTCTGCCCATTCTTAAAGTTCAAGATGATTGAGGACATGGTTCGGTGGCATGAATCAGAATGACCGTGGATGAAACTCATTTGAAATTTCCATCAACCTTCCGCCACTGTACATAATATTTCTATGTATGCATCTGAATGGTGGTGTGAAACGCAGAGGAAAGAATTGCAAAAGGGATTTGGGCCTGGGCAAAGTCCAGACTCTTTGGTCAGGTGGCAGATGCGGTTAATTCGCGTTAATTCATATTCTGTTAATCCTTTTTCTTTGTAGTCTGAACAAAATGCGGAGCACTAAACAGGAGATCGAGGATAGCCAGGAGTACCAAAAGACAACATTTTATTGTCAATTTCCGCCCACTTTGCGCTTGCAACCTGGTCCTAGTGAACGGCCTCGACGCTTGCATCGCGATGCGGAGTTTGGACACCAAGTGGTGGGCTAAGCAGCGCAGTGCAGCAAAAATCAGCTATCCTTAGACATTCTCAGTGTTCTTGTTTCAAGTTTGCTGTGACAATAGCCAACATATAGCTGTGATGATTGGATATGATTCAGGCTCATTCTCCAAACCTTTGCTTCACTTCGGCTGAGGATGGAGAAATCAATTTCTGGATGCCCCTGACAGATTATGGCCTTACACAAACAACCCTTTGGGTCGAATCTGGGCCAAACACTGACGATTTCCATCCACTCGCTTTGGACGTTGGACAGATCGCCATGTTCCATGGCACCTTGGTGCGACATTACGCACCGCCAAATCCAACAAACTTCCTACGAGTCTCCATGGATTTTCGGGTTGGCATTGAGAGATACTATGATCCCAAGTGGAAACTGGAAGGCTTGCAGCACTACCATGGTCGGCACACAATCACTCTGTAGATATCTTCATCCGAAGCATCAGGAGATGGAAAACAGGTCCTCCATACTCCTTCGAGCTCCCCGGACCTGGAGAATCAATGAGGACTTCAGGCCTTTGGACTTCCGCATCTACAAGCTCAACTTGGGAACTGAGCGGCCCACGGAGGAGTGTTCAAATGACAAGACGTGTAGTGCCGCAAAATTGCCCAAAGTCAAATGCGCTTCAGAGTCTCATTTGCTGAATCTAGATGGGAGTGAGGTGGTCGTGCTTCAATGGCATCATGCGTTCCAGTGTGGAAGTTGAAACTTCCTCGATAGCTTTCAATTTGCTCCGTTCTTTTCCATGCACGCTGCTGTCTAAGGCATCTAGGTGATATTATGTAGATGGAATCTATAAATGCCTCTATGAAGTAGCGCTAAGATGAGAATTGCAACCTCGCACTTCACACAACATGAAGAGATGAGAAGAGGTTTCAGATTTGGTTCAACACAATGAACTCCGTCATGTGCATCTGTACAGCACATGTACAACATGTCATCACATGATGTCACATGAAGATACATGAAGGATTTAGACTTAGACTTAATTACTTGTCAACATGGCGGCTTGCAGCGAGCCTGTGGCAGTCCAGCCAGTGCTGGCAGTTCAGCCTGTGGCTGTTCCCAAAGCGGTCGCTGTTCCGAAACCGGCAATCAACAAGCCCGCGATCAACACCAAGCCATTGGCTGCCCGACCGCAAGCCTGGTTTACTTGCCTTTCAATCTAAAATAGAAGATGGATGAAGATGGTATTGGACGGCGATATGTTGAGAGATGTTGAGAGAAGTGCGAAGAAGAATCCCTGAAATGCTGCTGTTGTGAATTTTCGCGCGTTCGTAAGCGATACGTCGTGCCTTCTGGCGTAATGGCACATGCACTGCAGGATGTTAGAGCATGTTAGAGCATCTAAACAGGACAGTGATGATGCCACCGCTCCAACTGTCACGAATGCCAAAACGAGACCAGCTAGTGTACCTGTATGATCCTGTATGCGCTCGCATGTACTTGTAAGAATTCTAAGGAATTCAGTGGATTCTCCAACCACGACTAGTGACTGGTGACTAACCCTGCTACAAAGTTATGGAGAGCACATTTCTAGCTGCACTTTCATCACGAGCATTCACTAGCGCATTTTTTTGGACAAAGGGGAAATCCTTGGAAACAGTCATGCTAGTAGGGGCCGCGATCTTCAAGAGCTTTCAAAATAACAACACACGACTTCACGATCCCTTAAGAGGTTTCTTTTTCATTCTTTTTCCATCTTTTTGTCAGAGTAGTCCGTTCGTACCTGGACGGTTCACAACATCAGTCTGATTTGACCTGACACGCTTGCGATTTATTGTAGCAGCAGTGTGAGCCTTATTTTGAGTAGATAGAAGTTCCTGGATTCTTGCAACGTGTCCTGAACTCATTGTTTGACCTGCATCTACGATTTTGTAGTATCATATATTATATATATAATATATATACACTCTAAAATACATGTTTATAGACTTATAGATATACATATATATTAATACTATACATCGCAGGTCATTTTTCCCATTGTGAAGAGGCGCTCTTTTTGGTGAGGTTGCGGCCCATCAGCCATTCCCCAAAGCACATCAGCCGCTTCCAAAAGCTCGTGGTCGACAACTTCGACTTGTGGCAACTCCCGTGATCTTGGCGGTAGATTTCATGTTGTTCCATCAGCAATTTAGAGACTGACCAAACCCTGGAGGTTTCATACTTTATCCCGTTGAGACCTCACTTCCTCAGGTGAAAGCTTCAGACTTGATTGCAGAGGCTACAGAGGCAGGCAAGCAGATAGAAAGCAGTTGTAGAATTGGGAAGGTTTAATATGTTTAATATGCCTGTGCTGCAGGTACTGCAACGACGGCCAAACTCTAGCCAATCTTCAGGCCACTCCTCGGCACCAACGCCATTGCCGAGAAAGCCTGAAGAGGGTGAAGTTGGTGAAGGACGGCATTGGGTTCAGCCTTATGTGAGACACTTTGATAGCTGCTAGAGTCTGTTGGGCTTTTAACGCTTTTAATGTGCATCCGTAAAAGTAAAAGCATGCAACAGCGTTAAGAATGCGTGATGCAAAATGTGAAGTTTACTACGCCAGGCAGTTCTTCAAAGGCCTCAACTGCCCGATCTAGGTCTCAGGCGCGGACATGCTGTGATGACAGTGATGCAATGTAATAAAAGTTGATGTGCCTATATAGGTCAACACGGCAGCACAGATAATTTGAATCAATTTGAATCAATTTATTGCAAATTTATTGCTGCTATTTGTCATTTCCTAGGGTGCGAAACCACCTGCCATGCACTGCACTCAGTTGCAGCTTGAACTTGGAGAGTGATGCACGGCGTCAACGGCATTGTGATGCTGCTGTGTCGCCGAGGTTTGCAAGAGTGGAAGGCGTGGCCACACAGATGCAGCAAGAGCTTGATGAGGTTAAGGCCTTTTTTGACCACTGTGAGGCCCTAAGAAATCACTCATCTACAGTATCAGTATCACATGTCAATTACTTTACTACTCTCCATAACATCAATGTAATGTGCTTTGGGAGCACGCTTTGCTTCGAGATGAGGTTGGGAGGAACACAAGACAACTTCGTTTGAGATCCCAGACGCCCCCAACCCGCAACCCATGCAGCCACAGGGTAAGGCACATCCACAAGTGAGGCCACCACAGGAGCCCTGCACAAGTGGTTTCAGCAGCCCCAGTATAGATGCCACCTTGAGGCACCCCGGCCAAAGCGCATTCAACCCAACGCTGGTTTATACGACCGTCCGGCACGCCCCATTGGCAACACCAAACTGGCAATGGGAGCTACAGAACCGCAAGTGGCGTGCCAATGCTGAACACATTGTCAAACTCGAGCGCCTTGATTGCATTGACCCTTTTATATCCTTTTATCTTTGTGTTCGAGCCTGCTTCAAACACTTTCCAACTATTTTCTGCAATCTTCTACTGAAAAAGGATCTTGCATATTCCACCTTTGCTTCAGATAGATTTGAAGTTTAGATTCCCGGTCGAGCATATTTTCAATGAGGTCAGATTGGGCACATCGCGTGAAAGAGGTCGAAGAAGCTGCTTCACGTTCGGATGAGCGAGCTCGTCTGGCAGAGGAGCATGTCCGCATCATGACAATTCAATTTAGATTTTAGATGACAGAAGTGCCACAAATTGATGCTCTGTGCTGTGCAAGTGAGCTGTACATGCACTGTTGTGCCACGCAGGAAGCCCATGGCCGTTTGCTTCAAGCAAAAGCTGACTTAGCTGATGCTTCTTGGCAGCACATTGCCTACGAACCTTGCATGCCTTATTGAAAATGCAACAATATTTTGAAATACTTAAATACTAGCTAAATTGCAAATCAATGTACTATTTTATCAGAACAGATGGAAAAAGGGAGGAGAGTGAGAACACATGGAAACACAGTCTTTGTGGCTTTTCTATGCTTTCTGAACTTGCTTTGCCTAATGACAGCGACAGGCAGCAAAGACTCGAGAAAAGCAGTTGGAGGCAGAAGTTGCCAAGGCGAAGGAAGAGCATCAGGCAACTATAGAAGCCCAAGATGCCAGCAGTGTCCTTAGTAGTCGAGATTAGTTAGGTTGCAAGAAATTTGCTTCTGTGGCTTTGCCGGTGATAGCATCATTGTAAACATTGATAAACGATGACGCACGGTTATGCTGTTAATGCTGACTCATGCCTCTCAGCTCAACAGGTTTGAGGCGGCACCAGGATGAAAGTGAGGATCGGGAGACCGAGCTGCAAGGCTGGACCTTGTGAGGTCAAGCTGCCAAGCTACTGGATTGATATCAGTGATATGAAAAACGATTGATTCAATATTTATATATCACCCATCATAAATGCATCAACGTTTACCGACTTTTGCATTGCTGGAGCTCGTTTTCTCCATTCAAGCCTGGTGAGTGGCAAAAGTACAGCACGTTACTGGGTTTGCCTGATGTTTTGTGGAACTCCAGCGGCCGGCGCAGTGGAGCAGGTTTGCGTGAAGAGGTGAAAACCCTGGAGGATGAGAGAACGCAGATTCTTTCAGAGCGCGCGCTTCGGCAGACATAGCGCGTTCCTATCCTTCCTGTATCTTATGGGCATTTACGGCTAAGCATTGGCATGGTGGCATCAAATAGTTGGTAGCTAAATGGTCGCCAAGTCCTTGCGAACACTGGGTTCCCATGGTTCACTTTTCTTTTCGTTCTTTGTTGCAATCTAAGGACGTCCTGCGAAAGGAGTTGAGCTCTGCTTCCCAAAGCCTTGAAGCCCAGCTGCAGCATGGCGTTGAGCTGAAAAACGAGCTGGCAAAGTGCCGCACCCAGCTGAACGAGCTTCCGTGTGAATAGCCACATTGGATCCAGATCACTATCCATGTTTGTAGGTTGCATGAGGAGCTAGACTCTTTGAGAGAAGAACGGAGTCTTGGCTTCAGCAAGTTGATTAAGAGAATTCAGATTCATGGTGGCCTTTGCAGCCCTGGGATCTCTTGCATCTTTTTTCGTTTGCAGCCATGTGTAATTTTCATATTGGTTCCCACCAAGGCAGACGTACCAAGATCTAGAACAGAAATACCGGCACCGCATTGAAGAGTTGCAGGCAGGACTAGCCACAGCACGGGACACAATTGAAGCGCAGCAGAATCATATGGCTGAGCTGAAACTTAGCAGAAAATAATCTGAAAGGATTAAGCGTGGGTATTTGATTTTATTCAGATATGTAGTCGTATGACACGTGATGACAAGACATTTTGGGAATTTATGGGATATTAGCGTGCCATAGGTGCATGTGGGGAATCATAATATGTCCAGGCAGTTCGTCGTAGAGAATCCACAAGAGAAATTTCAAGATGCCGGCATATTAGGCAAGACCTCTTGCGGTTTTTCACCCATTTCTCGCCATATTATATCTCTCAATGTGTGGAAATGACTTCAAAATGAAGCACATCTGGGCCCAGGAAAAGTTCCATGACAACACTTCCTTCTTCAGAGCACCTGAACAATTTTACCGACTTGGACGAGTCTGGAGAAGCCCAAGCGCTGCAACAAGCTATGGAGAATTTACGCAATGAGCTCGCGACAGAGCATACCATTGCAGAGGCAAAGAGATTGCGTGTTAGGGTCACGGCCTGTCAAGCCTTGTCCGCCAAGGGTCTTGATCATGACGTTGCGATCAAGTCTTGTCATGTCTTGTTCGTGTTTGAACTTCCTAGATGTAATAGTGCTATGAGTTTGAAATGTAGGAAGGAACCATCAGATGTCATCAGTATCAGTATGTCTGATATATGCTAGAAACATCTTGAACCACCCTCCGTGAGAGACATTGAGAAACGGTTTCTATGTTGTTTGTTTCGTCCTCCCACTGAATTGCCAGGACCAACGACGTATTTCTGCACATTTGAAGCAAAAGCTGCTGACCCTGGAGGACAAACTGGGACAATACCACAGGCAATGCGAAGAGCAAACAGGTCGAGAATCGGGCTTGAAGAAGCAGCTGGCTCAGAAAGACTCTGCTCTGGCAAAAGCGAGGCAGAAAATTCAGACCTTTGAATCTTTGAACAAAGACCTGGACCAGGCAGTTGCTGACCTGCAGCTAGATCTGGCCGGAACCAAAAGCCGGGAAGAAGCTCACCAAGGTCGTTTGCTCGCTTTGAAGCAAGAGCTCAGTGAGAAGGACTCTGCCTTGCGAGAGTTGCGAAGAAAAGCGGAAGCATGTCAAGAACGGAAGAAACAGGCTGAAGCAGAAGCAAAGCAGGCACGCGAAACTGTGAAGAGTTTAGAGGAGGCCGAAACTAGAAAGGTGGCTGAACTGGAGGAAGAGCTTCTTTTATCGCAAAGAGCGTGCGAGGGCTTGCACGGACGAAAAGCTGATTTGGAAGAACAGGTGAAAAGCCTGGAGCAGGAATGTAGCGCAATTCAAGAGATCTCATCAGCAAAAAAAAATGACATGGAAGTTTCCTTGAAGCAGCAGATAAGCCAACTTGAAGATGAGCTTGCAACAGTTAAACTGGCTCACAATAGCGATCAGCTAGCCATCGCAGCTTTGCAGCAGCAAGTGATAGAACTAGAGAGGGAGTTTGGCATGCGGCAAGAAGAGCTTGATGCACACTCGGTCTCAGAAGCAGCACTACAAGCTCGGGCAGCAGACCTGGAAAAGGACCTCTGCAAAACCAAAGAACAGCTTGAAGAGGCTTCTGGTGAGCAATCGGTGTTGAAGCACGCTTTGGAGAGACAGTCTGGCATTGAAGTGGAGTTACATTCTAAGGCCAGTTGCCTTAAAGCTGCCCTGGATGAAGCAGAAGAGAGGCACCGTAGTGACACAAGCCACAACTTGGCCTTGGAACGTGAGGTGGCTCAATTGGAAACTGAACTGTCAAGCCTGCGGATGTCAGTCAAAACCCTGGAAGACAAAAGTTCTGCACAAGATGAATCCCACCAAATGCAGTTGGCGGAGGGGTTGCTTTTGCAAAATAAGTTGCAGGAGGCTAGTGCTCAGTTAGCTCAAGCCACTATGACAGAGGAGATGCAGCAAGAGTTGATATCTAGGCTTCAAGGAACTTTGAGTTCCTCTGAGGTGGACTTGTCCCAGAGCCGGACTGACCTAGCGGCTCAGGAAGCTGTCAAGTCGCGATTGCAAGAGGATCTTGTTCAGCTCCAAACAGACGCAAGTCAAAGTCAAAAGCTTGTGAAGGACCTTCGATCACAGCTCGGCAAATCAGAAGATGAGCTGAGTGTAGCCAACACTGCATTTCAGACCCTGCAAAGTATGGAGACTGAGCTTCGAAATCAACTTGGTCTACGAGATAATCTGATATCAGAATCCCGAAGTGAGCTGAAAGTGCAAGAGCAGCTTGGTCAAACGATAATGAGTGTGGTTGCAGATAGTCGTGCAGGCGCACAGTAGTGCACCATATGTATTACATGTATGCCACATTTACGATAGATGTTGCTACAAGTTTGGCATTCTAGTTATGTACTTTATAGTGTAGTGCAATTAATATTGCAGCTATTAATATATGTTTTCTACCCGTATGTATTCTTGCAAGACAAAAACTGTTTAGCAGTATCATGCTTTGCTATTCCACCTAACCAGCCCTAAGGGCGCGTTTTTTTCAACACAGTTGCTCTTTCCCAGAAGAACCTTAACTTCCAAGGTCATTAGCAAGCCAATTAGGGGATCGCTTAAAAGAGACAATGTCAGAGCTCTCAGCAGTTCGGAGCGAGTTCTCTTCACAAGAACATCGGGTGTGGCAATTCAGCAATGGGTTGGATACTTGGATGACTTGGTCAGCTGTTTGAGTGGTTCAGAAAAGCCCAACCGATCCCATAGGTGTTTATTGGGATCCTTGTTTTTTTGCCAACAGTCCATGGCAGGGTTACCCCAAAAATTTCCCAAGGAATCTTCGCAAGCCAAGCTGTCTGAAGCGGAATCGCAGATTCAGCAACATGCGGCAAGAGAAATTGAGCTTGGGCAACAACTGGCCATGTTAGACAGCTCATTGGCTGCAGCCCTTTCCGACAACGAGCTTCAAGCAACCGCAAAGGTGAAGCTGGAGCAAAGCATTGTTGCTCGGACCAAGCGTTTGAGATTATCACGAAATCATGTGTTGAGCTATCCTCACTGTGTGTTGGTAGAGTACGAAAAAAAATATATATATATATATACAGATACTACACCATTTGAAAATGACTTAGGTAGATCTTGGGGGTGTGACCATAAAAACTGATGATATTTGTGTGGTATTGGCCTGATGATGCGCATTCATTGTGAATACATAGGATTGAATTCTCTTTGCGATCCTGCTTTCAATCATTGGAGTTCCTGCAGAAATAGCCTACAACATGTTCCTGGAACGAGACACGTCTGCGCTAGCACAGGAGGAACTACAGTCTGAGCTCTCTGCAGTGGTGCAGTCGGGAGATATGCAGCGCAAAGAGCAGGTTGAGCTCAAGGTGCCTTGCGCAGCGAAGCTGAAAAGATGTGGGAAACCACAATATCTACGGTTTGTACTGCATAAGTCAACAACATACGGAACCCGCAGCCAGTCATACGTATAGTACATGTCTCCAGCAGATAGGTTTGACATTGTCTGCTGTGGTAGCCATAATTAGCATGCAACCCTCTGTGTTTAGAAGCGTTGGGCAAAGTTGAATAGCTATAGTCGTAGAACTGGTTTGCACATGTAGGCAATGCAGTTGGGTCCAACACTTGCTATTTGTGCGCTTTGGCTCAAGAAAAAGATTGTTCATCTTGTGTGTGGTTGTTTCTTGCAAGCTATTTGGCTGAGACACCCCTACACTTGAGTGTTTTTTCTGTAGATACCATCCTCAGTGAGGCTGCAAAAATAGCAAATTCCAATGAATCAAAATGAATTTCTCACACATGCAGAAGATAGAGATATTTGCACGTGTGCTGTTGAAGGAAAACATCCCTGACCAGTCCGTTGAGATGGAAAAACGGCCTTTTGCTTCATTTTAAGGTACACGTATCGCTCAATGTAGTGTCTGTGTCTATATTAAAAACCTTAGTGTATCTAACATTGTGTACAGCTGTGATTGTTTTATCCGGTGCCATCCATCCCTATGCTGAATCTGTGCTGGTGGTGTTGCAGGATCAGATGGGTGGCCTTCAATGCGAGCTTGACAAGGCCAGAGCAAATTGTAACTTGAAGCATTGGTGGCCGGTCGAATCATTTTTAAGAACCACGATTCAACAATGCCGGGAAATTCGCACCGTTTCTTTAAATGGTGTTTTGGACTGGAAAAATGAAGACGGTGTTTGGGACTTCCTGCACTGCACTGCACTGCTTGTATTTGCAAGTGCGTTGCTCAGGTGACACCCACAGGCAGCTGGAAGCTGAGTTGCAAGAGCGCTTGAAAGTCACAGACGCAGAACTTTCTGGAGCACGAAGCAGTGCAAAGGCCTTGTAGTGGGCTTTGGGAATGTCAAATTTAAAACGTCTCAAGTACACCGTGTGGATTCCAACCCTGGAGATCCACTTTTTCCTTCACAAGTTCTGGTTCAATCAATTTCAATACCACAAGCTGTGCCAACCACATGTCAGTCTCGAAATCGAAATTAGCCAAACAAATCCAAAGATTGAACTGGGTACTTCCGGAAGGCTCAAGAAAAGCTTGCCGCGGAGTTGAAACAGTATTTGCAGAGTGCCCAGAGCGAATTAGTGGCAGCTAGCTCTGACACAAAGGCCGGGGCTATCAATTGGCTGACTTGCCTTGCACACTTTTTTGAAAGATTCTACAATGTTGGCTCAGTTTTTGTCGCGAATGTGGCGCTTGCAAGGAGAAGGAGGGTGTCATTTCCTCTTTGGAGAAAGACTGCAAGGAGACGAAGGCTGAGGTGGAGGTGCTGTCCACAAAGCTCCTGGACAGTCAGCAAGCTGCAGATAACCACAGTGAACGAGCTAAGGAACTACAATTGCGTATCTTGGCAGCTAAGAGTTAGGCTACGTTGCGATCCTGGATCAACATTCCATGCATAGACATGTGCTTCGTTGTTTCCCAATGCTTTTTAGACGTCGTTTGTTGAGGCATTTCAACTTTGGAAGGGGAGCTAGCATCCGCTCGAAGAGAAGGTGAATCTTTGCAAGGAGCAGAGGCCGATTTGAAAAGCACTCTGGCGCAGAAAGAGTTCGCCCTGCTGGATGCACTTGCGAGTTCGGAGGCGCGTCGGGCCAACGAGGCAGCGTTGCGAAGTGCTTTGCAGAATCAAGAGAAGTTACTGGC
This sequence comes from Breviolum minutum Mf 1.05b.01, assembly GCA_000507305.1. Taxonomy (NCBI): domain Eukaryota; class Dinophyceae; order Suessiales; family Symbiodiniaceae; genus Breviolum; species Breviolum minutum. Next base: position 22,331 of record DF239166.1, read on the forward strand.
CGATGAGCGAGTTGCTAAAGATGTGGCAGAACGACATTTGGCAGAGCGAGCTGCTCAGATGGTCGATTTACAAAAGGAGATGGCTGAGATGCAGGCAAGTCGAGATGAACAGAGCAACTTGAACCAGACTCTGCACTCCCAGCTGAGAAGTAGTGAGGTGGCGCTCAACGCCAAGCTTGAGGAAACTGCTCATTCTGAATCCTCTTTACGAGAAAAGCTGCAGGATTCTTGTCAGTCATTGCATTCAGCAATTTTTCTTTTTGTAACTCTTGGATTTTTTTTTGGCAAGGTGAAGTAGCATGTATAAGAGATGTTCTTCTGGGCTAAGGAGCTCTCAAGCCAACTGAGTTCCAAGCGAAAGGTTCTTCCAGACCCTCCTGACGTGTATGCAGAACCGGAGAATGAATTTCAGCAGAAGGCCTCGGGAGATTAACAGTTCTCTTTGCACATCAGATGACAAGAAAGCAAGCAGATATGAAAGAAACCCTCATAGATATGAGATGTATCCAACAGCAAATCCTTGATTGCACGTTTTGACTTGTATTTTGACGCACTTTGTGTTCACATTGGTCCCTGGTTCAATGCCAGTTTATCATCATCTTTGTGGTAGATCGTGGTAGATCGTGGTAGATCGTGTCCCGCACCAATACCCGTCAAAAAATTAAACTTAAAGTCTTAAAGCGTCTCAGGCAAAGCAGCTCCGAAAGCGTATCGCTTCAGCTTTGAGACGAGCTGCCGACGCACATCATGCGACCATTGACTTGGAAATTGCAAGGCTGCTGCAACGTAAAGAACCCAAAGAAGCCAGAGCGTCACTTGAAGAGCACTATTTAGCGCTATTTAGCCTGTACGTGACAGGCTGACAACAAGTCATGTTCAGAAAACATCAAGAGTGGCGGATAGTGGCGGACATGTCTTGGTGCAGACGAATTGCATTAGCCCAAAGTTCAAAGGATTTTGTCCAGGAAAGCCCAGTGCCTCTGAATGAAAAACAGCATTCTCACTAGACCTCTACTGTTCAACGACCATACCGCGCACGAATCCAAGCAATTCAGAAGGTCAAACAAGAGTGATACTAGTGATACATTGTATATAATACTCTTGCGCGGCTCGGTGCATTATATTCTTAAGCTCTTCTTACTATGTGGTACCTCTTTAGCCACCACAATGTTGGCTGGGGTGCTTTTGCTTTTTTGGCTTGTGCTTCTGTTTAGGTTTGAGCCAACAGCTGCTGATGGTGGAGAGGCAGAGACGTGGGCCCAAAACATTCCGACAAAGATTTGTACTAAGAGAATCTAAGAGATGCTGAGATGCTAATATAACATGAATTCTGCCTGGCTCTCCTTGCGGCATGGGTCCAGGCCATGCTTCAGACTCTACTTCAACGATTGTCGACACGAAGATGGCGTGCCTGTGGTTGCAGGATGTTGCAGATGCAAATCCCCCGTGTTTGGCATGGTAACCTGTTCTCAGGCACAGCTCAAGAGCTGGAAGGCTTGCTGGAGCAAGTGAAGAGTACTTTGCTACTTCGAGATGCAGAACCAGGCCACAAAGCGTCACAAAGTGCCAGAAAGCTCCAGTGAAAGCTTCTTAGAACTCCTTAGAACTCCAGTGCCTCAAGCCTTGTCAGATTCCATGATTTCCATAATTTGTTCAGTTGATTGCTGAACTGGCAGGCTCAGGTTCCGATCTCGATGAGCAGCTTAGTTCAAGATTCAAGAGTTTTTTTTTTCAATCCTTCGATCCACTCAACTGTGATGATTCAAAATGGATGGGCTTTGGATGGCAAAGTTGATGGCTCTACCACGTTCAACCAAGGCTCGTGGCTGAACGTTTGGAACGCGATATTCAGCTCCTTGCTCGGGAGTTGGTCCTGCTCAGGGCTCCTGCAGCGCTTGATGAAGTGCCATGGCCAGTGATCAAGGCGCCGACAATGCTGACTTTCACGTCACAGCTATTCTCGTGAAATTCTCCTGATATTCTCCGGAGGAACGATACCGCTCCGATAGCAAGGAGTTTACGTTATATAGTGATAACGATTGCTCTTACGAAACGAAAGGGTTCATTGACGGTTCATTGAGTCATGTCATACTCGTAGTAATCAGATAATCCCCTGCAATCGAGTATATACTAGTAAGTCCTTCAGTTGCAGATAAGCACTTTGCCTGGGCAATGACATGCAATAACAGCATCTTTGGTTTGCATTTCTTTACCCTTGGCAAATGTGGCAAGGCGCTTGCCACCTTCAGCGGTATCATCCTGCCCAGGGATGGGAAACAAGAACCTTTCCCGATGCATTGGGCAGCTGAGCATGGAAGGCTCGAGAGATTGTTTTTTTGTTTTAACGGATTTTCCGAGAATTTCCTTTCCCCCATATGTTTCAGAATGCTATCTGGTGAATTCGCTGGTATTTTATGGCACTTTGGTTCAACCTCAGGCGGGACATCATTGAGTTCCTTTTGCGATACCCTGCTGGAGAAGATTTGCTGATGCAACGGGACACTTCTGGACGGATACCTCTCTTTTATGCAGAGCGGAGTGGCAATGAATCTCTGATGCATCCAAAAGCTGCGCATCTTTTGCAAATATCGATATTTGAAGATCTCTACTAAGATCTCTGTAGGGCCGAGAGTCTCCGTAGAGTCTCGTGTGCTTTTCAATCGATTACCCCACTTCACGCCCCTGCAGCATAGGGAATCCTCCCAGAACAGGAACAGGGGCTGAACTGTCAGACAGTTTTGCAGCGTGTTTGGCAACCCCCCAAAGTGTAGGACGAGGTGCTAGATAGATTGTGCTACCTATATAAATGGCGTGACCACTGTTAAAGCCCGGGCGCTCTTCGACTTTTGAGGATGCTTTAGCCTTCTACTTGTTGGAGCATGGGCCGGACCTCAATCCGCAGGTGCTAAGGGACTGAAGATTTTGAATGCGGGGAAGTTGGAACCCTGTTGTCACAGGAGCCCACCCTCCAACGACCATCCAGCGCAAACATTCCGCCGGCCTATGCCGAGACTTCGCTGCACACAGAGTTGAGAAGTAATCTGCAAAGCAACTTCATCTGAATCAAGATGAGGGTCTTGAGGTGTTTATGATTCCCTTCTCCGGTACAGCTGAGGATGTGATCAAGGTGGTAGAAGAAAGAGGTCCGCTTTATGTTTTGGGTATATCATGTACCTAGAGTCTAGCAGTGCTCGATTTGCCTGGGTGCATGTCCCTTTAAACCCCGAGAAAGCATGCTTGCAGGCTGGCATGCAGTAAACTGGATTGAAGGATTTACATTGCTGCACTGGGCAGCGGAGAAGGGACTTGCCGATTTCTGCAGGCAAGGGCAGCTGAAAGTCTTGACAATTTGGCAGCTTTTGTTGTTTGCCATTTACTCCGTACTGGCCGCAGGTATTTTGTTGCTCTGAATGCTGACCCAAATGCCACCGATAGCAGAGGGCACCTAGCTTGCAGCATTGCATTTTTTGTTTACTGTAGGTGGGATCGGTGGGGTTATATAATGAATGTGCCGATTTTATTGGAGTGATCCATTCCCTTCACTCAAGGCGGACAGCTCTTCAATGCGCAACAGATTCGAACCACAGAGATGCCGAGCTTGTTCTCAGGGAACTGATGGGATTGGAAGCGCGCCTTGCCACCAGAACCAATATATGAACCCTCGAGAATGATTTGTGCAATCATGTGCAGTCATTATTCCTTGCAGCTCCGATCGAGCTGCAGCAAAGGACAGATGATGCTAGAGCCGGCTTCAAGGACTGTCAATGGCAGAGGTGGTATCGAGACACCTGGAGAGATCTAAAGGGATCCGCATCGGGTACTGTGCCATGCTGTGCCAAGCATGTGCTCGCGTCCTTCAGATTGCAGCTGCAGGAGCCATTCTTCCGGCCAAGAAGCAACAGCGAAGGACCTGAATCGTTGCACTGGCCAGCTGAAGCACGGAGGGCCAGCTGCACGCAAGCAGTCAGGCAAGCCCATCTTGCTGACTTGAATTTTGCTGAATGTTCATGAATGTTCTAGGAAACTCTCAGGACAAGTCACGTCAAGTAACTTTGTGGTTGAGTTTCTCCTGCCAAGCTGGAGTTCAAGCTGCCAGGCAGAATTTACCACAAGGATCCTCAGGATCAGATGGAATTCCAGAGGCATACCTTCGAATCTCAGTTGCAAGGATCTTCCGTTGTACCAGGATATCGCGACTGAAACAAACTTGAGGCAACCTTCCTTCAGAGAGTGTCGAAGTCTCGCTGGAACCAAGGAGTGATGCAGCAGATTGACCAGATTGGATGGGACAAAATGTGCTGGGGACGTGGCTTCACTTTGCTTCACTGGGCTGCCAAACACGCCCTTCAGCTCATGTCAGACATTGTGAGTCCCCAATGTGGTTGTAGGCTGCATATTCACATACCTTCTATCTGTGTCCATTTAGTTTGTTGGCTAGGCTTCCCAGGTTTTTAGATCACGTATATTGACGTACATCAGTGCTTTGTAAGACGAGCGTTCTGTTGACCAAGGATCGCGCGGACTTGTGTGCAGCCTAGCTGCATGATCTAATCCCAGCTTCCTTTCATGGAGGTGATTCAGAAGCGATTCCCATGGAATACTAATGTGTCGCGAATGCATGCGAATGCTTCGATATGAGAGTCAAGCCGCAAACAAAATTTCAAAGGCGTGTGGCCACCAAAGCCATCCCCAACGAACGGTTGACCTAAAAGAATAAAAGACAGTATCTATATATATATATATACATCAGTATTAGATAGTTCTGAACCTGGACACTTGGTACTTCTGTTATGCAGCAGATAACATTTTATTGGAATTCATGATGGTTTTTTGCAGCTGATTTTGATATCAGGAACTGTTCCTATGGCATGGTGCAGATCCTGGACATCGTGATGACAGTAACCGCTCTGCCCTTGACTATGCCCGTCTTCGGCAGCCGCAGGCACTTGCAGCGCTCGAAGTGCTTCAAAAAGGCTCGGGATGCAAGACCAGACCAGTACCTCCTGTCCGACGGTGTAAGTTTTACTGGCGCTCTTCTGATTTGCATGACCCTATGACTCCATGATGATGCAACATTCCTGTAAATTTCTCAATGTGATCCACCCGCTCTCAACCTCCTAGATCCCCACAAAGATTCGGATTGCAGTATGACAGAGATGTTCTATATAATAATCGCACATACCTAATCGCAAAACATCCAGGAAGTATATATATATATATACGTACAAGATTATGCAGGTATGTGCAAGTACATACACAAAAAGATACCCAGTGTGAGGCAAACCAATGCAGAAGCCGATAGTTCAGCTGCCAACGGCCACTTGTCTAACGATGCATGATGAATTGGTTCCTTGGGTTAAATGCAATTCTCAAGGTCTGTTTGCCGTGTGCTTGGCTAGTTTATTTTCCCGACATTTCCCGATGTGCCCTTGTTGCGTGCCCCACATTCCAGCACAACCTAGGCATGACGAAAAGGATTGAGGTTGTGTGCCAGCTCGATGGTGCCAAAGTTTGTGTCAATGAGCGGCACCTCTCACTCTGTTGAATATATGAGTAATGACAAGTAGTGACGAGCTAACTAGGCTTGTCTCTGGGGTCCACACTGTCCAAACTGCTTTTTGTGGACTTCTGGTGCATGGTACAAACTGGTGCAGTGACAGAAAGGCCTACAATTAGGTGAGGTCCAATTCAAATTTGGCTGCAGCCTGCACGAGTGAAATCATATCAGGGCCTAGTCAAGATATCACAAGACCTAGAGTTCATATGAGTTCATGGATATTAAAAGATGGGTCATGCAGCTGAAACAAAGTTCTACCGAGCACAGCAGTTGTAGCTGCGGCTCACAAAGAGCTCTGGAGTCAATGCTTACCTTCAGGACAGCTGGCGAGGGAACTTCAAGCGATGAACCCCCACTTGTGCTGCAAGAAAAAGGAGGAGTTCCACGGAATCCAACTTGGGACAAAACTGACGAGGACATTCAGGAAAAAGGGCCAACTCAACTAGATTGACTCAATGTTCTGAAGGCGTGTGCAATGGTCGAATCATTGAGTCAGAATTGATACAATTTAGGTACCCAGAACTTACATTAATTTACACATGAAAGTCTCCACTTTCGTGGAAATCTGAAGCAGGCACAGTATCCCGCTACAGCTTGGGGATGTTTGCACTCTTCAAGCATTGACCCCCCCAAGTACAGCATTGCGGCATGTGGCAATTGCAGATTCTGGAGGTACCTTTTTGCCAATGAGCAGCTGTGAAAGCACACGATGAGTTTCACCTGTGGGGTTTATCACGAAGAGTCAGTCGTATGCGGTGAAACAAAGGTGCTCAACAGTTCAGGAGTGCTTGTGAAGTGCCTCCAACAAGTGAAGCATCATGCTTGGCCGGATCGGTTCCTAGATGAAAAACCTTTATGTGACCCCAGGCTGCTCCAACCTACGACACAAGCCAATTATCGCCAATCATGCGACGGCATTACAGGCATTTTCAGTCTGTCGATGCGTCAACTTCTTTTTGTCACAGTGTGCGCACGTTGTCAAAGTATTGCGGGTACACCAGGCCTGCAGCAAACTGGACACAGGCTGGAGCATCTAGTTGCCCGACTTTGATGTCCTAAACGTTTGACATCATGCTGGCAAGGTGATCAAGGAACTTAGAGAGAAAATCCCAGGCAAACTTTCCTCGTTTGCCCCTCGAAGCCTGCATTGTTATGAAGTGTTTGCGCACCTCTTGGATACATTTGGAAGTTTTAGCAGATTTGATGTTTCTGAGGCGGAAGGAGTTGCTGACAGAGCCAGTCCTCAGGCCAGGGGATGATAAGGGAGCTAAGGGAGGTCATGTCCCAGATCCCACAACCATCCATCGTTGTTTTCGGATGTTTTCGGTGCGCAGACCTCCGCAACCTGTATCATCGAGGGCTGAAGCCTCAAGCGTTGGAAGTGCACAGAAGATTTGTGAAGCAACTTCTGATTCCAGCAGAGTGTCGCAGAGTCATCAGAGGAGTCCAGACCGCCTGGGCCATGGGAGAAGGCGTGTAATGTGTTGCAGCCTTGCAATACTAAGTACGAAGCTCCCGTGTTGCTCTTTTGGTTGATTTAGCATTTAGATGCATCTAGAATGTCTTCGCAGGGAGCCATGCAAAGCATGCCCACAAATCCAGAGCAGAAGCCTTAGTGAAACACAGATAGAAAGACCTTGCAATGTTTGATAAACCTGCTCCAAGGGCTGCCTTGCAATGGTCCGGAGGGCGCCCAAAGTTGGTTCGGTACCCGGACTGTCAGACTGTGTCCAATGCTTTTAGATGATTGTCATTCACTGGCATGTTTATACTCTTAGAAAGTTGCAACGTTGAATATGAAACAAGATACGCAAAACGATTTGGACACGTTTCTATAGGCCAGCCAATGCTTGAACTGATGACAGAAATTCACTGCACATCAGTTCAAGCTGACACAGCAAATTGAATACAGTATTCAAATAGCCTGGCCTTCCATCCCCCTCCCTTTTTCAGAAAAATATGGGTCACTGTATATTACCTCAACGTTTCTGAGCAAGCGAAGTGCTCCAAAATTGATATTTGTGAAACCCCTCTGGGGATGTCTCGAAAATACGCAACACATAGTAGTTGCAAACATAAGAATCATGATGATTTTTAATTAGGACCTGTCAGGATTTAGTGTTTGGTGGAGGGGAAATTTTGGTAGAATGCAGGTCCTGAAGCCTCGCAGCACACAACCAGTCTGCGCCACAAAATCGTCGTAGTGTTCCGCTGTGAGTGCTCTTACTGTCCATGGAGAACCGCGCCAAGGCTGCACAAATTGCCATAGCTCCAGGAAACATCGTGCAGAAAGAAGCCAACCTGTCAAACCAAGCCAAGCCAATCCAAGTACAACCAGTTGGCACAACTGGCATAGCCGGTACAACTGGCATCGCCAGTGCCGGTGCAACTGGCATAGCAAGTGCCTCACGTCCACGAGCGACGACCAGCCAACCAGAGTCTGGTCCAACCTGGGCACAGGGGCAAGCCATACCATCACGGGTGCAAGCTCAACAGGTGCCTCAATCGCCCACTCAAACTGCATTGCGCCAGCGTGCCAACACAGTTCCCAGTCCTGGTGGACCAAGCACGCAGGTGACACAGTTGACACATGGCCAAGGACAAAGAGTAACACCATATGCTGTGGCCCCCAAGCCATGCAATGGCCAAGTCATGCAGCAAGTCGCCAGCAGCTCCCAGCAACGAGAATGCTCACCACCTTTGTCAGTGGCTGCTCGGCAGCAAGCACTGGAATGGTCTCACAGGGATTTTGGAGGAGGTCACTCTGGTCGCCAGAAGCCGTGTATCTTGTAGAACCCCTTGCAGCTTGCAGGTAGTGGGTGGCAGTGCTGTCCAAGCTGCTGTGCAGCTTGCGCCTGAGTGCGATTTTGTGTAGTTTACAATACAAGTACCAGGGTCACCTGCATAACACGGAATGGTAGAAAATCATGTTTTCACTTGGAAATCCATTGGAAATCCTTTTTTTGATTCTTTCTAGAATATTTGGTCCTTCTGCAAGTCAATACTGGCGTCATTGATGGGTAGTGGAGACGCGCGAAAGATAGCATCCACCCAGTCTGCACGCACTTCTTAAAAACCAAGAAGGCAACATTTTCCATGTATGATACCGGTTGCTTGCTAAAGTCTGCATGCATGCATGCATGGATGGATGGATGCATGGATTGATGCATGGATGGATGGATGGATGTACAGATGTACGTATGTATGTCTGTAAATATGTATGTATGTATGTATGTATGTATGTATGTATGTATGTATGTATGTATGTATGTATGTATGTATGTATGTATGTATGTATGTATGTATGTATGTATGTATGTATGTATGTATGTATGTATGTATGTA
>DF239166.1:31635-49082 GCA_000507305.1 Breviolum minutum Mf 1.05b.01
TGTGAATTGCATAGTGAGGATGTTGTTCTTTCTTCCACTTTTCAGGTTCGGATCATCTCATCCAATTATCGTATCTTGGAGACCACTCGGCTCAGGAGGGCCCAGGGTGCGGAGGGTGTGGAACTCGTGGTCTTGTAGAGCCATAGATAGATCAGCCAGGGTGCTGCAATATCTGGTCTTTGGTGAAAGGACCGTTCGTATCTTTCTGCTTAGCCTGTGGCCACTTCTTTCGGATATCGATACTTCAGGCGGTCGGGGAAAACAATCTGCTTGCAGTCCGAAGGAGTTTTGAAGCTGTCGCAACTGCTTTTGTGTCAATCACATTGGTAGCGGAGCTATCCAATAGCTCCAGGGTAACAACACTGATTTTGGTGAACAGTTTTGTGCTTTATCGAAGAGTGATCAACTGGTGACAATGGAGCCGACATCCACGACTGGATCTTCTGATGCGGGGTCAACTGTAACGACGCAGTTAGCCCTACTTGTACCATCCTTTGATCCATCCAAAGATGATCTCCTGATCTACCAACAGAAAGTTGAGATGCTGACGGCCACGTGGCCGGAAGGGAAGTTGATTGAGCTGGCTACCCGTTTGGTGTTGAATACCACGGGTACTGCTTTCCAAAAGTTGCAGCTGAATCAGTCACAGATTTTGGTGAACAACAAGAGCGGCATCCGCAAGATCATAGAACTCCTAGGAGGTGCCTGGGGGCAAATCCCCCTAGAGAAAAAGTTCGAGGCGGCGGAACGTGCCATATTTCGTTGTCAGCAACGGAACGACGAGGCTAACGACAGTTACCTCGCTCGTGCCGATGTGTTGTGGCAAGAATTGCTCAACAAAGGCACCAAACTTGACGAATTACAGGCCTATGTCATTCTACGAGGCTCTTTGCTATCATCTGAAGATAAGAAACGAGTGATCATCGACAGCGACACCAGTGGTTCCGGAACCCTGCAGGTCAGTAAGGTTCAAGCTGCGGTGCGAATGCTCGGGGCCGGTTTCTTTCACGAGATGACGTCAGGGAAAAGGATCAACAAATTCAAGACTTATGACAACAGCACAGCCTTGATGATGGATGACGAGGAGACCGACGACAACTTCCATGCAGTCTCAGACTCGTTTGGTGACGAGGACGAAGCGTTGGAACAATTAGTGGCGGAAGGCGACGAAGATGCCTTACTAGTGAGTGAGTTTGAGAATGCAGCATTGGAAGTGCTGCAAGATGACTCCGGCTTGTCAAGCGCTTATTCAGCATACACGGAAGCCCGTCGGAAGCTTTCAGAGAAAGTGAGGTTCCGTGGCTTTTTCCCGATTGGCAAAGGAAAAGGAAAGTCCTCTGGAAAATCTGGAAAGGGGCGCTTTGGCAAAGGCATGAATCGTGACAGGAAGCCGCTATCTCAACGCATTCTTCGGTCACAGTGCAGACGTTGCTTTCAGTTTGGTCACTGGAAGGATGAGTGTCCATTGAAGTCTCAGGATGGTGGAAGTTCTGTCGCAGCAAGTTCCACAGGTGCTCCCAGTAGTTCTTTCACCGGAACAGCCACTATGAACGTCCCCGATTCCCTTCCTCTTGAGTTTCTCAACTTCCTATAGGACCATTCGATCACAAAATTTCAGCCATACTCTCCAACGACCACGGGGAAAAAAAAACCTGCACATAGCCAGTTTTCATGGCCAAAGCTTTCCCGAAGGCAGTGGGTCTCGAAATGCTGTATTTTCACGCACTTTAGGTTTAAGACAGGAGGCCTGATTTGAGCCTTAGAAACATAGATAGGCACCATACGTTTAAGGTCACAACCATCGGCCAAGCGATCTTGGCTATCTAAATACACAAGAAGGTGTGAAAACACCAAACAACTTGAGCCGACCTTAGACGCAGTCCAGAACCTTCCACTCACAACGGCGACGACAACCAAAATAATATATTAATATATATGTTGGCTATATGTAAAGAACTATGATTGTCTTCATGCATGTCGTTGGATGTTTGTATCTGTAAAGTATCTAATATGTGTGGGTTGTTTTCCAAAAAACAAACGTTCAAATCCAGCTCTGGTTGGACTCGTTTTTCGTGCTTTATTTTTCCAAATCAGTGATTGTTTTTTTTACCACAGCGGACTTGTGCGTAGGCGGTTAGCCAACAAACCTCATTGAGATTCCATGCTTCGCAAAATGCTTTGTGGTAAAGCCATCATCCAACGTTGGAGTGTCCGCTCTTGAGCGGTCACTCCAGGAGTAAGCGCCATCGTTTTACTAATCTTGCGCAAAAAATCTTCTTCCATCCATGTGCTGTATTTAGCAGCGTTGACACACCTGCGACTAAAAACCACATGTTGGAACAAATGGAATTTGGGCTTCATTCGCCAAGCAAACTCTTTCCGTGCGACAGCCTTTGCCGCTAGTTTGCAAAACACGCGAATAAAAACAGAACCTATGGTTTTCACACGTGATTGTTCATCGGCAGTAAGAAACCAATCAGCATGGTAAAGAATGTTCAGGCAGTTGTTCAAGGACCAAAACAATGCACAAAAATCTGGGTATGTACCAGAATGTGGTGTCAAAACGGACTCCAGCCATTGAGAGACCACATAGTTGTCATAGCCTGACCCAAGTCTCAACTCTGCATAGCGATTATTACCCCAGTTCAATTTCTTTTTGCTAAATTTCTTCATCCGAAGGGGTAAACACCGCGACTCTGCGAAAGCACGCAAAGAAGAAGTTGCAGCTGCCATACGCTCATCTATGTTGGCTCCAGCAAAAACGTGTGATTCTTTCAGAATGGTCTTGAGCACTGATCCACACAGATCGCGTCCGACCCCCAAGTTGATTACATGGAGGAGATCCGGCATAACCATTCCCAGATTAAAGCCAACTAGTCGAGTGTATGGCGGCGGCGATTCCCATGGATCGCTTTGTAGGTAAGTCGACCAGAATTCTGCATGCTCGGAGTCGTTGACAAAACACCGGTGAAGATCATTATCATTGCCCTTTGTCGCCAAACAAAGCCAACATATCTGCGCAGTGGGAGATCATGTATTGTCGCGAACAACATGAATCAACGTTAACCCTATAGTCAAAATCTTGTTTTAAACAATTAATTTTGGAAATCACCTGCCTCATTCCGGTTGTAGTCTCGATTGAATGCAAAAGTTTGTTTCAGAGCTTTCCAATCACCACGAAAACCAGTGACATAGAAGTACAAAACAGCAACCTTAGTTGTTTTTTAAAACTTTGTAAAGATAAACGTTTTGAAAGCAGGCATAGTTGTTTCAGTATACCCAGAACAGGAAACACACTGGCCAAGAAACAGTTTGGCTGTTCAATGATGCGGAATTGCGTACTTTCACACCACGATTGGAAAGCAAATTGAAAGAGCGTGTGATTTGCACACATGCGGATTCAAGAGTCAAGTTTACTCCAGCTTCATTGGTGACATACCGCGATGCAGGGAGCACAGCTATAGGAAACCGCGAACTCATAGAGTTGCTGAGAAATGGCGAAGCGTCGCTAGCCCACACCAAGAACATCCAAGAATCTCCCAATGCGTTGATTTCATCACCTTGGGGAAATAAAAACTGTAGAAAAACAATATACCATTTCCTTTTGTAAGGGAATGCATCACACACTAACACTGTCGTTTTTTTTGGTACCGAGGGTCAGTAAAGGGTACATCCAATACTTCTATTACGTCTCCGCTCATGCGAACCAATGGGATGCATTGGGAAATCCGTCAGAATACCTTTCCAGTACTCAGGCAAGGAGTTGAGGTCGCCCACAACTGCTTTCATGAAACCCTCAGAAATCAGGGCAGAAACCTTAGTTGAAGCAAACGATGTATAAAATCATGGGAGAGCAACTATATAATAAGTTGCGTACATCATCCACTACTATTTGCGTCAGGAAACGAAATGATGTGGCAATAGAAAAGGCCAGTCTACTACAATAACTGTGGCATCGTCAGCAGATTTCTTCATAGGCACAGATATCTTGGTCATCGGACAGGGTAGGGAAGCACCAGCTTTAGTCGCCCGTGCATGGAGCCCTCGCTCTCGAGTGGATCTTGGTGCGGCAGCCAAGAATCTCCAGAATGAGGCGGCAAAACAGCAGTCGAAGTGAAATTGACACAGATTCCAGGTGAACGTTTTTTTAAGCCAAGTAACGACACCAAATCAGAGTCGTATATGGCACCCACATTTCGAGCATGATTCACACTGGTTCGACCACTTCCGATTAGATCACCAATCCTCAGAAAACATGATTTCCATAATAGCCAGCATACGCTCATATCTTGAAGTTTCAAAGTTGATCCACGCATGCAGTCATTGGGAGCCAAGAAACGCTCTATCAAGCCTCTCTCTAAGAAGTGGAATGGAGTCGTCATCATTGGAACCTGCGTGGGGGTCACCAAAACTTCATCGTAAATAGAAAATAGTAGGAACTGGCTAGGTTGTCAATGGCAATGGATTTTTTTCAACGCCTTCGAGCATCGGTAAGGGTCGATCGTAATGGTCAAAAATAAGATTGTCGGCGGGGGGCATGTTTCAGAAATGCCGTGGCACCTTCGGTCAGCAACAAAAATAATTAATTTTGTCAATGAGGTATATTATTTTAGGTCACTGTCTAGCATACGAGAAGTTGCATTGTTTGGTCCTTTGGATTCTTTGAAAGGATGTTTTTCATTTTCCAAAACAACATGTAGGTTGAACATACAAGGTTTAAATCCGTTTCATGCAAAGGTGCCATCTATGCAAGTCATCGACAAATTAAAGAACCTGTGCCCCCGGTGCAGCCACACAAATCTCGAAGATCCCTTGAAGATCCGATCCTAGGTTGCCTCCTGGGATTTGCGATACTCAGTCGCCAAGGCACGTGCCTGGGCCCGAAGAAAACGGCACTTCTCCACCTGGAAGACTGTGGGTTGAGCCACGGAAGTGTAGGTTTCAATATTTTCATTTCTTTTGAATTCAACGGGAAATGCCTCCTATACAAAAGGCTAGACATGAAATCATATGTTCTAGCACACTTTGCGTCATGTAACCCCCCCAGAATCAAGCCTCTTCGCCAGCTTCATGAAAAAGCTCGTCCACTTCGTCATCTCTGCAACAGATCAACCTGAGAGAATTTAATGGAACACCCGTACTTTTTTTTTGTTCTGCAGTGATTTGGATTGCACGGTATGTCAACCTGTAGAACAAATTCATATTATAATCGATGGAATGTGAGGACAAGAAACGATTGCACAGTTTCCTCCATTGCCAATTTCACTTGTACAAGGGAAGCACGAACATCATTGTCCTTGGGCAAGTCGTACATCACATTGCACTTGTTGAGCTCTTTTTTGAGCTCAGCACCTGAAATTTGGGGAGTTCAGATGGTTTTCACATCTTTTTTTAAAGGAAAGTATCCAACACACACCAATGGGGATCGAGAAAAAAAAGTATGTCTAAACTCTAAACCGGACTAGTTACGGGCAGTATCCTTCTTCTCCTTTGTGGTTTTGGGGTCTTCACGCTTCACTTTGGCTTTAGCCTTGGCTTTGCCCTTGGCCTTAGGGTTAGTACCCCCACCACCAGGGGCTTCAGCTGCGGTTGAAGCTACACTCACCAAAGATTGCAAAGACACCGTTGAAGGTGTAGTGGTTGTAGGGGTCAGTGACGGCATGCCAGAACCATCCAAGAGAGCTGCAACGCCACCGGCCGAAGGCTTGATGGCTGTGGTGGAGGTACCCTTAACGGACAACTTCTCACGGTCGGTGCACTTGGTTGCAGTCCAGCACCAAAACCTTGTTGACGCCGGGTCCTCCGGAGCATCTTCGTCAGGGACCGGTTCGTTCTTTTTCAAGATAGCGTCCACCTTGGCCCTTAGTTGTATATATAGATAGAGAAAAGTTCCAAGGATCAAAAATGTGATTTTGATGTCACAGCCATGAAATGCGGTCATTTTTATGGTCACAGATTGGAAGTTCAATGAAGTCCTGACTGATGTCACGTTTTCTTGGCAGAAGATCCGTTTCTACACGAAAAGAAAAGACTGTGGCGACTGTGTCAGAGAAAGCAAAAACAAAACAGTCAGTCCAAGAAACTGGCTGAATCCCTTGTCAAACATCTGCTTGATTGTGAGCAATTCCTTGCCGCGTTCCATTTCCGTGTTTTGCTCACGACTGACGACAAGGGCCGTCTCGGTCGCGTCAATGTTCTCTCCCTGAGATAGCCAGTCACGCAAGAGCTGACTCCGCTCCTGCGAAGAGAGGACTGTGAGAAACGATCGAGACGATCGAAAAAGGGGGAAAAAAAGGTAAAGCGTTCCAGGCACAAGGTGAAACACAAACAAGTCTCCTTTCTGCCGCCTGCCCAAAGTCGTGCCATCTCTGGATACTTCGAGCTGTCAATGGTGGCCATCTTGCGAGTTAATCGAGCGTGTTCACTCCGATGCGTAGAGCTGTTGACGATATCGGGCATGCCACCAGCAGCGGCCGGAGCCTCCTCAATCTTCTCCGTCTTGACCGCCGGGGCGGCAACTTCAGGCTTGACTCTGCCACCCTTGCCAGGATTTGCAGGGGCTGGGAGGCCAGCCTCCGCAGCATCCACTTCCGTAGTCTCTGCCGTCGACTGTGGTGGTGACAGATCTGGTACCAAATTCTTCACTTCAGCAACTATCTTCGGAAGCGATTGTTGAATCAAAGGGTCTACCATCAAATCGCGCAAAGTGGTCAAGGCACTCAGCAATTGATCCGCTCGTTCAGAAGAAATACCAGGAGATCCAGCATGCGAAGCTGATGGACCCAACCTCGAGTCCGATTACAGGACATGAGAAAAAACAAAACATATGAAGCCTGTGACAAAAGAAAGCCAAAAATGATAAACATGAAATTGGCAAACGCTGCAAGCCGAAATTGTTTGACACCAGAGTGGATTTTGCACCTGTGTGTGCTAAACTCCAACGAAGAAACTCTGATTCTGCGGTTTCCGCCTTGTCATTGCCATCGACCACAGAAGCTTGAGCGCTAACATCTGCGGCTCCCTGCATCAAAGTTCCGCAAGACCTTGGCGCTAATTTGTAATGCCAGAAATTTTGCTTTCACCAGAAGTATGTCTCAATGACCCAAAGAAAAAGATTTGAATGTGACCAAGCACAAAAACATATTTCCAAACAGCCCAAGTTGGTGCAAGAAACACCTGTGACTTGAGGTGGGAGTCGGGCGGAGCAGCTACCTGGAAGAGATGTGAATTGTCAAGGGATTGTTTTTCAATAAATTGAAATTTTCAGTAGCATTGGAGGTTCATCTGAATTATTTCAGGAACCAAAAAAAAACTGCGAATGGATTTTTAAGTCAAGGTGCAGCTTCTTCTGGAGTGGTGGGAGATGGAACATCAACCTCAAAAGGTTTCTCTGGAGCGACAGGCGGGTCATCCTCCTCATGCTCTTCTTCCTCTCCTTCTTCTTCCAAAGGAGCGCCATCAAGCGCAAATTGCTCGAAGACTTCTTCGCCATATCCCGGGGCTGGCATGTGGACAGGAGGAGCAACCTTCTTGGGCGGTGGCTCGTCCTCCTCCTCCTCCTCATCATCCTCCTCCGTTTCCCCAACCATGCCTTCAGTGAAGTATTCCTTTGGCACACGGAATTTGGACCAATAGCGTTTGCCCTCAGCATTGGGGCCAACCATCGCCAACAAAATCGAGGTCGTCTCCGCCTCGCTCATGGAGTAAAACTTCTGCAACTTGTCGAAGTTAGCCCATGACAGGCTAAATGGAAGGGCAGTCGGATTAAACTGTTCCGCACTGAGCATGTCCTTCTTCGACAACACCTTGCTTGAAGGCTTACTTGGATGAACTGTGGGTTTCGTAAAGTTACGAACTTGTTTTAGCCTGTGAACCTCTTAGCTATCCAATTGTAAACCATGCTGTAAGTATGGTATATCTATGATGTAAGTGACTTACAAGTGTGCTATGTTGGTTACAAAGTTAACAACTTTAGTAGATGTTGTTGGCATGATTGCAAGTATTAGCTAAACCCATTCCCAATTTATAGGATTTACTAGCATGTTTGCTGGTTTCTTAGCTAAGATGCTAAATATTTAGCTAATCATGAATGGGCTGACTAGCAACTTTGCTAACTTTGCTACATGTTTAGCAACTTTGCTAAATGGTTAGCTAAGTATGCTAAACTCTGGCCTGGGTGCTTTCTGAACATGAAATTTGGCATGTGTCAAGTTTGTAATTTGGCTTGTAAAACATGGAATTTGTGGGTTGGCCAAAAGCATTTTGCTGAAACAGGCTTTGATTTGTACAAAAGAAATCTCAATGCCCACATTGGGGCCAAAAAGATGTATTTACTTAGAATACATTTCTGGATTTTTACATTTGTTTTGCTGATTGCTTGCAAGCATCCCAAACAAACTTTGTAAAGTCATGTTTGGATTTGTTACATGTCCAAATGTTGATTGTGTACAGAGCTTTGGTTCAATTTCGACTTTTCTATTCGATTCATTGTGGGTTAGCTTGTGTGCTATGGACCCTCAGTGCAAAAGCGCAGTTATGACTTTGATGGATAGTGGCAAAGACCATCCTTTGGCCACATGGTTGCAAATTGAGAAGGTGCTCATGGCACATGGCATGGCCTATAAGGCCAAGGTCTCACCAGATGCGATGCTGGTGCACCCTGGGAACAGGGCATCTTTGTGCCTCAACCCTTTTGAAGTACATGCTAAAGGTGCTAAGCTGATGTCCATTGGATTGGACCCAGCCATGCTTTCCAAGTCGACTTGCATTGAAGTTGCTGCTGATGCTGAGACAAGGAAGAAACAATTTGACTTCAACAAGTCAGATTCCCAGTATTTGCCAATGCCAGGGGGAAAAGAAAGGTTCCTTTCTTTGTCGTCCTCCCATACCACTGCCTTCATGAAAGCCATCAGTGCTGAGTGTTTCACTCCTGAGCCAACTTTGGCAGACCAGCATGGCAAATTGTGCCTAGCTTGCATTTTTGTTTTAAGGCTAAGGTTTTAGGGTATAGGGTTATAGGTTTAGGGTTTTTTGCTTTAGGGTTTAAGGTTATAGGGTTTAGATGTGGTATTGTTGTTTGGCCCAGGTGCAAGCAAGTTCTTCGCGATCCCAACTTAGAAGCAATGCTGGCTGGTTGGGAGTGGACAGTTCTGGTTGCCACAGTGGAAGAAACATTTCCAAGCCTACCAAATTTGATTCAGAGAGCTCTCAATGCTGGAAACTCTGTCTTCAAGACCCAGAATGAGCTGGAGCTTTGTGCAGAAATAATCCAGCATTCCCACAACAATGAGTGCAAGTCCATTGCCAGGCACCTGGTAATGGACCCAGGCATCTCACAGTATTCGGATATCCTGGGTGAATTTTGCCAGAAATTTTCTGGTGGTGGCATTTTGGTAAAATTCCTTCATACCATGGGCACAGAGTTCTCCCAGGGTATGATTTGTGGCCAAGAGTTTTGGCAAGCTGTGGTCAATGCCAATTTTGGAGGTGACAAGTTGAATGTCTTCACTAGGTGGCTTGTTTGCATTTTTCATTTGGCACTTGTAAAGATTGAAAGGCATTTTCACTTCTTACAGTTTCTGCTATGTGCATGTATGTAGCTTTACCCTGCTGATATATATTTCCTTTCTTCAGACCAGATTTGCAACTCTACACTTGATGCAGGTCAGCACTTCTTGCTGCAAACTATTGTTCCCCAAAGGAGAAGGTGATTGATGGGGTGGGGAGGTTGCTTTTGAGCTCAGACATTGCCAAGCTCAAAAGCAAAGGTAAGGCTGATGTAGGAGATCTAGAAGAAAGGCTTGAAGGTGCATGGAAATTTCTTGAGTCACAGACTCTTGAAGAGCGATCCAAGCACAAGCACTTTGGTCGAGTTGCCATCAGAGGCATCCTTTTCATTTTGAACAAGAAGCAGCTGGATGGGAAATCATGGAAATCTTTGGAGGAAATCTTTCATGCTTTCACAGCTTCTGTAAACACCAATGTTCTGGAGCATTTGGTGAAACCAGCTGACAGAAGCAGTTCCAGCACTGCTGAGTCTGCACTGGTTGACTTGAAGCAAGCCTCAGATCCAGTTTACCTTGCTTTGACCAAGGTAGGTGATATCAAGGTTGGGTCTCTTGTGGTGAAAAAGGAGGAGAAGAAAGACATTCTCTTCAAGGTCGACTCTTTTGTGGATGATGGGCTGATGGTTCAGCCATTAAGTTTGCTTGGGCCTGTTGGACCCCCAAGGAAGATGTCTGTGCAAGACATTGGGAAGCTCAAGCCTTACAAAGGCATATGTCCTGAGGTCATTGACAGTGAGATTGTGGAGAAGCATTTTCCAACCACTCAGTGTGTTGAAGAAGAAGCCAAGCTTCAATGCTGGTTGGCTTTGTTTCAGCTCTACAATGAGCAGGATGTGGATTCCTCCCATGTTGGCTTTTGCACCACTGGGGAGCTTTTTGCCAAAGACAAAGTGGCCAAGCATGATCTGCTCTTTGTGCCTATCACTGATTCTGCCAGCAAGATCTCCATTGTTGCAGCAGTGGATCCCAAGGTCAATGCTTCTTGGGCCCATTGGAATGGAAAAATTTTCAAGATCTTGCCTGCCAAACCTCTGAAGCAAAAGGAGGATGGCACTTACCATGGCACTGTTGTGCCCTATTGGTTGTGCAAACCAATGGAGAATGGCCAGATGGTTCCCAAGAAGGTTTCCTCCAAAGGGATTGAGTTCACCTGCTTCACCAACAATGAGGCCATTAAGAAGGAGGATTTGATTGGCCTTGCAGTGAAGCATGATGCTGCTGAGAAGGGCAAGAAGAGGAAGGCATCTTGAAGCCATCCTGGTTTGTCATGATTCATCTAGCTTTTATGCTGGTATGATTTCTGTTTTTGAATGCGCAAAATGACATAGTGGCAATGTGGCATTGAAAAAGCATACAGCTAACTCTTCATGAAGCCAACAGGGTGAACAGCAATTTGCTAATACAACATAGCTGGGAAACATATGCAGCAAAGAGCTTTCACTAGTTGTAGACTTGTGCACTTTCAACTATACAATTGAAGTGAGTTCTCTTTGTTTATTCACAGCTTGGCCAAATATGATCCTGACTCCAGCCTTGGTGCTGTAGTACAATTTGATGTTTGAAGAAAGCTTTGCAATGTTTGCCAATGGATCCTTCTTTGTGATAGCATGGCAGGTGCTGGAAAGTGAGCCCCATGGTAGTTTCATTGCTTTTGTGCAGGGGCTTTTTTGAAATTGAGTGCCATTCAGGTCACAGGTCGCAAAGGTTTGGTTTTCCAAACAGAAGTTGTTGCTGAAAGATGTATATAAGAAGCCAGTCAACTGTTAAGACATAGCTTTTTGCTTTCATCATGCTTTCACATGTTGCCCAAGCTTGTGCCTCAAGAGTGACACCCTGTAAGTTTAGGCATTTTTTTGGATAAAGCAATGGCTGCTAACCAAGAAGCTCTAAACCTTGACCTTGCTGCTGCTGCCAGTGGTGCTGCTGCCCAGTCTGTGGCTGCCACAGTGGTGGACATTGAGGATGATGATGGTGATGTGCTGGAACCACAACCCAAACATCAAAGGACTTTGCCACCACCCCCATGCAAAGATCAAATCAAGTGGATTGGTGATTTGGCCTATGTTCTGAGAGGTAGCAACCAGCTAGTTTATTGTGGAAAGTCAATTATGGCTTTGGACAGGTTTGATTCAGGGAGAACAGTTGTGAGGTGCCTCACATGTGAAGATTCAGGCATTAGCCCTGACTGTTTGTGTTTCCCTTTGAAAGATTATTATGCACAAAGGCAAGCACATTAATAGCTTTTTGCTTTATCCATTAGCTTCCTCAATGAAAAAGGTTTGAATGCATCTTGGGTGGTGGGGGCATTGCTATATGATCCAGGCAACCTAGCAATGTGAACTTGGATGACTGCCAATAAGTTTGCCATCAGGGTGCATGAAAGGCTGTTGTTTGTAACTTGGAATTGCAAGTTCAAATCTATTTGTGTGAATTGGGGGTACATACAGGTTTGAATTGAAGCATCTTGGAAACAGTCATTTGAAGACATCATTTTTGTTCACTTTATTCCATTGGCTTGGCCCAAGTTGGATTGAAAGGTGTGTTCTACTTCACTACACCTTGTATTTGAGTTTTGCAATGGTAAAAGCATCTAGCTCCCAAGCTTTGCAGCGACCTGCTGGCAAGATGAAGCGACCTGCTGCCTCTGTCATGAAGAAGCCTGCAGCTGCTAAGCCTGCTACCAAGGGGAAAGCTAAGCCTGCAGCTGCTGTTTACCCTCCTAGTACCAGTGAGGAAGATGAATATGCACCAATTCCTTTCCCTGAAAGATACTTAGACATGCCAGTGCCTGATGAATTTCCAGGCTTTTTGACTGAAGTCCCTTTTGATCACTCCCCAAGCCAAGAGGCATGTGAAGAAGCCCCAAATGGTTGGTTGAGGGATTGGGACTTTTTGACTATTGAACAGCGTGTTTATATTTTACACCACCCTGAGAATGGTATTTTTCCTTTTGCTGAGGGAATTGTCAGGTTTGCAAACCCAGATGTTCCTATTGCATTGCCAGATGGATCTTTAAACTAGTATGGCATAAGCACCATGCTTTGTGTCCATGTAGTTCTGGATGAGATGACATTATGAATGTGGCAAAAAATGCATCAATAGAGTTCTTGTCAAACATGTTGCTTTTATTTGTGGAATTCCCAAGACTTGCTGTTTGTCAATCATAGATGATCATTGAAATTGTTGGAATGTGTTTTGTATGTGTGCTTTTAAATGTTTTCCTGAGATTTGTGTTACTGCCAGCACTTGTGCTATCATGTGTATGAAACAAATTAAGAAATTGTATTTGTCAGTATATTTGGAATCAAGCATCTTGCTTTTAAACTGCTCAGCTTTATGCTTCATATGCAGCATTTGGGAAGCTTCAAGTTGTCCTGCCAGTTGGGTTATACTTGTCATCGCATATTGACTTTCAAAACACATGTCTTTGACCACCAATTTATCACATTCTAATTGTTTTCAATGCTTCCATTTTTTGATTCAGTTTTGTTCGCGCTTTCTTTTGATTGATCTTCAATTTGCCTACCTGGTGCCACCATGAGCAGTAGCGCATATGCCAAGCCATCTTCTAAGAGGGGGCCTGCAGAGAGGGAGCCTTGGGAACAGAATCCTGAAAGGCCCATGAAGCACTTCAAAGAATCTTGGATTAGTAGGAAACCAAAGAGCCCTATGTGCTGAAGGTACCATGTATTTCTATTCTGTGGTATGTTGTGCTAGGTGTGTTTACTAAATTGGATTCCAAGCTTGTTTCAAGTGTCTTACAGATTCATTGCTACATGCATGATGTATTTGCATGATCAATTGTGTATTAGTTTTACCACTAAGGAAGAGCTCAATCTAGTTCTGTCGACACCTCCTATAAGAACAGCTGATGCTACCTCATTGTATTTGGGTAGGGATCCTTCGGTGGAAGACAAGAAGCCTTTGAATGATGGAGAAAAGGCATCCAAGGTTGAAATCTATCTTGGGATTTATCATATTGTTGGTCGAATCAATGATGCTCTGGTATGGAAAGGCCAATCATGGGGCCCTGGTGTCTAAACAGCAACAGTTATGTGGTAAGTGTATATTACTAGCCTTTTTGTGCTTTTTGTAAGATGATCATTGGAATAAGTTGTTTGGTATATGTAATGTCTATGTGTTAGCCCTTCAAACAGCAAATTGCTTTCAAAAGTAGCTTGAGAAGTAGCACCACTGCTAAATAATTGGCAAAGAAACAGAAACCAGCCTTGTGCTTTCCACAGCCTTTGTCCACATTCCCAAGCATGTTCAACCATTGGCTAAGGTGCCTATCCCATGTCTCCCTCTGAGACTGCGTACATCTGGACTTTGAGGGGCCAGACTTACTTGAGTCTGGATGTTTGGGATGATGAGACTGAGTCAGGGCCAGTGGATTGGAATAAGCTGGGGATCATTGGGTCCTTTAGAAATGACATGAAAGAATGTTATTTTCCATGGGATGCTGAGAATGCCTCTGAGAGCATCACAGCACTGGAGCTACAAGATTTTTTCATGAGGTTAGCTTTGGGACTTGAAAAGAAAGTTGTGTTACTTACCTGGATAGTCATTCTTTTGCTAGTTTGTTTTTTTGATGTAGCATAATGCTTGGGTCAAATCATTATTGTACTTTGAAAGACAGTCATGTAGCATTTTTGCTTTGAATAATGGCTCATTGATACCATCCAAGGCCCCAAGATTAGTTTGGTCACTTATGTGCTGAATGAATTGCAACAATAGACTTTTGATGGCTGAAAGCAATGTAGCAACTTCTTCCATTTAGCCTATAGTCATACACAATGAGCACCTTGCTTCTATGTATTTTCTGAAGCCTCCTGTGCTTTACTGCCAACTACTTCAGCTACAATGCTTATTTCCAGCCAGCTTCATGTCATAGACCTTCTCACTTTTTGCTTAGGCAAGCAGAAGCTGCTAATGAAGCACATATTGCCGCGTTTGAAGCACTTGGAGAGCTGGGTACAAGTGGTTTGAGTCAAGGGCATGGTGGTGTGGGGCCAGGTCCCAGGGTGATTCCCCCTAAGTACCCTTCAGGGCCACCACCTCCACCACCCCCACCTTCTGGGCCACCTGAAGCTCCTGGGGGGGGGTTCCAGAACCATCAGGTCCACCTCCACCAAGTGTTGTTAGTGCCAGGGATGATCCATCTAACCCCAATAACAGATTGAAGACTGGCTGGAAAAATCGTATGTGTGCTCTCATCACTGCCCTTGATATGAACCTCACTGAAAGAGTCAAAGCCTTGTGTGATGAGTTTCTTGAAAACAATGAGATTCAAGTTTTTGTTTGTGCTGAGGCACTGTGTTGTTCATACAAATACAAACAGCATTATGCTTTCAATATGTTTTATTACCAATTACAACTGGAGTACTTTTTGGTTTGTAATAAACTACAAATACAAATAGCATTATGCTTTCAATATGTTTTATCACCAATTACAACTGGAGTACTTTTTGGTTGGTCATAACCTACAAATACAAATAGCATCATGCTTTCAATATTTGGTATCACCAATTACCACTGGAGTAATTTTTGGTTTGTAGTAAACTGACAACATACAGCCACCTATATACTATGAATTGATGTCATTCAATAAAAGCTCAGGTTCAGAGGTGACAACCAGCTCAAGCATGCTATTGCTGACCATCGCGAAACTATGGACAGGTTGTCAAGTGATTTGAGGTATGACTATACAGGTGAGTGGAGTCAACAAAGCAGAGCAGCTGCCTCTTCTGTCACAAAGTGATTGAAGAGAAATATCAAGAGAATGACATCAGGTGTTGTAAAACCCTAAACTTTGGATAAGAGCCCTCCACCCTGATTTGTCATTCGCATATAATTTGAGTTTTGGGTAATTCTGCAATCCCTGACAGTATCCCATAACAGCAAGGGACAATTGGGGCATGTGAATGTGTCTTTAGATATTTTCAATGTGATGTAGAAAAAACACACATATATGTTTATTATAGTTATTTATTTATAGTTGTTTTGAATTGCCCTTTTGAATACTGTCCTTGTACAATTGACTCTTGCCATATTGTTAGACTCAATATAATTTACACATTAGAATAATCAATAACAAAACATATATCATTTTCACCCATCGAATGTAAGAATAAAGTATTGGGGAAGTAATTTCACATATCAAATTGAAGTGAACCATTTGTTTATTGTACTTTCACCTGTGAAATTAACTACTAGGTTTTGGTATCTATTAATTTCACCTGTGAAATTAACTGATACCTTTTGGGATACTTAATTTCACCTGTGAAATTAACTGATATCTTTTGGGATACTTAATTTCACCTGTGAAATTAAGGACTGTTTTTTTTGGTATTTTAATTTAACTGAAGAAATTAAAGTCAACATGTTGGCAAAAGTTAATTCACTGGGTAAATTTTCTGACACCAGTGAAAATGTTTATGTCAAGTTTGGGACTACAGTGGGATTTGCCTGCCACATCCAAAATGTAATGCAGGAGCATTGACGTACAGTGATATTCGAACCTATAATAGCCTTTCTGTGTGAGATGTGAAAAAGAATCTGCTCAAGCACTTGTGCTACATGTTGGTGTTATGGTTTTGCTTGGAACTCTGAATGATTTGCATGTTGGCTGTTACATACATATGTGTGAAATTCATACAAGCTGTGACTGCTGTAAGTTAGACTTGGGTAACATGAAAATGTAATGTCCATCTTGGAAAGTCACACTGTTACACTTGTTTAGAAAGAATTTGGTTGTGACATTGATGGATGACTCGCATTTGATTGAAATGTTGCAATGTTTCAGTGTGTCAGGCTTAAGCAAGTAGCACCACTATGGTATTGAGAATTGTTAGGGATGTGGTGTGGAGAGGGCGAATCTGGAGGGAAGAGCAAGATGTTGCTTCTGGATGGAAAACATGGATTCTAAGATGCATAGGAATTTAGCTTTTGTGCTTTGTTAAGTACTGGTGAAGCTTCTTGCTGTAGTATGTATTACTTATTCTTCATACATGAGAAATTGGTTTGGTTTACCCATGGACCCAGAACTATCTCATGATTGACTCAGGACTGACTTTGAGAACATGGTCTTCGACCTCCAGGGTATCACCACAAGTGAAAAGCTGTATAGGGTGGAGCGCAAGTATTTTGATATGAGCATTGTATATACTCCTGAAGCTCAATGGGCAAGGTTTGAATACTACCAAATGTATCCCAAACAGGAACCTTCCAGCTCAAATTGTCACAATAGAGATGCTACCTGGTCTGGTAGTACAGGTTCCACTTGGTAAAGAATCTGATGAAAGCCTTTGTGCTCCCTAGAAAAAAAATGCTTAGCCAATGCTGCTTTCTTGTTCCTGTGATTTCATACCTCCAAGTATGGCTTGCATGTGTCACACTGAAAAGCTTTTCAAGTTTGAACAGTCCTTGTGAAATTTGTAACCCCTTCCCCCTTCCACTCCATGTACAATGTACACCATACAAATATTGATGTGATATGTTTTGACTGTCTCTTGGAATGACTTTCTGATGGTATTTTACTGTTTGAAGCAACTCTGCTCAAATACCTTCTGCACCATGACAGAAGAAAAAGAGATTGATATTTTTAGCTTACCTCCCCATTTGCAACCAGATTCCCAACGTCCTGGGGCTTGGCTTGGTGCTGCCTATGTGCTATACAATAGCTTGGAAAGGGAAGAAAGGTTGGAGAAGCAAATGCTGGCTGATCAAAAGGA
Organism: Breviolum minutum Mf 1.05b.01; assembly: GCA_000507305.1. Classification (NCBI taxonomy): domain Eukaryota; class Dinophyceae; order Suessiales; family Symbiodiniaceae; genus Breviolum; species Breviolum minutum. Next base: position 48,935 of record DF239166.1, read on the forward strand.
GAAGCAGGAGAAGGGGGTAAGGAGGACTTCCAGGTCTAGATCACCTCCATCTACTAGTCAAGGTGATTCCAGCTCTAGCAAGTGAATGTTTGTGCTTACAAGTGGCACAGTTTTGGTAGAAGGGTTCTGTAAATTTACCACTTGAAAT
>DF239166.1:49472-140297 GCA_000507305.1 Breviolum minutum Mf 1.05b.01
GTCAAAACAGCATCACAGCTTTGCATGCTTATTCTACCTTACAGGATGTCCTCATGTAAACTGGTTGTTGAAGTGTACTCAGCTAGGTTCTGCTGTGTGTGCAAATATGTTAGCTTAGACCATGAGCAATCAGCTGAAAGAGTCCAATCCTTTGTATACAGATTTGGTGGTTGTTTGAGTAGCTGGCAATGCTTTCCAAAAATGAATCATGTATCACATATGCAGGAACTAGCACTGTGGCTCATTTGTTTTCCTTAGTAGCTCTTTGCTTTGACTCATCATGGCAGCTTGGACTTTGGGGGATGTCGACCAAGAAATCAAAGATGTATCAGAGTTAGTTAGTGCAAAGAATGGCAAGCCTGACCATGCTCTTCAAAAACGACTTCTGGCTTCTGTGGTCAGCAAGATAAGGCTGGTGGCTCCTTTGCGCACTGCTGATGTGGTGAAGCTGTATAGCTTGGTGGAAAACACTGCCTGGCCTGAGTCAATGAAAAACCTCTTGAAGGAAGACATTGACAAGGCCATGGCACAGGATCCACATGATAAGTTGACTGTGGCAAAACCACAAACTATCAAGGTCCCACCATACCTGACCAAAGATGACTGGCAACTGCTTGAGAAGGGCAGCAATCATCACACCAAGCTGAGGTGTATTGCAAGCAGGTTGAGGGGCTTGGGGCTCAGGAACCTGTCTGAGCAAAGTGTCAGGTCATGTGTAGCCTGTCTGGTGGGATGCTATCCTCAATTGCCAAGCTATGACATCATGCACCAGTTTGTGTCTGAGATGAAGTTGTGTTTTGGATCCATGGAAGGATTCCCTACCTCAACTCAATACATTGGAGTATATCCTTCAGATCCAAAGGCTTTGCCTTTGGAAATGCTGCAGGCTGCATACCCAAATTGCGAACCCATGGGACACACACCAGATTGGTATTGCACAGTAGCCAATCATGTGCCTTTGCGAAAGACTAGCAAGCTGCTTGTTCAAAGTCAAGCCCAGAAGCCTCCTCAGCCTCCTCAGCCTGAGCAGACTATGGTTGTCACACAGCCAAATGGTGCAACACAGCCAAGTGCTGGTGTTGCAGGTGTGTTTGGGCAAGAGGGGTTTGGCATGATAGCCCAGACCATGATGAATATGAACACTATGCTCCAGAACTTGATCAACAAGCACTCCCCTAGGAAGCAAAAGGAGGTGGAAGTGCAGATTTCGAAGTCTCCAAAAGAGCCCAAAGCTCTTGAAGATGCAAAGGCCTCCTCTAGCAAAGGTGATCCTGGCAGTGGTGTTGCTGCCTCTTTGCCCTTGGCCATTGGAGATGTTGAGCCTTTCAAGCCCAAGTTGCGAACATCAGCTGCTGAGCCAAGTGCTTCAAAGTCAGTAGCTGAGATTGAAGAGCAAACTTTCTTGGCTTTGAAAGGAAAATCCAATGAGAAGAAGGGAGCTGATGGAAAACAAAAGGCTCAAGCCAAGGCCAAGGGCAAGAGCAAAGCCAAAGCTCAGCCTAAGCCTAAGGCCCAGCCAAAGGCCCAGGCTAAGGCCCAGGCTAAGGGCAAAGTGATGAAGAGGCCCTCTTCATGTTTGATGGATTATGAGGTGAGAGCACCAACCAAAGATGATTTGCTTTTGGACCCCAATGTTTACACTTCCAGGGAATGGCATAGGGCCAATGCTTTTGCTTTGAAGACCTTGGAAATGACTGCTGAGAATGCGAAGGTTTATGCCAAGGGCAAAAGGGAAGTGGCCAAGGACTTGTACAAAGATGCAAAGAAGGCAAAGGCCCCAAGGAAGTCCTATAGTGGTACCTTGGCATTGGCATAGTCGCACTTGGCAGTTATTGGTTGCCAGGAATTTTGATAGCTAGCAAGATTGCTATTTCAGGGNCAGGGGGTGGGGTTGTGCAAAAAAGTGCGCCTTTTCAGCATTCTGCTGTAAGCTGCTTGTTTGTGGTTGTTTCTGTTTTGTTTCAGTGGCATCTTTATGGTATCTTCCTAGTGTATCTTCAGCACAAGGCTCACATGCATCTTATTCATATACTATTTGTTGCATTTTCAAATGTACAAGTATTTTTTGCAATGTTGTGTCATCAAAATCTGACAATACATGAAGCATTACTTACAAGTAGAAGCTAGGTGCTGCACATTCAAAAGCTTTCATATGCTGACTTAGTTTCACTGCCTTTTTGTGAGTGCTATGGCAACTGAAGAGAGAGCTTCAAAACTCAGAAAACTGGAGAACTTTAGAAGATCAATTCCATTTGTTTCAGCTGCTGGGCTGTCTGCTATTTTGCAAGAAGTGGACAAGGTTGGTGTACCTGAGCTCCATCAAAGAAAGCACCTTCAAGAAGCTAGAGATGCTAAGGTGATGCAACATCAATCTTATGGACCAATGATTACAGACATCAAAGTGCATTTGACCACAGGTGAGGAAAGATCCCTTCAAGTGATAAATTTTTTGTCACTTTTGAATGCCTGCTATGAGCAAGGGGGGTCAATGCACCAATTATTGAAAGAAACTGCTGTAAAGTTTCCTCCAAGCCCATCAAGGCCATGGCATTTGATTTTTAATTCTGATGAGATTGTGCCTGGGAATGTTTTGTCATCAGACACATCGCGCAAGCTGCAAATGTGCTATGTATCATTTGCAGAATTTGGGGCTGTCAATTTGGCAAAGGAGCATGCTTGGTTTGTTGTCTTTGCCACCAGATCCAATGTGGTGACCAAAGTGTCAGGTGGTATGAGCCAAGTCACTGCCCAACTTCTGAGGTCCATACTTCATAGCAACACTTGCTTTGTGGAAGACTCAGGATTGCTATTAAAAGGCCCTCTCCCAGAAGACAGATTGAGAATTTTTTTCAATCCGGGTTTCATGCTTCAGGATGGCTTGGCTCACAAGAGCATATGGTCCCTTAAAGGGGACTCTGGAACAAGATTCTGCATTTTTTGCTCCAACTTGGTATCTAAGAGATCATCCTTACCCCATGAGGTTCTGACAACACAGGCCTTTGACCCTTCAGCTTTGCAACTAGCAACTGATCAAGACCTCCAGGGAACATTTTCAAGATTAGCATCTCGTGCTGGGACAGTCAGCAAGGATGACTTCAAGTTGTGGGAACAAGCAGTTGGATTTAACTACAATGAGCATTCATTGCCTTGGGACCCAATTTTGGGGCCACACTTGAAACCATGCAGCCAGGTTGTACANATCATCAGACACATCGCGCAAGCTGCAAATGTGCTATGTATCATTTGCAGAATTTGGGGCTGTCAATTTGGCAAAGGAGCATGCTTGGTTTGTTGTCTTTGCCACCAGATCCAATGTGGTGACCAAAGTGTCAGGTGGTATGAGCCAAGTCACTGCCCAACTTCTGAGGTCCATACTTCATAGCAACACTTGCTTTGTGGAAGACTCAGGATTGCTATTAAAAGGCCCTCTCCCAGAAGACAGATTGAGAATTTTTTTCAAGCTGGGTTTCATGCTTCAGGATGGCTTGGCTCACAAGAGCATATGGTCCCTTAAAGGGGACTCTGGAACAAAATTCTGCATTTTTTGCTCCAACTTGGTATCTAAGAGATCATCCTTACCCCATGAGGTTCTGACAACACAGGCCTTTGACCCTTCAGCTTTGCAACTAGCAACTGATCAAGACCTCCAGGGAACATTTTCAAGATTAGCATCTCGTGCTGGGACAGTCAGCAAGGATGACTTCAAGTTGTGGGAACAAGCAGTTGGATTTAATTACAATGAGCATTCATTGCCTTGGGACCCAATTTTGGGGCCACACTTGAAACCATGCAGCCAGTTTGTACATGACTGGATGCACACAATGTTTGTTGGTGGGGTGTTTCCTGTTTTGATGGGCTTGACTTTGAATTCCTTGCAAACAGAGTTCAAAACCAATACCTACAAGCTTCTTGCTGATTACATGAAACTTTGGACTCTTCCAGGCAGCATCAAGGATGACATGTCAAGTCTGTTTTCCAAAAAAAGACATGATGCAAACAAGGATGCTGGTATTTTCAAGTGTACAGCAGGGGAAGGACTTGGTGTGTACCCATTGTTTGCTTTTTGGTTAGCCTTCACAGTACAGCCAACTGGTGCTTGTACAAAAGCAATCACATGTTTTTTGGCTTTGGCGACCTCTTAGATTTGATCCAGGGTGTCATACACATTGAATCTGCAGCAGATCTTATTGATGATGCAGTCAGCAATTTGCTATCAAGATGTTTGGACTGCAACTATGTGGACAGGATGGCCTCCAAGTTTCATTGGCTTGTGCACTTTGGGTTCCACATCAGGAAATTTCAAGAAGCTGGCTTGGGACAAATGCTGCCATCATGCTTTGTGCAAGAAAGGAAACACAAAGTGGCAAAAAGGTATGGCCAAGGCATTTCCAACACTACAAAGTTTGAGTATTCAATCTTGAATGAAGTAGTGTGCCATGAGCTTGCTCAACTTGAAGAACTGGAGCAGTTCAGCCAAGCCTGCAGATTGGTGAAGAAAAGTATGGCACCCAAGAAACTTGCGACTCTGGTGAGGCAAGTGTTTGGTAGCAACATACAGGACATATGGACTTGCACTCAAGTGCATCTCTCACCAGCTGGCTCTTGCCAAAAGAAAGATGTTGTTGTTATCAGAGGTCAAGCCCTACAAGTGGCACAAGTCTGGGTACATGCAGCTTTTGAAGATCAAGTTGTGTCATTGGTATCTCTCTGGGAGACAAAGGAATATGACCCACACCTGGGGTTTGCAACAGCCTTGAAGAAAGATGAAGCTGAATTTATCAATACTCATTCCATCATTTGCGCTATTCCATTTTGCAATGTCAAAGATGATTTGTACAGAGTACTACTGCCAGTTCACCTGAGAAAGTGAAAATTTTGCAAGTGGATGGGACCAATGAGAAAAAACACCAAACTTTATATATAATGTTTCCATGTTCATGTATTTCTGGTAAAAAATTTGCCCACCATCTGAGCAACTTATGTCTTAGGAACCATTTATGAACCTTATAATATTTGGGAAATTCATGCAAACCACCAAAGACTTTTTATGGAATGTGTTTGGCTGAGAATTGTGCTATCACCTACTTATTTGGAAGTATTGGTATTGAAACTTCTTATCAAACATAAATGGGGGCAAATTTTTGCTTCAAAATCTATCCTATTGGTTCTGGTTGTTTTTTCTCATTGGAAAAATGGTCTTACTAATTGAAAAACATTGCAAATAACAGTTTGCAAAATGGGATGTATATGAAGCAATGTTGTTTTTGTTGAAACAATGTCTAATTCTTTTAGCTATAGGTATCCTGGTGCCAGTTTGTGGATACCATGTTTGCAGCACAAGGCATATAGATTCTGTTTGTTGCATGTTACATGTAAGGTATTTGTACCTGATTCATTCCAAGCTCTTCAAGCAATAAGCTGCTGTATACAAACTTCATGTTTTCTGGCCACAATGTTGGCAATCAATAGTGAGCAGTTTGCTGTATACATAATATATGATGGCAATAAGCTGCTGTATACAAGCTTCATGCTTTCTGGCCACAATGTTGGCAATTATACATAATATATGATGGCAATAAGCTGCTGTATACAAGCTTCATGCTTTCTGGCCACAATGTTGGCAATCAATAGTGAGCAGTTTGCTGTATACATTATATATGATAGCAATTTGCTGTGAGCAAGCATCTCTGCTGCAAAGTATATGTTATAGAAAAACAATTTGAATATCATGGGCAAAATGAATGTTTTTGCTTATGGTTGGGTAGCTTCATGCTGGAACCTTAACCATTTAGCTAAAGGTTTAGCAAACTGCTATCCACCTTGCTAAGTACTTAGCTAAGCACTTAGCTAAATGCTATGTTAAGTAGTTAGCTAAGCAGTTACCATCTACTTGACAACATTAGCAAGATTTACAAGCCAAGCCTTAACCTCTAGCAAAGATGGCAAACCCACAGTTCATCCAAGTACCGACCAGCAAAGCAACTCTCCATCCTGTCACCGAAGAGTGCACCAAGCGGACGCAAATATTGTACCACGGCAAATCTCAACTGAGATGGCGACAATGGGACCTGCGCCGCGTGCACCAACGCCTCAAATTGACAATTGCCGTAAGGATCTACTGGAATTCTGCGGAGGCCACGCAGCCGACAACGTTCATCCAAAAGCCTATAGCTTTGCTCCTGCTGCTCTTGGAGGCCCTGGGACTCTGCTTGGGAGAGCTGAATGGCGAGATCAATTTGGGATTTCTCCCAATCAGACATTGCATGCTCAGCTGGCGCTTTGATGGTGTCATAGAGCTCACAGATGTGCTTTTGAGATGAAGCCATCTCGTAGTGACGTGCGCAGAAGTTCCCATGGGTGCGCGAACGCTTGCATCTGCGGCCCTGATGGGTCGTAGCCAAGCAAAGTGCTTCTTTCTCTTGGCCACTGGCATCCAAGATCGGCATTGCGCCGGCTTTGGCCACCATACCAGGAAGAAGTTCCTTTGCGCAATCTTCCGGCAGCTCAACATCCACTGTCCTTTGCTGGGAATCAGACGCACCTTCGCCTTCTGGAGCCGAAAGCATCCTCTTCAACTTGGCAGACCTCTTGGGCGTAGCGGGTCTCCTCTTCTTCCGGGACATGTTGGGACCGCGAGGAATGGCTGCGGAGGCGCCAGGAGTCAACAAGGTCTTCACAAAGAGACCATGCTCGGAATGCCCAGCTCCTTGCATGAAGTGTCTGTGCGCATCCACCACCCGGCCATCTAGTTCTGCCGAATGTGCAAGTGGCGAATGCAGTCATAGGCACCTGCAGGGGCTGGCGCAGTAGCGTGGCCAAAAATTGGGACCACGACCATGGTATGACAAAAGGAAATGTGAATACAAGCATGAATTACTACAAAAATCGACAAAGTTCAAAGAGTAAACAAAGGCACTTTAACAAACAAACAAACAAAGAGGCACCTGTTGCAGGTGAAGCCAATGCATGTCGCACATGCTCTTCTGTACTTGCCAGACCCAGGAGCAAAGCTGAACTCATGTCGGCCTTGCGGTCCACGGCGTGCGCCAGGCAAAACTTCGGGAAGGTGTACACCAGTCTGGTTTGGGAGCCATCGTCCAAGGTGCCCTTGCACACTGAAGCCTGGAATGTTCCAGTGGGCCCATGCTTGTGATAGTGCTGCACCAATGCCTGCAAATCCAGCCTTTTGCGCTGCACAACCTGGGGCTCATCTGCAGAGTCAAGACTGTCCATGTCAAGGAGGGTAGATCTCTGAGCCACGTGCAAGCCTTTCCAAGGTTCGTGGACTACTGTCAACATATTGTCGTAGTCACCGGCTCTGATCTTGGACTGCAAGGACAAGCAAACGTCAATCATGACTTGCGCTGGGTCCTTTTTCTTCATCCTGTCATCGAGACAAGGTAAATGTATATATTTTTACGTGTGTAAATACAATATATGAATATATACATCAATATATAAAGATATGAATATATGTTTGATGACATCAAAACATGGTTGAATAACACGTGCATTCTTTTTCACTGGGCCGGCTCACTGCGTCAGAGTTCAAGTTTAACCGAAGTGCGTTGGGTTGCGCAGTGGCTCCACTGCTGGTGTCACCAATCCCGGGGCCCCATCCCGGGAACATGATCCTGTCTGGATCTAAAGGAATCCACCCATACCAGGCGACCCCGCCGCACCACATTGTGAGAGGATACCCCACGGGGGTCCTACACAAAGTTGATCCACCGATCACCTGCATACTACAGGACGGAGTAGGCACCTGCTTACGAAAATCATAAAGCCTCCTGACGTGGTTTGAAGCTATATTTCTGGCAGCGACCTGCCTGGCGATAGGTTCTTCTCTCCACATTGAAGCTGACGATTTGATGTGCGCGCACACCACGACCGGCAGAGACCTGCCCACACACCCAGGAAATGGAAACACTGCTTCTCCCTCCACAGGCGTGGCATTAAGCAACGACCGCAGTTTGCACATGCCATGCCCTGGCAGAGTCCTGCCGCTACTGCATATGAAATGTATGTGAACCAGCAGACGCTAGGTCCGTCCCCACGCATACGACGTAGAAACTGCTGTAGACACAGCGAAGGATGTTAAGCTGATCGGCCATACAGCCGAACCCCATACAAGGGTGGGAAAAATCGTGGGACAAAAACACAATCCTTGTGTTTGGACCTTACAAGTCCATTTTGGTCTTGAGCCAAAATGCACATTCAGTACATGTTGGTGTCCCAAACAAGAGTTCATCACCGAACCTGCCAAACCTAAAATGAACCCAATGTTTGATAACATTCCATCCCACAGCAGGGCGCAACATAAAGCAGCTCATCACCATGACATCGCATTGCATCAAAGCAATCACATCGCGTCAAATGACTTGACCACCACATCAAATGTAAGATATTACATACTTTAAAAAGGTTATATACAATACAAATATGTTCAAAACAAATATACATTTTTCAGAAATACGAAATCCCTCCGTATATATAGATACAAATATATAGAAATATATATAAATGTCAGGTAAAACACATCAAACAAATATACCGGCAAATAATATGTGTAAAAGTATTGAAATACAATCTGACAAAACAATACATACAATACTTACAATATGTGCAATATATATTATATGAATGATGAATCTACTTTTGGATGCGCACAGAATCGTGTCCATTTCATCATTGTATACTTACATTGCAAATAGATCAATATACCTCACCAAAAATGGAAACACCGACATCAACCAAGTGAAAACATTGAGTCAGACACGGTTAAACCCAACTTATCGAATGATGGTACTTGGAATCGTGATTTGGTTGTCGAGGCCAGGTACTTAATATAGTAATCAGAGTGACCGAAAAACCCTTGTTCGACGGCGCCGACCCTGGCTTCAAAAGCCCTTTCACCGTGCGCCAAGTGCGCTCCAGAGTGTTGCTGGCGTAAGTGGTCATACCACATGGCACTTGAGCATATCCCGAGCGCCAGCGCGCTGTCCAGCCTTGGTCATGTCTCTCCAGCAGGTGCTTCTCTATATACTTCGCCATGCCTGCCTCACCCCAATCCGTTGGTTTTGCATTGCTACCAAGACGACGGAGGACGTCGTCCCAGAAGGTGTGGAATTCCAGGGTTGATGGAAACCAAGCCGAACCCAAGAGAAAGGACACTAGAACTGGCAGCATCTCAGACCGACCCAGGCGCGGTTCACCAGTTTGACCATCAGTCTTCTTGGATTCGGACCGCAGGTTTTGCTTGGTATGTTGTAGGCACCTGTACCGGACACTCTTTTGAACCCGCCACGCAAAAAGGTGGAATTCACTGGTGATTTTACCATTAGACCAAATGACAGATCCGACATTGGTAGCCCCGATATATACTCCGGACACTTTGAACCGTGAAAAAAAAACTGTCCGTAATTAATTCTTGGGCAAACAAACAGATGTGCTAATCCGGAGAATTGACTCCAGAGCTAATTCTTTCCCAAACCACCTTAGCGGCTAATCCACTGAATTCACTGCGGGGTTAATTCTAAAGAACACGCGGTAACTTATGTGACCTACAGCAATCGTGGAGGAATTAACTCTTGTTTTAATTCCTACTGATACCAGCAACCTTGACGTCCGAACCAAAAATTCTTTCCTTCTCGTTGAGACCCCCAGCCTGTGAAGCTTCAACTCTGTGAAAGAATCGGAAGACACCTGAACTGCGGCAGCCACGCCTTCCATGCAAAAACAGTCTAGGTACCCATGCTTCAAGACCACACCAAAAGATTTCATCGTCTCAGCATACTTCAAGAAAAGAGCCTTCTGACCATCTTGGTCTTCCGACCGTGTCAACATGAACATGGATGGCATCATGCGCATCCGTGGGCATGACTTGTTGTCGAGCTTCAGGCCCAGCGGCCCTATGCCCCCAAGGCTCAGGCCTTGCTTGCCAACTTGGAATGTAAAGTCCATGACGAAGCTATCAAGGTTACAAGAGCTCAGTCGCTCCATTGCCAGCTTGGAGCTGAAACCAATCTGGATCTTGTCAGCCCCGCATATTGGCTGCTCCCAAACAAAGATGTTCTCAGGCGGTGACCTCAGGAACTCTTGAAGACTATGGATGCAATCCGCCACTTCCCTTTCCTGCACACGGCCCTTGCTAGGACGAAAATTCTTAATCTGCCAAGCAGGCGGCCTTTCTTCCAGCGGAACTTTGTTTGCCTCCATCAATTTGAGAGCCTCTGCGGCCGTGCCTGCCTGCGCAAAGGTTTTGGCGTTCACACGACGAACCACTGCCATGTTTTTCTTCTGGCTGTGCTCACCAAATTGCAGCACCTAAGGGGATAAGAGCTCAAACATTAACAAATTTTTGCCAACAATTTGATTTAGGCCATGCTAAAAATTGAAGACAACCCCAGTGGCCAGTGTCCATAACACAGAATTCAGGAATGATGATGATGATGATGATGATGATGATGATGATGCTGATGATGATATGATGTCAGCAAGAACATAACTAATAAAAATCGCATGAGTCATTGACAACCAATGTTCCCTGTGCACTGCAACCCTGTGGGGCCTCCATCTGAACACACTCGGGGTGAATTGCTCTGAACAGCCACTGCTTTGCACAGTCCACATGCTCTTTGCATCTAGCAATGTAGCTGGTGACACAACCCCAGGAGGATGACATGAGAGGAGAATGAGACACACGCTTCTCCTTCAGCCATTTCAAGCCAGCCTCCCGCACCGCACCAGAGGCCAACTCGACCACTTCACATGGCCTCCAATCCTTGCCCTTTCTACCTCTGCCCATAGCTTAAGCCGTAACCACTTGGAAGACAGCAACTTTTTGACTGAAATTCACCCACCACATGCCGTGACAAACTCCAAAATAGAAAGAATTGACTCCGAAGTTAATTCCCCATGAGTGCATGTGGACATACCATTCAAGCAAAAACCAAAGTCCCAAGAATTAACTCAGGAGGTAAAGGTTTCAAATGGACATTATAAATCTAAGTATTAAATGCTGAGTTAATTCCAGCGGACATTAAAAATCTAAGTATTAAATGCTGAGTTAATTCCAGCACAGAGCCATCAGGTACAACCACACAGATAAGAATGAACTCCAGAGTTAATTCTTTCAAACTCTGGCCTTCACTCCTATTCCGTCTTCTAGGACTGGGAATACACAGTATAGGTGAATATAGCAATCATAATCATCATCAATTTAAGTGCTATTTACATGGTAAACCAAAGGTATAGGCAAATCAACCTCATTCATTTACAACCCGCCAAGCCGCACAAATAAAAGACACTATAAATTCAAGTGTTGCTTGCGCTCAGGCAGCAAAAGTATATGACTTCATTTCCGGGCACAAACTTTGATCACCTCTCTCGTGGTCCTACAGGATTGATTGTGTATATCAAACATATATATATATATATGTAAATATAGTAAATACGGTTGTTATTACAATCATTAATACACATATATGTATATATAGATAAATAGCTGAATACTGGTTGTTATATAAATGAAATGATAAAAACCTCTATAAGTAGCCTTTTAAATTATTTTAAATGAGTCACTGGGGTGATAAACCTGCTTATAGGAGTTATAATCCCATTCATAACTGGTAGCGGTTGTAGGCGGTTGTTCACGAACCTGTTGTTTAAAGAAAAATGCGCTGTTCAGTCAAATTGGGAAACATTTATTCCCAAGTGTTCGGATTATTAGTCAAAAAATCTTGAACAACTACCACCTAGAGATGTTGCTTGAGCCAACCATTTGAAAAAATATATGAGTCAAGTTGTACTGTTGATGCTTTTTTGAAATCTAGCGATCTAATATACCCACCTGGGATTTTTGTTTGAACCAACATTTTCTGTGTAACTAGTGGGAGAAAGAACCAAACTCAACTAGAGAATGCCCATGACAAAACCCTCCTATGTTACCTTCAATTATACAAAATCGATTCAATTGGATCCCTGTAGTGGCTACATATAATCCCCTATGAAACAGGGGCCCTTGCTTCTTGCTCAACTGGTGATCGTTGTATCAAAAGTGGATGGCTCAGACTCTTCACCACCCAGGTCTGCGATCAAGTCGAACATGTATATACAGATATAGTGTATCTGCAATGTAAAGGGCCTTATTATATTTATTAGTCACCAGCCTTTCATACTTGCTCTATAAAACATCTCTATGATGCACTACTCTACTTCGGTTTTTCCGTTTTTGTTGCTCTTTTTGCGAAGGGTTGGAAACTGTTGAACAGCGGGGCCACCTGCTGTGGTTCCCAAAACACAAAGGGATTCATCATCTTTGCACGCCAAACCTCGGGTTTGAACGTCACACTAGTTGCAAAAGGTAGGGGGATATGGTGATACAAATCTGCAGTTAATGGTTGGTAGTGTTATTTTTATTGCTGGTTAAATTCTACTGTGTTTTAGATAGATACTCTAAGTGATACAGTAATCCCTTACTCATGGGGGAAGTCACCGGGGAAGTCTTAAGATAGTAAACCACCAATCTTGAATCACCTTGCTCATGCGTTGGCGGATATCTGGGTGAGTTTCTCCCCTAAAAACCCCTCATCCCTTACAATTCGAACAGGACGGTTCCAGTTCCAAATCCCATGCTTCAAAATAACAAGTGTAGGGGACACTCCCTTTTTTGAAGACTCCTGGATCCGTATTTCTTCATCATCATATGAACATCACCAACCAGCAAAACCAAAACATCTGAACAAAGATCTGCCTATCTTGGGAAGATTCTGAAAATGTGGTTTTTCTCCGTGAAAACTAGATCACTTTTGCATTATACAAATGAACGCATGTGAATATGAACAATGATGGAAACACATATTGATATCATGTTATATTTACACTTTTACCAGGGGCATTGTATGATTTCATTTATGTTAGAACTGAATGGCATGGCATTTTTTCTTGGTACATTAATGGATATATGAACACGTAGAAATAGAAACATGCACATGGATCAATGCCACACTGCTACACAGTCTTTCTATATGAACATATATAAAGATCATCCAAAGTGGTGGTAAGCCCAAGGACCATTGGATAAACCCACTGCAGTCAAAATAAATCTTATCATTGAGGGCGGGTAGTCCATTTCATTTTGGGACCCCTATGAGAGTCATCATCCATTTTACTCAAAGCTACCCTAGCAAAAATCAGAGTTTGATAGAGATGTATGTTAACCGTTAACCCCCGTGTTGCATGAATGAGCCCTTTACAGTGTCAGTGGCAACTATGTAACAGGAACTTTGACCGTACAACGGTATTCGGTTTTATCGGCTCGCATATCTAGAAGTATGCGGACCGAAGAGAACAATACCAGCATTCTCAAATCATCTTCCCCAATGTCTTCTCCTCTCAGTATGAAACCAACATAAGAAAATGCTGCACAAACACTCTTCAAAAAAAAACACACACACACACAATGAAACACCAACCATCAAAAGATTGAAAGCAAAAAAGTCATCTCGTTGTCCGGGTGTCTCCCCCCCCAACATGTTTACTGTATTTCGTTTCATTTTCCAAAGTGACTGGAACTACCTTTCGGTACACGACTGGGCAGTGGCGTTAGACGACCACCAATCCTGTGGCTCTTAGAGATGCATCTATATGTAGACGATGTGTAAACAGTGGTGATGATGATCTTGGGGATGTGGATGGCTGATGATGATGATGATGATGATGATGATGATGATGATGATGATGATAAACGTGTCTTTGGGGCAAAGAAGGAGAAAGTTGGATTCTTTTTGCACAAGTATGTGCAATGAGTTTGGCTCGCAGGAAAACCAAGATTCAACCAAACAGTCAACATAATATGCTGGTCCGGAAGAGGTTTGATTTAATTTTGAAGTCTACTGGAATGAAGCTATTTTACATGGACATTGTGGTTCGAAAAAATAATAACGCGTGAAAATCACTATGCTTGTGGAAATACATATTGTGCCAAGTATATCCCACTATATACTACGATTATACTGCGTATACGTGAAAACAAAGACTCAGTAGGCTCAATAGACTGCAACTAGAACTTGTAAGATCCTGGTGTTCACCATGCTTTCCGTTTGGAGGTTCCATGTTGTCTGGTGAATGGAGCACTTTCCGGTGTGGCCAATTCGGGGCAAGCGAATCAACGAGGCATTTCCAGGGTCCAAGGCCATCATCCGAGCTGGTCCTAGCTACCTATCTGCGGTCGCTTAGACAAGCTTTAAAACAAAGTGGGACGACAACGACGACAACAACAACAACAACAACCACAACAACCACCACCACACATCCAAACAATGAAATCATTTGTGAGAAGATAGTTTGGAATCCTAAACCACCATCAACCATCAAAAGACATCAATGGGTATAAATAAATCCTTCGGATGTCAATCCATCCACACTACACACCCCGATATTCTGAACATATACTTTCTTTTCTAAACGATACTGTCACATAAGATATTCTACGTGTATACATCAGATTTGTTTTTTATTGAACTTTTCTCTAAACATCCCCCCTTAACAACAAGGCGCAAAATCCATGGTGCTTTGCCTGTTTTTCCCCACCTTCCAGCACTGGAGGCGCGGCGCAGCGGCGTGGAAATACCAAGCCTCCGGGTATGGCCAGTCAACCGGGGGCCCCCTATGTATAAGGTACCCCCGTGACAAGGCCTTAATAAGGGGTTACTAACCATAGTTATAGTTGTTCCATTAATAAGACCTTGTTAAGGCTTTATTTCTCATGGGGGTACCTTAGATGGTGTTAGGTTGACTGGCCATGATACTTGGAGGATCATCCCAAATATAAGGGTTACAGTACCACCCCAGTGAAACCCATGAATATGTTCAACCATTCATTGGGATGATAACTCAATTTATAACTAGCAACTGGAATGATCCTCCAAGTAGACATCCAGTGCCACCTGCTGAGGTTTGGTATGACTGTCCCTTAATAAAGCCTTCTTTCTGGTCAGGGTTAGTCTTAGTGGAGGTAATTGGGAGGCCCATGATTCTTCTGAAACTTCCTACTTGGAGGATCATCCCATGACTTGGATGCGTGGTTAATAACCATGGTGAACGTAAGTCCTCTAAGGATCGGGTTGTGGGACCCCTTCCAAATGGCCATGAAAATGGCTTATAAACAGGGGGTTATCCCAACCACTTACTAACTGGGATGATCCTCCAAGTAGACATCCAAACACCTGCTGAGTTTCGGTATGACTGGACCCCTAAAATATACACCGATCAAACACCAAACCTCAGGAGGTATGACTGGATGTCTGGGGTGAGTCATTGCCAAGTAAAGACATTTGTTTGGAAAAACCTGGATTTGTTTTTCAAAGCGCTGGAAAGTGCCAAGACACAATTCCACCCCCAAAAAAATGAAAAAGACAGTTTTCGATGAAGGAACGGATCAAAGATCATGGTAAGGCAAATCCAAAGATTGAGTGATACAGTATAAGTTCTTCTAAACGTGTAGCGAGATACCCTAGAAGTTCAACCTTAAAACACTTGATCTTTCACTGGATGAGGTGCGGTGATGTTTACTTTCCAGAATCTTGATCGTTCGTAAGGCTTAGAGATCTTAGAGGGGTTGGCATCAAGTCCTGGAATCTTGTTGTAGGTGATTTGTCAAAATTAGCTCACCGAAAACCATGCAATTCTGCTGATAACCAACCAGAACCATGAATAGATAAGGTGGTCACCAGCTACATGTTTTAGTTCCGGGATGACACAAAAATCATGCTTCGCCAAGCTCCAGTACGATTGAAATAAGATCATCTAACGTCATTTGGGAAGGATTCCCTTACAAAAATACGAAGCAATTATATAATCCGTGTTTTGGTGGATTTTCCGTTCTTTGCCGGCAAAATCTCAATCCCATGAATGCCCATCCTTCAAAGACCCATCCCCATTGGGCAATCCGTAGCGAACTCTTCCAACTAGACATCGAAAATACTGTACCATGATTTTGCGCGTCTTACATCATGACAACACGCCAAAAGAAAACCAAAACAAACAATCGCAGGTTATACCTGCAACACAAACACTCAAAATCAACATCAAGCATCAGGAGGCATGTATATGCATGTATCACATCTATGTACCCTCATCTTTCAGTTCCCTATATATTTGGAACCTTTGGCTCCCAGTTGCCAATATATCAGGTAACGATCGACCCCTGGTTCCAAATATATAGGGAACTGGAAGATGAGGGTCACATTCCCATGACATCTTCTGACCTCAAATTGTTTTTGAGGCTCCGCAACCAATGCAAATCTTGCACTAATTTTTCATTGCCCCAAAAACAGCATTGCCTATACCCTCCAGTAAACTAACATGGCAATGAAATATCACCATGTTTATTCATGGTCCATTCTTCCAGCCAGCCATGTGTAGTTTACCAGAGGGTAAGATTTTCTGGTTGGTGGTTTCAACCCAGTTGAAAAATATGCTCTTCAAAATTGGGTTCATCTTCCCCAATTTTCGGGATGAACATAAAAAACTCTTTGAAACCACCACCTAGTGTTTCCTTCTTTCGTGGGTTCTTGTTGGGACAAATCTCCACCTCCGGTCCGTTTGTCCGTCCAACCTGGATGGCGTTGTTACGGCCAAAGGTGTTACAGTGGAGGCACTTCGGTCTCGATCCAATGGAGGCACGGTCTCGGTCCTTAAGGAGAAAAATGGCCCAAAAAACAAGGCTGGGAACCTGGGATTGTTTGCTTCCCCCACAAGCCTAAGGGTTGGTTGGGTTTTAAGAGGAGAAATATATTCCCCCAAAACATCAATGATAATCAATGAAACTTGAAAGCTTCGAAAGATTGTTTCCTTGTTGTGAGGACTCGTTGGATTGACATTTGTTCGTTTGGAGTTTGGATATCCTGAACAAAAGGCAAATGGCCCGTGTGGATGATTTCACTCCTAAAGTGGAAGTGAAACCTATCAAAGTAGACAAAAACAGGACAACACAATTTGATTTTGCTTGTTTGGTGGTTAAACACAAGTAAAAAACACATCCCTAAATTGAGCTTCAACGGTTATGTATACACTGCTAGACAACACAGGGTCCATCTCCTACTTGGGACTCTAAGGTTCTTTGCCTTCTACTTACTTCACCGCCTACCCTCCACGCAAGAACAATGCAATTTCACATGGAATTTTGAAGTGAGGTTTGTCAATCATCCAACTTGAAAATTTCAATCATGTCGACTTGAAGCTATCATCCCATTGCCCTTTCCCTATCATTCGGGACACTGTATATCATTTAAAATAGTTGAACAACTTGACATGTTTCCTATAATACTTACTACGTAAGATGATCGTCATCTCCAGCGACTAAGATCGTCACGAGGGTCGCCTTCTCGGCTAGGCTTGTAGGGTTTCAAAAAAAACGATCCAAAAACCCAGGGATTTTGGATGTCTAGGGCAGTCTTTAACCCCCTTTAAAAAAAAGGTGAAATAAGATCCCCAAACACTCAAACATGTGGTATATTAATTTGCCTTAATACAGAATTAACCCAAATGAAAGCAAATATACCTTACCTTACCATATGATACCATATGTACATTAAGCGTCTTTGATCGTAAACTTTTAAGGTCCTTTTCAAAGGCTTTTCGACACCGAGCGGCGCATCAAAAGTGATGGACATGCGTGTGGGCGAGACAACGGAATCTTCGCCTCCGGTGGTTTTGTTCGTTGGATTTTTCGTTGTAGATGTCGAAACGTCTGGAAATGAGGGGCCCAAGAATAAAACAGGCTTTGCGCTCTGGATCTCCATGGAAGTTAGTGGTTCGTAAGTTGGTTTATTTACGGCACTTACAAACGAGGTGTGAAAGGAACCGAGTCACGGAAACCGAAGCTTTGACTTGCTTGCTTTGGTTGTTGGAAAACTGTAGGAGTAATTTATTGATGCTTTACAACGGTAGAAAGGAAACTGCGAATAAACAATTCCAGGATATAATCTCACATGTTCACAAAAAAACTGGTGAAACCATCCAATTCACGCGCTCCGGTGTATGAAAATCGCAAGTTAGATATTTAAACAAGTGCTGAAAAACGTTCAAACATCTTTGTAATTTGCTTACTGTAAATCTGTCCCCCTTGGGTGCAATCAGTTTTATACCTGACACACTACTAACTGAACAATGAAAAATAGAACGCTGGAGTCTGGAGTAGATAGAAATTACGACTCTAGAATCCCTCTAAATCAGGCTGCTACAAAGTCATCTACATTGCAAAGTACCTTCAGGAAGCACCAGTCATATTCGGAAATGAGTGGTGGTACTGCTGATGCTTCAGAAATCCGGCGATCACCACCTGTTATCTATGAAACCCAACGAAACATGTGATATTCTTCATATCAACTGGTGAACGCCGGATTTCTTCCATCAACCCCAGAGGATCCATGGGACTGGTATATATTTACCTACATTTGGGTGATTTTTATGGTAAATATAGTGTAAATATACCAGTCCCATGGATCTTATGGGAACACTATTTTTCCGTTGCCAACTGCCAACTTTTAATTCGCCAAGTTGCCCAAAGGTACCGGCTTCGGCCGAGTTCGCCTGGCGTTTATCGAGTTTTTTTTGTCCCAATGACAAAGCTGGAAATGGCAGCTATAGACACTATAAGGGTAATATACAGCGATCACCAGTTGAGCTTGGTAGTTTATCCCGTTATTTACAAGGTTTTATACATCTCAGGTGGGTTTTTCTCGCCAGATTTCTGAACCAAACAGTAGGTCCCCCTAGGTGGTAATTGAAGCAACCCAGTTGAACAAAACTACGGCGGATTCATGTGTGAACATTTGGATCTTTAACTGATGGGATTTTTGTAGATTTTTGGATCTTAAGCCCCGGAATGTCGCATCTTAATGTTGCAGTAGCAGGAAAGGACAAGAGTATCTTGCCAACCCTTAGGTCCCCTGCTAAAAGTTAAACTTTTAGTGGGTTACAACATCATCGGCTGTCATGTCACGTTGTGTGACAGGTGAGTTCAAGGCAACAATATGTGTCCCAGAACCACAACTATAGATCAACTGGGTGAAAAATAAACAAAAACGCAAAGGGGTTGCATTCAATTAGGTTACAATGCATGGGACCTTTTGTCTGGTTTTGTTCGAATCACTATAATTGGTGTGCGAAGCATTTGGGGGTTGAGTTATTTCCCGGTAGTAGGAAGCCTGATATTTGTTCACTTACTCGCTATTTATACCATGGCAAAGCTGTCGGCTTCAAGGCCCGAGCAGCTCTTCCTATGCAGGGGTTGATAGACGATTATTGTAATAGGCACTTGCCAAACCGCAAGGCTTTTAACCCACCTATTCCGTATGATTTCAAATAAATCTTCATCAGTCGTGGCATTTTGCCCATTGCATGCCGTGAATCTTCCAGGTGGGAAGTCGTGTTTTGCATGTTTCGCGGTTGTCGTACCTTGTTTTTTTTTAGTGGGTTACAAGTAAAATCCCACTAAACTCTAAGGGGCTAAGGGAATAAGGCTAAACTAAGATGTGCCAGGGTATCTATAGGAAGCCATGAGAATTTTGATCCAAACAATCATATGTAACCTATTAACCAACCCTGCCTATACATATCTCCACCTGCTATATACGTGGTTGTTGAGTAGAATAACCGTTTGACAAAAACACAGGTGAATCTTTCCCAAAAAGGGGTGAACTTAAAATTTGATTAAATCCATGACCTGGACAATAACCTTTCCCCACCTGAAACGGAGACTTCGCACCTCCAACGGATGCTATCCCAAAAGAAATCATGTCTTCCAAGCATCAACTGTCACGTGAGTTTTGAAAAAAACAATTGAGACTGCTGATAGAGAAAACATGAGAAAACCCATTCCACAAATTGGACATATTGGTTCGATGATATTCTTCCAAACTTCTCCTGCAATCTTGGTCTTTAATAGCTCTTGAATTTCGCAGCTGCAAAAATAAACGTCCCAAAAAAAAACCAAACTTTCGCACCTGCCCCGTGGCGCGTTGAATGGAGTGACCGACGCCATGGAGAAGTCGCATCAAAGATCAGGTGAGCTATAAAGGCTTTTTACTTTCAGATGCTTTTTGGGGAAGCTGTTCACAACTTATTGAGTTTGCCAAAAATGGAGTGATAGTTTCCAGAAGTTTACGGCAACCACTCATATATATTCAAGACGAAAATGATGGGAGATTCTTACCCAAGCACTCCCACCAGTATGTTTAAAGACACACCTTAATCTTCCAAACACTTTACAATCTGAAACGATGTGCTGAGAAAACACCTGGAAATACGTACCCAGAACCTCTGTCAAATGATATGGGTAGAGATGCTTAGCTTTTCTTTTGCTGAAGCTTTCACTGATCTCTGTTTTGGGAAAAAACCATTGCCATCTTTCCAATGGTGTTGGGCTGGGAATGGTAGCATCTTTCGCAAAACCCAAGCCAGTCAATCTTCAAACCTTCAGGGATCAGAAGAAATGGCAACTTCCCATGTGCCAAGAAGCTATATGTAAATGGCTGCGCGAAAATGGTGGAGCAATACATGCAGCAAGGAGATGCAAGGAGCAGTTCCGTAAGATGAGGAATGCGGTTCTTCAATTTTTAGCTAGAAGTTCATTGTTTAAACAAAAGGGTTTGAGATGAATGTCCCCCTTAAGCGTCAGCAAAAAAAAGAAGGTATAATTACCATCATTCAAAAAGACCCTTGGGGCCCGGTCATCGTTGAACCCCACCAAAGCGACAAATAACACATCTGGAAACGAAAGCACAGAAAGAACATACAAAGAACATACTGGGATGTCCATGGTACTTAGTAACTGGGTTATAACCCCTATATAAGTAGGTGACAAGTCACTCAAGTAGGTGAAATAAACCAACTTACTAACCAGTTACGATCACTTCCATGGACATCCAAGTAATAAAATCCAATTGCATCTTTTCCCCAATCTAAGGGCCCAGGGGTAAGTTTATATCCAAACAAAACATTGAAATCACCACCAAGCGCTTGTAGGAGTTGGGATTTTTGGGGTTCTACGTTTTATTTCAGGGTTAACACCCCCCGAGAGAAGACTTGGTGGTCAAAACATGCCCCTAAAATAGGAATATAAGGGAAATCCCGGATTCTTAGGACATATCTGGATCCTTAGGGGTAAGTAAATTTTACCAACCCCATGCAGCCAAAATGGAGGTACTGACCTATATAAGCAGCAGCATGTTTTTTTGCCTATGTAAGGGAATCCCCACCCCCTCGAACAGCCGTGTTAATAGACAACAACTTTCTTTACCAAAACCATCACTGGGTCCAAGTACTTCACCATTTGTTAGTCCATTGAAAGCCAAGTGGATAGGCGAAAAAAGAAAACCCTTCTTAACCACAGAAAGTTGTTTTTGTTAGGTGGTGTGCACATATATTTAAACAAATTATACCTATAAATATATATATATATGCATATATCTAGAAAAACATGTGCTCACAAAATTGCATCTACATATACTGTTATGTAGGTATACTACATCGTTAAAGTAGAGTATCAAAGGAATTGTTTTGAAGTTTCCCTTCGATCAAACGCATGTCACTTTGAATAGAGACGCAAAACTGGTGCAACCAAATATGGACCAGGCACTACATGCCACAAGTATGAGACGCTCGACACAAATATGATGTGAATTCACAACATCATTTGCTGAGAATGTCATGTATTGAGGACTTACCACGTGACGTTCTCACACGGCTTTTTTCGACTCCGGTCAACTAGCATACCATTTGACACTGGACCGTTTGAAGATGTAATAATTTGGTATGACATGGAAATTTTTGATTGCTATGTTGACCAAAAGGTACATTGCAAACATGCAAATCTGAGTGCGATGAACCATGATGAACCAACAGTCCAGCATAACTCCACAGATATTTCACCTATACTTCAAAAAACAATCCATTCAAAACTCACCCATTTTGGAAGTATTAAAGGTTAAACATGGTTGAACACTCCAAAATTACAACTTCCACATTTTTTGGAATTCCCATCTTTTTGTTGCACAAAAAACAACAACCAAAACCCCACGTTTTGCACACCCCACGGCCTTCTTTAAGTCCTTGGCCAAACTTGTCGCCTCGAACACCTCGCCACCTGAAACGAACCCCAACAGATTCAAAGGCGGTACAACAGGTTGACCGAGTCGAATCCTCCATTTATAGATGGTTGTGACCCCAGGATACCGGATTTGTTGTAAGGCTATTTATAGGGGTGAATAACTCTATTTATAGGGGGTTTTAACAAAAGTCGGTGAAAAACTTGTTTTTGGGGGCTGGTTTTTATAACTCCTGCTTCATCTCATGTACACGGGGTGAATATGCCATCCGCCACCATATCTGTTTGAGTCCCTAAGGCGGACCAGGAGGACTTCATGAAAAACCCCATGCGATGGTTCAAAATGGATCACTGCTACCTTGACCTCGAGGGACATATCACCATGTAGCCAAAGTTCAACTAAAAAGGGTCAGGGCCAAGGGCAAATACATACAAAATCAAGTATATAAGATTATATGTAAATAGATGATATAAATACAAATGGTGTATGTGCCAAATAATCTGATCTGGATTTTTTGTTGAACTGCTAGACAACGTACGAACCTTCGGTCCCCGCATCCGAGATGCATGTTTTTTGACCACATGAGCCGCAGAAACAAATCTTATATGATATTATGCCATTCCATGATGGCTTATCGTAGCCCCCATATACTGTAACTGTGCAGTACCCCATGTGACCCAAACAACCAGCGGCCGCTTTTCTCATGGCTATGAGCATCAAACTGGACTGAATACTTACTACCACACGAGGTTTCTCACAAGAAGTAACGCAAAGCCCAACAAATCTGAGTTTTGTGCTTTGTGGAGATACTTACATACCCAGAGTTCCCATTGTTGTCAACTTAGCTCTTCATGATCGTCATGGCAAACATATTCTGGAAAATGCCTGATTTTTGTGGCGACAATGTTGATTTAGAATCATTCCATCCTTTTGGGGCATACATCCTTTTATGGCTGGTCAACCAACCTTCCCCCAACGTACTGGCTTATGAAACCATTGGTTTCCCTTAATACGGCCGACTATCAAACCCGTATTTTCTTTGGGAGGGGTTCGTTTGGGGGGGGGTTGGTTGATTAGCCATAATCCATCATAATCCTTGGTCTCTCCTTCGAGGCATTTCCCAACCAAAGGGCAAGGGGGGATGTTTTTTAAACAAAAAATTGACTCCACGACAGCACGCCTTGCAATGTTCCAGTCACAGCCTCAGCTGTTTGCTTTTTCTGGTAACTAAGGGGTTGGAAAAATCAATGTGGCCCATCCCTTTGTCTTTGGGCTGAAGACTAAAACACCATGGTTGAAAGCACCCAACTCGTCGTTCATTACATTGCTATAGTTGGCTGTTGCTTCAACTCGGTTTCAGAATTTCAAAACAGAGGACACATTTTTCGTGGGGTTAAAACATCAAACACTGAATTTCCCCCTGTTTTTTCTCTGGAGACATTCTAGCAGAAATCATCCAATGCGAAGCGAACCCACCAAAAAAAATGATCAAAGAATCCAAGAACTTGTTCTGGGTTTAAAATTGAAGTTGATGGGTTGGTGCAAATATGAAAAGCAAACTTCACACAGAATTACCATGCAAGAAAAAAACAGCAGTATTGTACAACGGTTGCCATGTGGGTTTTGGGGCTGGGATCTGGTAATGAAATGTGCCAGGGGTCTAAAGTCCATATGTTGGAGATGGTCATCCCACCTTGACTAGGAATGCTTACAATGGGCAAATAAACCCTTACTATTGGGTTGATGACCATCCCCTATTATATCCCATAGAATCCATGTATGGTATATTATATTTACCTACATTTACGGTGAAGATCAACCAAATGTTGGTAAATATACCAGTCCCATGGATGGTATGGATATGGAAATGATGAAATCCGTATTTTTGGACTTCGGACTTTCACCCTCCTCAGGTGAAAGTACTCGCAAAGCTTTCGGAAGGTGAATCACTCCGGTCCAAGGTGTTTGGAAAGTCACGTGTGTAGGCAACTTCATTCCAAAAACGTTTCAGGAAACAGTGAAACAGTACTGTGTGTCAAACGGAAAACGTGGACCTTGGACTTCAGATTCAGAAATCTAATATCTAGTGCTGAAACGAAACAGATACAATCTATGTGGCTTACCAATAATTAAAAGATTGATGAATGCTTTGAGTTTGTATATAGTAGATTAGTAGGTAAATGGATCGATTGTTCGTCTCATGGACTCTGAGAAAATCTCGCCATGGCGTTTTGGAGGCAGCGTTCCTTTTGGATAGGCGGATAGGTTTCCACCACCCTGGGAAGGTTCCTCTTCGATTGAACCACTCCGTTGAGCCATTGGCATGTCCTGCTGGTACCGGATGTAAGTGGATTATACCATGAGCCCCCAAAACCTACATTTTTAGAGGTTTTTTTTGGTAAATAACCTGGTTTTTAGGTGGCCAAAACTTTTATTTTTCATAGTTTGGGGGGGTCATGGTATATAATTATATAAACCTTGAAGGAGAGAACATAACAAATCATGAAGGTCATAGTACAAATTTTACTGCTTGATTCCAACTCTGCAACATTACATGATGCTTCAGAATTCCGGGGATACCTTGGGGTGTGTGTAAACCCATCATCAATAATGGGATAACCTACCTGTGCCTTTCACTGCTTAGCCAGCACCGGATGTCTGAACCATCCAACGGTAGTAACGGTAAGCCTCAGGGTCACCATTCGCCAGACAAGGTGCTGCTCGTGGCCCTGGTCCAAAGGAGAAGGAGTCTGGCCTGTCGCAACTGTTTTCCCAATGGCGGAAGATGGATGTATATCACTGTTGTTTTAGGGTTGCATAAGGGGACTTATACTGTCTGATTTAGACCATGGACATCCAAAATCATCCAAATACCTGGTGAGGATTGATGTTTGGAACCCTTAAAAGCCGAACCTCAGGAGATGTTTGGGGGTTCTTTCACACTGATCCTCACTGACGTTCGGTATGACTGGATGTCTAGGGATTCTACGGTAGAGACGTGTTGATAACCATCCTTGCGTGAAGTCCAAGAACTCCCTAGGCTCGAATGATGAGGGCACATTTAAACCTATAGGCCAAGTAATCACATCATTCACCAACATAGACATTTCTGTTCAAACTAAAAAAACATGATAAGGAACCACCTGGAATCATTCAAAAATCACTGACTAAGGTTAATTAAAAAGATACAAATTTTCTAAAGGGAATATCTCTGATACATGCCAGGCAACCTCGCTGTTCCATGACGGAAAATTCATCGAAGGTTGGCGCCTGGCATCACCCAAAGAATTCTCAGGTGATTGGATCGGCAATCGCACTGCGAGATCTTCAGGAACAAAGTCTTCTCGTAGCACCTGATCTTTGTGACCCGGGATGGGATGAATTATTGGATGACTCCGGGGGGGGTTGTTTCTCGTGACAGGCTCTTGTTAGATATAGGTCCATGGGACGATGGTAGATCTACCGAAAATTTACCCATCAAATCAACCAAATGTTTCGTAAAATAACATACCCATACTACCATTTATGTATGGTATATTTACCTACATTTACCATAAAAATCAACCATTCATGTAGGTAAATATACCGTTCCTCCCATGGATTCTATGGGATAGATCCTGTGGGATCCTAAGTTCAGGGTGGCATCCCAAGTTTAGGGTGGTATACAGTATACATAACACCATTCACATCAGGTTTAAACAGGACCCTCAAATTGGAAGATGGGTCGTGTGGTCATTCAAAATTTGTTGAAATACAATGCTTTTTGCCAACAACAAAGTTGGCAAAGTTTGGGTAGATTTAAATTTCCTCGCCTTTTTGAAAAACTCGCAACACGAACATGTTCACTGACATATCTTTACTCAGCCAAAAGACCATGACACAAAAGTGCATTTTCTTTATTGTTCCTAATTGTTCCTATTGAATATGTACTCCCCAACAGTTAAAAGGTTGGCCATTAACTAAACAAGTATCAATTCTTTGGAGCTTCTTGTTTCTCCATTTTTTCATTGCTTTTCCGGATCTAATAAAAATGAACCAAGGTGTAATCAGAGAATTTGACATTCCCTAAGAATCCAGCCACCCTTCCCTAGAGTGGTATTTTCCGGGTTCCAATCCTTTCCGAAAAGGATGTCTCAGGATAGTCCTGGATTCTTAGGGTTCAAACAGGCAGCTTCAAATTGGAGTTCCACAGTTCCTTCCTGGGAATCATGAAATGGCAAACACCTCTATTCCCATGTCAAAAACGATTTCTGAGGTGGTGGTTGAACCAATCCAAATTGAAAGAATACCTTCATCAAATTGGATCGTTTCCCCAGCTTTCAGAGCAAAAGTTCAAACATGAATTACACCTCGGAAATTTAACAGTTCGACCCTGAAAATAGGCAGGGCCCCAAAAGGAAAGGATCGTCTTCCAATCATTAATTTTCAGGGGCGAACTGTTAAACTTCGAAGGTGTACCACCCCTAAAGTGAAGACAAAACCAAAGCATAAATAGTTGTGTGTTTTTTCTCACCCATAGGATACATGGGATGATAGTATATTTACCTTTGTTTGATTCTTTATGGTAAATGTATATAAATAAATAAACTAAACCATATATGAATCCTACTGTTGATGGACAAAATCCGGCTAACCAGTTTAATATGGTAAATATATGTAAATATCCCATTAGTTCCAAGGGTTTTAGCACCATCCCAGGTGGGAAAGTGTGGGATGTCCAAGGCGAAATCCCCCCCGAGTCGCCTGGATACCATCCAACTCGGTAGGCAAATAGCAACAACTGGGCGGTGCGGGGAAGCGTTCCGGGTTGTTGGTGGATAAGAGAATAGAGGTGATGCATGGATGTATAGGTATAGAATGGATGTATGATGATAATGATGATGATTATTATTATCATTAAAGTGCTGCTGATGCTGGTGCTGGTTGGTAGTGGCCGTGTTATGATATTGTATCTTCTAGATTCGTCTCAGCATGGGTTCCAATTTTGAGTCGTCGGAAAAAAGGTGAGGTTGGGAAAGGTCCTTGGAGATATGAACATCATGCAAACAATACGACTATCCCATGGAATCCATGCAAGGTAGGCCCCTGCCAGTTACAAGTAGGGGCCCATAACTCCACTGATAGGGGTTATGACCTGAGTTACCCATTGATAGGGTCATTTATAGGGGATGTAACTTCATTTATAATTTATAACCAGTGGGGGGGCCCCCTTG
The DNA here is from genome assembly GCA_000507305.1 of Breviolum minutum Mf 1.05b.01. NCBI lineage: Eukaryota > Dinophyceae > Suessiales > Symbiodiniaceae > Breviolum > Breviolum minutum. The sequence goes on from DF239166.1 coordinate 76,798, forward strand.
TGGGACTGGTATATTTACCTTCATGGATGGTGAGTATCCACGGTAAATTTACAGCAAGTAATATCACCATACATGGAACCCACATGCATGACCATCTTCATATCTTCACTTGCACTACTACTTGATAGTTGAAACACCCATCTGAAAAAGATACTAGCCAACTAAGTCTTCTTGAACATATTTGAAAGAACAACCTTAAGTTCTGCCAAGAGATTTCATTACCAATCAACACATCCAAAAGCCGAAATCATAGGAATCTAAGGGTATACCCCCCCAATGCCACCTTTCCCCGTAGGAAACAACTGGCCTTCTTGTCCCCTTTCTGTTGGCCTTATTTACAGTTCATATTTCCTGGGAAAGGGGTAACCCCTATATTTAAGTAGGCTGTAAGTCCCGTAAATAGGTGCTAGAAGCCAACTTACCAACCATCGTTCCGATCACTTCCATCCGGACATCCCAGTAATCTGGCCAAATTGTGTTTCACCAACCTAGATTTTCAAAACAAAAATACCGGGATTGTCCCATTTCCCTTACTATTCACTCACCAACACCATTAAAGGGGGCCAAAGATTTTCGTCGTGTTTTCGTGTCCATGATTACCGAGGTTCCAGGCTGTCCTACTTTGATCCATTTGCCACGACTCTTACGTCCCACAACCACCTGCTGCACGTTCCGAACGGCCCAAGTTCGTCAAACGTGGGTTGGGGTGTGGGGAAGTTTCCCGGCCAAAAAACGGGCCCTTTGGCAAACATCCAAACGCCACCCAACCTGAGGTTCGGTATGACTGGACACCCAACATATACCCAAAAATACCAAACCTCAGAAAATTTTTGGATGTCTATAGGGGTATTTTTCCAAAGAACCAAAAGAAACACCTTCAAGAAGAAGGATTTCCTGACAAACACCCATGAACTACTCATCTGGTGGCTGGTTTCAACCCATCTGAAAAATACTATTAGTCAAAATGGGTTCATCTTCCCCAAATAGGGGTGAAAAAAATTCTATTTGAAACCACCAGCTATAGTCATTAATATAATATATATACCATCATCGACCGATACTACACCTTTAAATTCCTTTGGCGAACATCAGTGCTAACCTGAATCAAAATCAGGGCAGTTGGAGCTATACCCGTGGTTTTTCTTACTCACACTTTCTGGAGGACCAAAAGTTTGGGTTGATGAGTAGTCAACGCTTGGAAGTTCAGATGAAATCTCGTCCTTTTTCTAGTGAAATCTGCACCTGCTTCCAAAGATTTCGCAATTCTTAGCTGTACAATCTTAGAGCCCTGTACACCCACCCACCACCCAAAACAAGTGATAACAACAAACCTGTTTACCCTCCCTAAAACTAACATATCACCCTAAAATTGGTGGTTGGAAGACGCGTCATTCCCTTTCGGGTTTCACCCTATGTGCAGGTGCTGTTGCCGTTAGTTTCAGGGAGGGGTTCATACATCCAGCCAGACTGTTTGATGGAAGAAATCCCAAACAACCACCTTCGCATGCATAAAACCCTGAAAATACTGGGATAAACTACCGATCGACTTATCAACTGGTGCAGGATTTCTTCCAGCAACAGTAGTAACCGGACGTGGTGTTTTTGTTCATGTTTTTTTCAATGTTTTTAGAGGGATTAGTTGAGATCCAACATGACATGAAGGCCAGTTCTTTGGGAAACGCTGGATGTCTGGGGGAAAATAGGTGAGACGTTTCCCTCTGTACGCTCGAGCGGCGTCAGCTGGATTCAAATCCAACTTCAAGCCAAGCGGTTCCTTTCTCACGATCAAACTCCTACCCTGTGGCTCCATCCGCCGCCGCAGCAGCATTGTAGTGGATGCACAACACGCCCTCAACACTTGTTCCCTTTGCTCACCCATCAAGCTTTGGCACATCTTTAGAACTCCTTCCTGCAGTAGCTTCGTCAAAGCGCTGGAGTAGATTGGATTGACAAAAATCAGGTGGATGAAACAACATCATTTTAAGGTGATGTTTAGCCAAAACGCCCTTAACAAAAAAAAGACATTCATCGCAAACCCTGAATTTGGAGCTAAAAGCGGGCGTTTTTGTCAAGGGCCACTAGTTGATTTCAGATCTTCTTCGATTTTATACCTTGAGCCATTGAGATCCTTCATACTGCAACTACCAAAAATAAACATGACAATATCCCAAAAAAAGCCCCAAGACGTACAGCCCCACCCCAAAGTGGTGGTACTGTTGGTGGATCCGGCGTTCACCCGTTGGAGCTTGGTAGCTTATCCCAGTATTTGTAAGGTTTTTTACATCCCAGGTGGTGATTGCCGGATTTCTGAACCATCAACAGTGTGTTTAAGTTTGAAACTTGGAAAGCCATAGGTAAAATCGTCAAGGTATCCAAGAGTTCAACCATCCACTGGAAGGTTGAATTGGAGGCAAGCAGGGCGGGTGAACAAAAAGTATCAGAAAGTTGTGAAAAAACACGCGTTTCAAGACCCTCTTGAAAGAAGAAGTCAAATAGTGTAAGAGTTCAAAGAATACGATGGTCAATGATGACTCCGTAATGACATGAATGAAAAATAAAGAACAGTGCATCTGTTACAAACAATTCATGACTTTTATTATCCAAAAGCACACTACATACACTACGCACTAACACCCTCAAGAAAATCACATGGATTCAATGTCAACTGTGTGCAATACAATCCCTGAAACTAACAGTTCGACCCCGAAAAATCCCCAAGTCACCAAAACTTACCCACCTGGCCCCATAGAGCAGTTTTGCCCGGATCGGCCTGACGTATGCGCGACGTTTGGGGGTGAGTTGCTGGTTGCCTTCTGTGGCGACTTTTTCTTGGGGGAAGCCTTCAAATCCAAACAAACAACATGTTGCCTCAAACTAACAGCTTGCCCATGAGAATTGATGGTTGGAAGATGAATTTCGATTTTGGGTTTCACCTTATTTCCAGGTGCTGTTGCTGTTAGTTTCAGGGAGGGTAGTTGTTTCTTTGAGGGGTGAGGTTGAAGTGAGATAAATCGTGGTTCCATGATGGTGGGCCTGCGTGTTTTTGTTGACCAATCCCAATCCCAATCTGTGCATTGCCGCGATAGTTGTTGCAAACAACTAAGCTAATTCAGCTAATTCATCTTAATTAAACTCTAAAGGATGATGTATCAAACATGCAAGCATAGGAATTTCCTACAAGAAATCCAGTAGGAAAGGTTGTATTGTTTATGATTGACTTTTTGGTTACACTTGCTCAAGGTTTACTTAAAAGTGGGTTACATCATGTTACATCTCAATTTCTGGGATGTGCTTCTTCAATGCATCGAAAAAGATCCAAAAAATATTTGGGTGAACGATGGTGATTTACCATGGTAACATCCGTAAAAAAGTTCCACCTTGAACAAATCCAAGGAAATATTTGAAATATTCCCAGGACCCATGATGGAAATGGTATATTTAACCTACAGGAGTGATTGATGTTTGATATGTTTGATGGTAAATTTGTATAGTTATAAGTTATCTAGTTGGTGGTTTCAACCCATCTGAAAAATATTAGTCAAACTGGGAATCTTTCCCAAATAGGAGTGAAAATAAAAAATATTTGAAACCACCACCCAGTATACCATTCCCATAAACATCCGTCAAGGTGACTTTTTTTTTCACAAATCCAAGGTTACACATCAACTCTTGGAAGGTCTTTGGAGGTTTCTCCATTTCTCACTTAGCCACATGGATCCAAGCAAAATAACAACCAAGGTGTAGTCACATATACCATGGGCCCCCCCAAAACCTGCTTTTTTAGGGTTTTTTATGGTAAATAAGCTATATAACCTGGTTTTTAGGTGGCCAACACCGTGATTTTTCATGGTTTGGGGGGCTTATGGTAGTTATGGAGGACGACCTGTGGATGGAATATTGCGCCCACAGAATTTGTCCAAAGATGGCTTTGAACAAGTGAAACCAGAATCACAACAGTTCTTTCCGGGGAATCCTGGGGATGGTTTGGTACTGCGGTCGGTAGCCAAATGTTTCCACTAAACTCAAAAAGATCCGAAGTTCCTCAAGGATGAGGCATTGCTAAGGTGAAGAACATTGAAAACACAAAGCAATCTTTGCATCCATGGATTGTCGTGGTTGCACCCATTGAAAGGCATTGATTCTAAGGAGGGTTGATGCTATGCATGTAAATATATTTTGCTATACTCCGAACTATATGGCCAGCCTCTTTGCAACAAACAACTGTGAAAAAGGTGTAGTGTAGTTTTATATACTGTAAATTTGAACAAAAACATATCTAGCAGCCCAACAGACTCTGCTGTGCTCCGTTTTCTGAAATACAATGTTCAAAAGCTTCTCCAGTTGCCATTTTCAGTTTTCTCCTTTGCTGTCACACCTGCCACAACTTTTTTTGTCAATGTCACCGGGCCCCCCCAACATCATCAAAACGTCGTGAGAAAAAGTAACTAAGACCTCACTGAGAGCTTGACTCATACACCCCTGAAGTTTAACAGCTTGCCACTGAAAATTGATGATTGGAAGAAGATCCTCTCCTTTTTGGGGTGTCGGTAAGCTTTCAGGGGCGAACTGTTTAAGAATTCGGGAGGTGTAACTGTTCAACGGTGTCTCTCTGGTCAGTATCGAAATCTACCTTTTCTTTGTGAAATATATCCGGGTACCTCCAAAAATGTCAAGCTTGAGCTTCAACGTTCGACGTAACAACAGCACCAAACTAGAAGGCACCAAACTACCGCAATTCCCACATATGTTAGGCAATTTAGGCATATGTTCGCTAAGCATCCAGCTATATCTTCTGTGTGTCACTTGAACCCCTCCCTAAGACATCGTTTATCTCAGGAGGTATGGCCAGATGGTGACAGTCTACTTTAAGTTTCGCCAACAGCCTATAGCAAGGTTACACCTTTAGAAATTTCAGGTGCATATTTCGTGGATCATATCTCACTTACCAAGACCTACTGGGATGTCCATGGTACTTAGTAACTGGGTTATAACCCCTATCTAAGTAGGTTATAAGTCACTTAAGTAGGTTATAAACACTTACTAACCAGTGTTTAACTTCCATGTACCTTTTGGGAATGGTGCCATCTATGTTGATCCTTGAGTGTATCTAGTTCAAAATGAATCTAGTAATGCAAATCTATGTGTATCCCTCATGAAAGAATATACTTATGTATAGTTTGCATCTACCACACTACACCAGTAGATCAACGACTAGAAGAACCATATTTTCGAGTGGCTTTTTGACTTGAATTTGAATAGTCAAAGCATTTTGGTGGCCCTATCTTATGGCGAAAGACCATCGCAATCGGAAAAGAAAACAAACAAGTAACAATGCACCAACCCAAACTTTAAATCTAAGTCGCCTTTCTTTCCTTTATCTGACACGTGAGTAAGGTGAACTTCGGCAAAATGTGCGAAAACCTTGACCTCCCAAACCGGGTCCCCGAGCCGGTGGTTTTCGCCTCCCGACCATGAAGAAAAAGCTACGTTTGGGTGTCCGGCTGGAAGTGATCTGAACTAGTTAGTAAGTTGGTGAACATTTCACCTATTTACGGAACGTAAACAACCTACTTATGTAGGGGTGAAGCAATCCACTTACATCCAGTACCAGCAGGACATCCCGGTATGGCAATAAAACATCTTTGATGATGGGAATCTGATGGGAATCTGCGTTCCTTCGTCTCATTTCACAAACGAATCATGTTTCCTACTTCATCAGGATTTACGATACGTCCCCCATTAAAAATCACTGAAAAACGGTTGATTACCATCATTTCAGATCCACGAAAACGTTTCGCAAACCCTTGTAATTATATACTTGAGTATACATAATCTTCCATAGAAGTTCAGCCAACGCATTGTTACCCTCTGGTATCCTCTGGTAAACATACATAGCAATGGAGTCGCATTCCCGTTTTCAATAAGAAATACATCTGCAAATATCTGCAAATGATGGATGTTAGTTTACCGGAGTGTAGCCAAAAAAAAATCAAGTTCAACCACCTCAGCAGCAAAGTTGGGGATGTAGTTCAGTCCAAACGTTGGATTTTTGGGCACAACATCGCTCGGTTAATGCCGTTTACAGTTTCAACAGGAAGGACTTTGGAATGCATCCGCATCATATTAATATTCTTGCCCAAGGTGAAAACTACCGCACCTCAATGATTTCAAGAAACAAAGAAGATAAAACTTGAAGGCTTGAAAGAATCAGCTGACCAGATTTGGAAAATAAAACATATTGCTTTGCTCGTTCATGCGCTCCATCAATGAAGATGGATAGATAATGATAGATAAAGGGTTCGAAAAAAACAGCAATTTGCAAGAGAAATTATCCCGTTTTGGGAATTGTTTTCATTACATGCTGCTCGATGGACTACTATCACCACGACCCCTATCTAGCCAACTTCGAGCACTTCACAACCTAATATCATTAGTCCTTTATCTCACTGAGCCAATAGGAGGTTAAACCAAAGTTTGAACTTTATCTTTCCAACTCCCTAGACACCCAAATACCTGCTGAGAAGGTCTTTGGACCTCCAAAGATATACCTAAAACAACGACCTCGCCCCTGCAAAATAGGCCATTTTCACGTGCCATGTTAGTTTCAAAGAGAGTTGATACCAAAAAAACAGAAAACTTTAAAAATGAAAATCTCCCCAGCTTCACTAATATGGCTCGTCATCTATAGGGTATCTAGTTCAACGCAACAACCGACATCAACTATTGGAGACGTAAAACATGGGCCTTCAGCTGGCTGTTATCTACCAAATATTCCTTCCTCTCGGTGCAGGTAGCTTTTCTCCACAATTGAGTAGCCAACAACATCAATGCCTTGGGAACCAGTTGTGTGACAAAAATGAAAGTTGTTGCTGCAAGATGATGTTGAACCCAGAGGCGAAAAGTCTGTTATGAAAAACTGGAGTTAGAAGTTACAGTATACCCCTCAGTAGCCAAGAATCAATGGGTCTCGGTCTCATTGAATTTTTTCAATAACCTCCTAAAATAAGAGTGTCCAAAATCTTGGTGTCTGAATTCAAGTGGATCGACTTGGATCTTTCAACAGAGGAAACGTCTCCGATCGTGCCAGGAGACGTCAAAGTCCACTGCTATGCATGAATTGTTGCGTCACCGCAACACATACCTATAAGATGTGCTGATCGAAACCTGGGGGATAGCTCCAAATCCCTCCCTATTATGGTTCGGGCTTTGAGATACTCTACAGCTCCAAATCACTCCCTTCGAAGCACCAGCTAATTATGGTTCTTTTATGGCTCTTGTCACAGTCTTGGACGACATACAGGTCAAGGAAACGATTCTGCAGATTGGAAGTTCCATTGAACCCTAGACATCCAAATATTGGCTCCAAAAGCTAATTTGGAACACCAACCAAGCAAATATTCTGGGGACAATTCCCAAACTAACTCCTAAAGCTGAACCTGAATTAAGGGCATGTCAGGAAGGATTCCCGGATTCCCTTTAGCTAAACCCCACATTTTGTGGTGACCGCGGTTGAGGTCGCTAGAATTTCCCCAAGAAAACAGAGGAACGTCCTCAGTATGCTAAGAATGCGTTAAGCAAACCGTCATTTCAATCTATTTTACAATGACATTGTGAAACTTAAACGAATTTGCGAAAAGGGCCTTCAGAAAACGAAGAAATTTCCGTGATCATCTGATAGGAAACCGCAGAGGGGGCCAACAACTTGAAGATACGAAGATCGGCTATACATTTGTGATACCTTCCCCAAGTCATGGTTTTCCACGTGCAGTGTATGTAGATCTATATACTTGAATTTGCTTCTTCGATGCTTGGCAACAAAATCTCTCAAATGGTGGTTTGATGGTGATTTACGGTGGGACAAAATACAAACATCATGCGACCATAAGGTCTGCTAGCAGGCTGTCTTGCTTCTCTGCAATGCTGAACGGCCCACGAGGCCTTCCAAACTGTACGTGGTCTCCAACGGATGATGGGCTATGGGATGCCCTATCTAAACCAAACTGTGGAAACAGTAGATCGAGCTGCAGATTTCTGGCGTTGGCTTCATGAAACTAGTTGAGGACTTCGTTCTACCAATGCCGGCGTCACCAAAGCACAAACACCCTTTTGTTTGGAAAGCCCTGGCCCAGCTCATACTCTGTGGTGGGGATCTCGTACCGGCAATGGTTTTTTGATGGCTTTAGTCTGGGGCATGGCAGCTTAGACTGCGCTGGGGCATGGCGGCTCGCAGCATTTCTGCATTTCTGATCTGGCGGACACTGGATGGATGGGGGCACTGGAGCCAGTGTCTTCATTCCACGAGCCCATTTTTCCATGACTGCCGCACTGCAGGTGGCACAAGATGCCAAAACACGTGGCAACTTTCAGCAGAACTTAACTTAACTTAAGCAAACACTACTGCTGCCACTGGGATTTTTTGGCCTAGGTTGATCAAAACCAACTGAAACAAATCCAAGTATATAGGTTCATTTTTTCGTATGTATGCTTGGTGGTTTACTTTCTTCGCTAGCCACACCCCTTCTAGAGATCCCTACTAAGAGAAGGCGATCCGCATCAAGCAACAACTACCCCTAAGAATCGAAACTCCAAACCCTTCCCTAGAGTAGTATTTTCCGGGTTCAAATCCCTTCCTTGCCTGGATTCTTAGGGTATCTCTTAAACTACTGTTGATGGAAAAACCCTGCAACACACAACATGTATGAAACCCTGTAAATAGTGGGATATGTAGCATATCAACGGGTGCAGGATTTCTTCCATCAACAGTATGACCTCCAACTAGCTGCTAGCTGCTCAACAAATCACTTTCAATTCCCTGGAGCACGCATTCAACATCAAAGAACAGCAACAAAAACAAACCAGAATAAATACTTGGTTCAATCAAGGGACAATTGGGTGTACCCCTAACAGCGTACCCATCATATTTGTTGTGTTCTCTAGGGATTCTTGGGGATTCTAACCCATAAATACCCACTATATAGTGCTTTTTGAAAGATTTCCCATAAGGGTATGTTGGGGGCCAGGGGTACATCCAACTATCCCCTGGTTTTAGAGGCTGTCGAAATCGGTACTGACTCTAAAAGAATAATCATTCTGGTGTGCTTTTCATCCACTTATTTCAAAGGGATACTCTGGGGGATGGGAAATGGGAAACAAATCATTTCCCAACTATACAAAAAGTTCTACACAAAAAAAAGCCAAGTATTCACCCTCATCTTCCATTTCCCTATATGTTTGGAACCATGCAGGGGTCTAGTTACACGATATATTGGCAACTGGGAGCTTGGTTTCAAATATATAGGGAACTGGAAGATGAGGGTCATATTCCCATGACATCTGCTGAGCTTAAATTGTTTTTGGGGCTCCGCACCCAATGCAAGATTGCACTGCTTTCATTGCCCAAAAACAGCATCGGCCTCATTTTTTCCACCCTCGAGGGAACTAACATATATCCAACCTGGGGAAGTTTGGAAAATCTCATTCTCAGCAGGTGTTTGGGAGGATCCTGACATTCGGTATGACTGAAGGGCCAGGGGTAGTGACTGGAATCCTCGGTGGGGTGCCTCACATTCCAACTACCATATCTACAGTAGGGTGCGGGGCTGGGTTCGTGATCTATTGATCTATTCACTATCGTTGTTGTAAGTTGATTCATTTCACCTATTTTCTGGACGTAAACTATCTACTTATATTAGGGGCGATTTTGTTTATCCATTTATATACAGTATACATGTTATATACTAAGTACCAGGAGGACATCCCAGTACAATCAACCAAGCAACCCCGTTACTTTTCCATTCCCCATCAGGTGTCAGCTGTAGATCACCCGTTTCCCCAACTCAACGGTCACCATTCTAGAGGTTCCCCTACACCAAGGAGGAGGCTGCAGTGGATGGATGTGGATTCCTTGGGGCAAAACTGCTTTTGGATGTTTTTTTTTGGGGGGGGAAGGCGGCCAAATCCGGAACAAAAACAAAAACACCTGGTACCCTAAACAACCATCTTTTAATGGATTGGTGAAACAACCATTTTTTATGTATATAATGATTTGGAATCATCCAATTGGAACAACCATAAAAAACTGGTTGTTTGGAGTTCCAGGCAAAAATATACCAAACAATGCAACAAAGCAACAAGCAAAAACACTGAAGAAAAAACACCAAGACCACAAACAGGGAAATTAAAAGAATGGATTAATCATGTTTAATAGTATCCCTTCGCTAAATTTCGGTGCAGATCCCATCTCATATGAAATCATGGGTGAAACTGACCCGATTCCTATTTTCACAGAGCGATTTCATAATACGTAAGACTAACTTTGCAAGGTACTATAGGGCGTCCGTGGAAGTTAGTAGACTAACTATGTTAGTAAGTTGGTTTATAATTTTTATAACCTACTTACGGGGTTATATAGGGGTTATAATCCATTTACGAAGTACCAGCAGGACATCCCAGTAGTTTTCGACTACCTCTCCCCCCAAGAAAGAATGTCCGGGCCAAGAAAACAACAAAATGCCCTTGACCTACTCAGTTGGATCATAAATAAATATATATAATTATAAATATATAGAGAGAGAGAGAGAGCTTAATCATTTCTAGACTTTCTAGTGGATCTTTATGTGGTTCTATGGTTCCGGTAAACTGTTTGGTCAAAATGTTCAAGTCATAAACAAAGTGAAACAATATTCCCCCTAATTCTGAGAATGGTTTCATGGAACCTAAATGCCTTGCTGAATAGGTGATTGCATACCACAATCATCATATGACGTTCGGTGATTGGACCCCTAGGGTTTATATCTTTTCTTAAGGCGATCGTGGTCGAAACTTTCATGTGGTTGCCACTCTTGGCTCGTCATCAAAACCCGAACCGACAATGCAGTACCCAAACCATCAAACCAGGTAAGTGAAAGGCTTAGGCACCCCAAAAAGTGCTCATCTGTACGGATATAAATTGAGTTCATGTGAATTGTCAGTCATGATGGTTAGTATGCAGCCATATGTTGTGCTATATCTAAAGCGCGGTGGGTCAAAATTTCAACATATATACCTAATATCACCAAATGCGTGGTGGTACTGATTCATACATTTTGACAATTACCCCCCTGAAAACTACCATATCCCCTGAAAATTAATGGTTGGAAGATAAATTTTCCTGTTAAAACTGTCCTTTTCAGAGGATATGTTCATGTTCGGGGGATACATTCAACTCCTTCATTTTGTAGAAAAAATGTCTGGAAAGGTTATTCCCGTTGAACTTCGGCGTTGGACAAAAAATGTTCAACCCCTCTAAGTCTGGCACGCCCAACACCAGTGCACCATCTGCAGAGCCTCTCGACTTGAGAAACTCATTGATTGTTGGCCCACCCATGAATGGGCACAAAATATGCCCTTGAGTTGGGCAATGACGCATTTCCTTAACAAATACGAGTGAACAAGCAAAGTGTGAAACACAACCACCTAGAAAACCACGGGGTGTGAAAAACAAATCTTACAGTCAGTTTGAATCTAATCTTTTTTTGGTGTATTGAACCTAGGTTCATTTGGTGAGTTTTCCCAACTATTTTGGAGTGTTAGGTGCTATGTTAGTTTCAGGGAGTGTAAGCACCATATCTTATCCGCACCACATCCCCTCTCCAAAGTCATCACCAAGATTTGGTCGGTGAGTCAACCAGACTCTATGGGATTAAAAATGATCAAATCACTGTCACAGAAGAGTTGGATGTACGCCTACCAACATACCCCGATAAAAAATCCTTATATGTGCCGTATATAGTGGGTATTTACTAGGTTATAATCCTCAAGAATACCTCAAGAACACAAAAAAATATCATGGGTATATGGTTCGGGGGTACACCCAAATTGTCCCTTGACGCTGGCGAAGTTGCACATGACCAACCGACACAACAAAAATCCGACATCCTCCCATCATTGGCACCTGACTGAGTTGCACTTCTTGGGTAGCCTGGTATGACATCCCGGAAGATTCACATCATATATCATCATATTCACACCAGTTCTACAAGGCGGACCCCTATCAGTCATGAATTGGGGTTATAACTTCTAATTAAACAAAGGTTATAACCCCAGTTACCCATTTCTATCGCCATTTATAGGGGTTATAACTCCATTTACAACTAGTGCTGTAGGGACCCACCTTGTAAACATCGTTGCGTATATACATGCATATGTATACATGAAATTTGATCTATTTGGGATATTCCCAAGAATTGAAATTAGCACACATGGTGGAGCAAGAAAGTTCAAACCCAACCCCAAGAAACACCCTGTTTATACTTTGTAAGTGTGTTTAGAAGACAGTCACTAACCATTTCTCTTAACTTCCAACTGGACAATCTATGTATTAAGTGTTCATAAAGCCATCATAGAATGTGTGATGGATGACACCTCATTTTCGCAAGGAATTGTTGCAATGGATGTGATGTCAGGGATGTTCAATTCCTACAAAATCCAGTAGAGTTACAGATGCCCTGGTAGTCATTTGCAGTGAATCCTACCAATCAAAACCTGTGCCCAAATGAGCCACGAAAAAAGAAAAAAACGGCCATACTTTCCATTAAATCCTGGTTGGTCAATATGGATTCTTATAGTGGTTTAGGATAATTTTCATATCATATAACTGGGTAGGATTTCATGAAAAAGGCCTTTTTGTTCATTGCTCAAATGTGCCCATGAAGGATGAATCATGATATTTACAACAAGTGCATGAGAGCTCCCCAAACGGTATTGATTCCTACACCCACTGAAGTTTCACTGGCTTCAATAGCTTCCAAAAATGAGAAAAAGGGAGGCATTACTATTACCCATAGAATCCATGTATGGTATATTTACCTTCATTTGGTGGACTTTTATGGTACATGTACCCAGCTAAGACTTTGCATTGATATTCCCCTTGCAAATCTATGTATATATAATTAAAATTTTGATTTCCGTGACAATTCAATATTTGTATGGGCTTGAGTTAGGGCTTCAATAACACTTTGAGTATCTAGGCTTGAGTATAAACTAAAATCAAATTCCCTAAAACTTTGAAACCAAGCTGTTTTCCGCATGGTTTCCCAAATGTCACCAAAATAGTGGTAAACAGTTAGTGAAATATAACTATCATCCAAATTTCCCTGACATTTCTTGTCAAACAGTATCTTGTCATCTGTCAATCCGCACGTCAACGACTTCCGTCGCTTTGGACACAGCTTTGGCCTCAGAAACGAGATAAAATTGAGGGGTGGATTTCGGTAGATTTGTTGTCGTAACAAGGTGAGGGTTGAACACTAATGTAAGGCAATACAGTATATCTACCTCCATTTACCGTAAAAATCAACGGTAATGTAGGTAAATATGCCATACATTGAGTGTCTGGGATACGTTGGTTGGTGGAACATCTTGTAGTGGCGCCTTATTTTCATGTCCGAACGAACGCCTCAAACCCAAAGTGGTGGATAAAAAATTGGATTTTATAAGAGGTTTTGTTAATCTCCCATGTCCCTTAACAAGGTCTTATTACGTAAACCTCTGCTGGTACTTGAGGCAACTCTGATCAAAATTGGTTTGGAGAGACATGATAACTTGATTTGCAACAGCTAGGAACGTCAAACGATCGACAACTATTTCCAAGATATGTCCCGATCACATCTTGCTCGAGTTTTCAAGAAAAGCGATTTCACATCATAATTTTAAGTGTGGAAACTGGCTGGTGCTCAACCCCCAACCTTTCGTTCGCCATTTAGTAGAGAAATGGTCATCCTTTTGCTCATGTTGCTCATCACCAAGCAGCATCCAAATAGATGATAAAGGGGTGCCTGAGGAAACCATACAAAATTCAGGAACCACTTATATCCATGGATGTAAATACAATCTCGGAGATTCCTCGAGGAACGAGAACCAAAAAGACATTCCTCATTCAAGTTCATTGTCTCCGTGTAAATAGCATATGTCTAATTTATATTACCCAGCCACTCCATGTAAGATCTATTTACCTTCATTTGCTCGGTTTAAATGGTAAGTGTAGAAGATAAAAATACCAAACATTGTTGTGTCTAGGTGAAACTATTTTTGGTGGACAAAAATCCGGCGATCACCACCTGTTATCTATGGAAACTCATATGAAAAATAGGGTATGTTCATGAATTCATATATTTTCCAAATCAACTGGTGATCGCATGATTTCTTCCATCAACAGTATCATCATGATGTATGACTGTCCCGCTCAACAAAACTTGAGGGTCCATCGGTTGATCTCAGGAGCCCCAACAGCCAGCTTTCTCCTGCAACCCGGGAAAAAATCAGCCACAACAATTCTTGGGATTTGCTTCTTGGATGTATGGACTTAGCAATGGAAAAACAATGGAAAAACACAACAGACTTAGCAATGGAAAATGGAACCCGGATTGAAGATATATATATTTCCTATTGAAATAGGGGATATTCCAGATTCCAGCCAGCCATGTAACTGGGGTGTGGCAAAACTATTTGCCTTCAACTCTTTTTAGCCTGATCCGTTTTGAACGCAACCGTTCATCCAAGGTGAACAAAGAAATGCGAAATGCTTTACGGATTCATGGCAAATCGCCAAATCCTGCCACGAGTCATTTGATACTTCATAGATACTCTCCGGGAAACTAAGATATCCCCTACCAAGGCACTTTTGAATGATTTTCCCTATCCCAGCATGGGATATGTTAGTTTCCCGGAGGGTAGTTTATCCATGTTTGAAAGCAACAAAAATATCCACAAAAAATCTGCCAACCAACAATTCATAACATAGCCCAAGATTTTGCTAGTTGGTGGTTTCAACCCATCTGAAAAATATGATCGTCAAAATGGGTTCATCTTGCCCAATTTTCGGGGCGAAAATAAAAAAATATGTGAAACCACCACCTAACCTACAAAAATCCAGGTGAGCATTGTGACCCAACCAACCAGTTATATGTATATATATATTATACATACATAAAGAACTACCATCCCCTTCTATAGGTGTTGTATTGCTAATTTTTGCTGGATAGGAGCTCCTTTGTCCCTGCTTCAAGGGAGCATGACATGCAACCCAGGGCCATAAATGTTGTGGCAATTGCCTCAGCAGCGAACAAAAAATCCGGGGGAAAAGAAACACACATAGAAGTTGGCCCCTAAAGGTACTTGGTTGGGTAACTTGAGTGTAATAACTAGGAGTTGTATACAAATCAAATTGCTGTAAATACTGTATAGCTAGATAGCCAAAACGAAATCCCAAGACTGCTTAATATGTATATTAAATACCTTAAATATATGTATACATAGGAAAACCATAATTACACATATTACCTTTTTCATACCATCATTGGGTAAACCATAGCATTGGGTACACCATAGCATCATCAAAACCGGACACATAGTCTTCCAACACATCTTTGTGAGGTGCCCACTGTTAGATGGTTCAGAGATCAAACAATTAGTGATGACCGGTCAACCTACCTCTCTCCCCTAACATACCCCCCTGAGAAACAAAGGTTTAACAAGGCCAAATACTAGAGGAATCCAAGGGTTAATAAGCCTCAAAGCCTTGTTTCAGTGGGAGGTAGGTTTGGGGGGCTAAGTTGACTATACATTAACTAAGATAAACTCCTAACCTAACCCTTTCTTCTCATCATTTGGAGGATCATCCCAGCTAGTAAGTGGTTAGAATCACCCCCATTTACGAGCCATGAATGGCCATTGGAAGGGGAACAACCCCATTTGGGGACTTACGATCACCATGGTTATTACATTAACTATTTGCTAAATGGGATGATCCTCCAAGCAATATCTTAGTTCCTGTTGGTCACTCAGAGCTGAGTATTCATCAACCACAGAAAGTTACATGCCACACTCCCGCTATCGCATACCCTTTTGCAGTCCCCAAGCCAACTGTGAAAGGATTCCCTTTGTGGCCTGTTTGTGCAGGTTTAGGGGTGTATTCCGTCAAACTGGCAAATGCCCATCAAAACGGATTTCCAAGTGCTCATCCAGCAAGTGGGGTTGGATCTCATCAATCTGTAGAGTTTCCAAAGCAAACCGGTTTTCCTTGTCGAAGTCTTCTTGCCATCGGATGAAGACGAAGTTGTGGCATTCACCTTGATAAAGTCTGTGAAGGATGACTTGTCATCACCTTGAATGCTATGAGTGAGCACGCAAGAAACGAGACCAGCCATTTTGTCAAATTTATCCTCTGCCTTACATCGTCGTTCTTCTCATCATAAATGAGACCCTCAACGAGTTTGTTTACCAACAGCTTGGCAATCTCCAACTTGGGGGTCCTCGCCTTGACCTTCAAACCAGCCTATTGAGAGCAATCAATGATGGTAGCCTTTGTGTGTGTTGCTCCATCAACGTCTCCATGATGATGCGTGGGTTTGACATCATAAACGGTTCAATGTCAGTGGTCATATTATCCCCAAAATCTGGCGGTGACAGTCTTGACAAAAAACCCGGTGATCACCCTTTTGGAATGATTGAAACGCTAGTAAAAAATGAAGTGTTGAGATTCCCTTCCCCCCATTAGGTAAAGTAATGTCGTATTTTTTCCGTCATTTGAATAAGTTATGGTGCTCATTGAACTTCAGGGAATTTCCCTTTTGTTCAAATATATGACTCTCGCAGCAGCTTTTCCAGGTCTCCACACCCTGCATCTTCCAAAGTGATCTGGCGCATCTGGTTGGTGGTTGAACCAACCCATCTGAAAAAATACGAGTCAAAACGGGAATCTTCCCTAGGTAGGGGTGAAAAATAAAAAAACCACCTAACCTACAAAAATCCAGGTGAGCATGGTGAGCCAATTACCCAACCAACCAGCTACATAAAGAACTACCAACTACCAGCCAATTTCGTTTTGTTTAACACGTAAACGCGAGTCCAAAGGCCAAATTTTGTCTTGGGCTTCCATGGGAAATAAAAAAGCCCTATTCGAATGAAAACGCAAAAATAATGCAGCACCCACAGTTCACGAATCAAATCAACATGGCTGAGGAAGATTGATTTTGATCACTTATATATAACCCACAAGACTTGTCGTTCGCTAAAGTTTGCTCCTACATAATCATGGTAGTTGTTAACTGTACTCAAAAGCTGGGTTATCAATTTTATTAACTACAATTCACCCCACTAAGTTGGTTGAAATTTCCGCCCCGAAATAGGGTTAGGCAGTAGCGCAGCTTACTGACGATCAAAACGATCACCGCCATTTTCGCCACCAAGTAGCGGGAACCCTACCTAAAGCTCACATGAGCGACGAAAAAAAACCCTCTTACTTTCCATTTTACTGGATCCTTAAAATGGCATATTATAATCCCCACATAATGGTAGTATAATCACCGATGACATGGCCACATTGTGCCGTGTTGGCACTGCCAATCTAGTGAGTTACATTAAAGAGACCCAGCAAATTTAAATGGTCTGTTCGGGTATAAGCGACAATTCATGACAATTCCAGAGATTTGCCAAGGTTTTGATATACCATAAAAAATAGCATAAAGAAATACCATGTCTACTTTAGGTAGATAATATACCACACTCCCGAAAATATCCTTAAAAATACCATGGCACCAAGATTCCCATCTGCTTTCCCCCAATCACCCCGATGGGATCCAATGGTTGGCACCTCTGGTGGCTTTCGATCAGATCCAGGTACAGGACGTTGTGCTAAGGGAAGGGCTGTAATAGCCGCACCCTGATAGCCCTCGCCAGGCGGCTTCCAAAATGGTCAGGATAACTTCGTGGGATCATGTCTTCAAACCTTGGAAATCTTATATTTCATTTGCCTAATATATGAGTAATCACTAGGCCCAACTAAACAATTTTCCCAACACTTATTGATGCATGTTCATCATTTTAATACCACCATCATGGTTGTGAATCACTCTTTTTTGAAATCGGAAGAAAAAAACACGCATCACCTCTAATTCCTCATGGATCGCAAT
Organism: Breviolum minutum Mf 1.05b.01; assembly: GCA_000507305.1. Taxonomy (NCBI): domain Eukaryota; class Dinophyceae; order Suessiales; family Symbiodiniaceae; genus Breviolum; species Breviolum minutum. Next base: position 94,746 of record DF239166.1, read on the forward strand.
TGGAGGATGCGACCCCCAATGTTCACAACAACCCTTGGAGAAACCCGCAAGCCATTCACATCCATCAACCCCCCAAAGGTCCATCCGAAAGAGTCACGAATTCTCAAGTCATAAAGTTACGCGATGGCACTGGGAAACTCCGTCGCGTGAAAAAGAAAAAAACAACTTTCGGAGCGGCGGTAAGTTGATGTTGAATTCAAAATTTGATGTTTCATACTTGCGCAAATTGTGATGTTTAATTCAAGTATACCTACGGTGGTACGTTTAAAAAAAACAACATCTTTTCAGATATGATGGACAGTACATACTTAGATACCTGAGCTACATGATATAGAAATCATGGTAAGAGACAACATTAACGGTACTGACAGTAGTAGTAGTAGTAGTAGTAGTAGTAGTAGTAGAAGTAGTAGTAGTAGTAGTAGTAGTAGTAGTAGATAAACAAATGATAAATATCAGTACCTATTGTTTACCTTGTATACCTTAGCTTCATTGTATAAATGGTAAAACAAAAATAATGGCAAAAATGAAATAACAAAATAGAGACTAGCAAAAATAATGTTTCAAATATCAACAAAATAATGGTAGAAAACATAGAAACGATGGACAAAAATAGTCGTAATAGATAAACACATTAGTATATATCTGCTCGCTGCTCGGACCGAGTTTTGGAGGCTTTTAGTAAGGGAAAAGTGTCATCTATGAAACTCCTTTGCTCGTCATGATACGCACAGCCCAGCTATAGTTGCTATGTAACAAATTGGGCAAACAAAATATTCCCCAATGATGATTGTGCAGCAATTTTCACCATTCCCTCCTGGTGTGTGATGCTTCGGCGATCTTCGCTTTCAGCATCCTCCTCATGGATTTTCAAATGAGACTGATGCTGAAGGGGTCTCGATAGTTAAGTGTCTACACCGAATATATCCACATATAGACTGAAATACAAATATATATATATATATATTTGTGCCCTAGGGATCCAATCACCTTGTCAGCTGATGTAAATTGTATATACACTCACATGAATATGTATCTACCTACACTACAAGTACTATGGAAAATTACCGTTTACCATCAAATTTGTTTCTCCAGTGAGGGCATTGTCAGTTTTCAGCTGTTTGGCTGTTTGGTGTCAGTGGAGAAAATACATTGGGATACATTGGGTGCATCGCAGTCTGATAGACAGTAGAAAGCAAAGACTTACTTAAAAAAAGAACCCGGGCCCTACATAAACATAAGCAAATTGATATTTGAAGGACATCCCGCAACAGTGATAAACCCAACATAAACCCAACATGTATATGTGCACATAAGGCGTCCCCCAACCAGACTTATGTTCCCTACTTATCTGTTTGTTCAGAGAAGGTGATATAATTATAGCCTTTAGCTTTGCGCAACACCCCACCCCCATTTGAACCATGTATTTGCGAACTTTCTGAAATTACATCACACTGGCATTAGATCATCACGTTCCGGATCCCAATCCACCTTCAGAAGATACAGAGAAACACAAACTTATCGTATTCCATTGCCCATGGATCCATGTATATCTACCTACATGAATGGTTGATATGTATAGTCAATGTAGGCAAATTATACATAAATTATACCATACATGGGTTATACCGGAACAGCATCGAACTGCCAAACACTGCAGTAGAACTAGATGACCAAATGAGCAATGAAGAATAAACATTGAATGTTTAGGGTTTATACAGATTGTACTACCCGGTTATGTGGGCATTATAAACTACTATAAGACTATAAGGATCCGAATCAAAAAAAACAGTATGATGAAATGCAAACCGGACTTTTTTTGGTCTCTCAAGGCAAAAGAAGGTGATTGTCTCAGTGCGTGGTACTTTTTAGTATCAAAGGGTACATTCATGGATCTAGTGCAACCAAGATTACACCATGTCAGTGACATGTATTCGGAGAAATATGTTATTTTCCAAGTCAACACCAGTTGTTCACACATACAACTAAACCTTATCCATGAATCAGTTTTACATATTTGGATAAATGTTTTAATTGGGGACGCAAGTGCATTTATCAGAGAGTCTGATGGTGGAGATCAAGGCAAGATTAGGTCAGTCTTCCTCGATCTATCGCAAACATCGAAAGCAAGTATTTCAGAACAGAAAGCTTCCACTACAACGGCGTATCCTGCTTTTCAACACCATGGTTTTGTCAGTGCTGCAATACAATCTAGGTACCTGGTATGGATTGTCGTCTGCGGAATTCAAGTTCCTTCGTAGTCGACTCTACGCAATGTATCGGGGACTTTGTAGAGCGGAGATTCGAGAAGAAGATCTGCGATTCTGGAACGATGATCGCGTCCTCAACTATCTACAACTACCTGACGTTCAGACTTTGCTACATGGAGCTCGACTACGATATGGATTGTCGTTAGGACGCAGCGCACCTCAAACACTCTGGCATTTGCTCGCAGTGGAAAAGAAGTGGCTGGAAGCTCTACGGTCTAGTCAAACCTGGTTCAGTCAGCAGTTGCAAGGTTTTGGACCTCTACGAGACGGATCGCCCCTTGTTTTCGATTTGAATCACAGCCTTCGCCACGGAGGACGACAATTTGGAAACTGGATCAAGAAGGCGATTCGACACGCAACATTACAGAGGGTGCTTCTTTCAGGCTGGAAGGATTGGCATCATCGTTTTCTGGTCCTTTGTAGTCAATTCGGACTTCAACTGACTTTTCCATGGACGCTGGAAGGGGTACAGAGACGGGATCCCACTGGGGAAGTCTGTCTACTGTGCAAACAATATTTCGCTACAAAAGCAGCCTGGTCAGTGCACGCTTTCAAGAGACATCAACGAGTCAATCCTTGTCGGTTTCTTTTGGGTGGCAGCACCAGATGCGAAGCGTGTATGAAGGAATTTCGAACTACAAGACGGCTATTCTATCACTTCATGCATCAAAAGGCTTGTGCTCGCAAACTACGACGACAAGGTCTACGCTACGAACTGGGCCCGGGGCGGAATAGTACGGCTGAGGACAAGGACGCAAGTGCTTTCCCAATCCCGGCTCTTCCTTGTCAAGGGCCGCAACGTAATTGGAGCGCTTGGATAGCTGATGCAGAAGCGGCTGACGTAGAGGTTGGAGAAGAACCGGACGTTGACGACGAGCTCATGGAATCTATGGCGGACTTTGTCGAGACATTCGAAGGACATGAGCATGTGGAGGATCAGATAGAGCGGTGCAAGCAGATCCTTTGTCAATCTCCAGCTCCCTACTCGCAGGCGGCGGCTACTACACACTATTTCTTTGACACGGTGGAGAAGAACTACGAGCACATGGGACTACGGATCAGTCAGGTGCAGCTAGATCTTTTTCTCCGTATATTCCGATATCGAATGAGGATGACATGGTTTATTGATCCAGAACAATTGGATCAGCCCTGGACGCAAACTGAGTTGCAAGACAATGCATGGGAGTTTTGTCGGGCGGTGACAACGATTCCGGTGTGGAAGGCGAAACCCTACATACCACGGTTTATCAGTCGATGCCTGGTGTTTGTGCATTTTTTCTCAGGGGTGCGAAGGGAAAACGATCTCCAACAATACCTGGAGGAAATGGATATCCCAGACTCTTGTCATCGGGTCGTTCTTTCGCTTGACATTGTATTTGACGCTCGAAGGGCGGACCTTACAGTGACGGCCGTTCAGGAACAATGGATCACCTTCATCAAACGAGGTTGCATCTGTGGTATCTACGCCGGCCCCCCTTGCGAGTCGTGGAGTCGAGCTCGCAAGGGGGGCGGCCTGGCTGGACATACAGCAGGGGACGGAGGACCACGGGTGATACGAACAAGGGAATATCCACACGGGTTACCAGCATTGCGACTACGAGAGATTCACCAGGCGACCACTGCAAACATCTTGCTTTTGTTCACGCTGGAGGTGTTTTGTCTCATGACTGCTCTGCACAGAGTAATGGTTTTGGAGCACCCGGCTGAGCCGGATTCAGCCGGGGAAGAATGGATGGCTTCCATCTGGAGACTTGCAGCCACTCGCATCATGGAATCTCACCCTATGGTTCGAATCCTGACGGTGCTTCAAGGAAAATTCGGAGGAGCCAGTCCGAAACCAACGCAGCTTTTGGTGGTGGCTGGCGACATGGACGTGGAATCGATTTTGCAAGAATGTGCAACTACGAGTTTGCCTCCTGCGCTGGTTATGGGCCGAAAAGGCCATGAATTTGCGACGGCTTCTTTAAAAGAATACCCTGCATTGCTATGCAAAGCCCTTGCTACCATCTCGGAACGCTGGTGTCGGAAGTACGTGGCATTTCCCGATACAGGTGGGCAGGTGGCGATGCATGAATTTTTGGAGTTTACGGCGAGTCTGAGACAGTCGTTAAACGAGAGCGCCTTACGTGGGCCGGACTTTGCATTGTAAATTAGGGCAGTGTCATCAGACTCGATCATGCCGCAAAAAAAAAAAAAAATGTTTTAATTATCACTCTAAATGTACATCATATATCAGTACATGCCCATAAACATGTTTCAGATCGAGGTACTCTATATTCACTACACGAAACATCATCTCGTATCCACCGTCCTACAAAAAACAAACGGCCCAATCTCCTCTGCTTTCAAGTACCTCGTTGCGTTGTGACATCCAATCACCATGAAAGCTGCGCGAACATTATCGATCTTCAAACTTCTACGTGACACCTTGGATCAGTATCTCCAAATATATGACAAGAAAGTTTCTTTTGACTTAATGTAATTTCTTGGGAGGTGTTTTTTTTTGATGACCCTTTGGAATGTTCAGTGACCTCCAACGTTCGGGGATCTTAATCAATAATTGAATCACCTGTTATATGGTTTGTAGATACCCTCGTTGAAAACTAACAGCTCGCCCCTAAAAATTGCTGGCTGGAAGATGAATTTCCTTTTGAGATGGCCAATTTTCAGGGGCTATGTTAGTCTCACGGAGTCTGTGACTGTATATACTATCTGATCTTCATATCTCAAAGCATCTCTCGTCAGTTAATGGTCCTTTCCTCACTACCCACCACACCGAAAGTTCAATGACAGCTTCAACAATGTGAACTAAATTGTATTAAACGACAATGATTCACCAGCTGAAAAAACCCTGACACGATGCATCCTAAATCAAAAATATCAGTTAGGTTAAGCTCACTAGACCTTACTACAATTTGGCTAGAACCAAAAGTGCAAGCAACTATCGTTTTCAATTGGGAACCTCTTGGTCAGTTATTCTTGTTCTTCTTCCAATTAATTTGGTAGTCTTTGTGTTTGTCAGCTTTCGTTTTGCTTAACCTTTATGGTCGCCATCATCGTTGCATGCAAGGCACCACCAAGCAAGACCAAAGGCACCTGGACCTGAAGGAGAAGGGTTGATCAATGGTTGATCCTATGAGCAGTGATCATATGATCCCAAACTGGGTAGTATAATCCTCTATCTACAACACAAAAGCAACATTTGGTCACTGTTCCTATGAATAAAATGTAGATCTTATTCAGGTTCATATGTTTTGAATATGGCGCTGTGATATTGCGATGAGGATGATGCTAGTGATGAAAAGAAGTCAAATTCAACCCATTGAAAAGGCAATATGTGAAGCTATGAGTAATAGTCAGTGTCAGTTTAGTCGAAGCAAAGGCATTGATTGTCGGAATGGAACACTGGCTAAGACGCTCCTAAATACTCTCAGAAGCCATTCAGAATTTCCTGCTTATGGGAATTCTGAATCATTTGGTATAGTAGGTATTTCATTCCACTTTAAGAATTCATAGGCGTATGCTAGCTGTAATGCCTCCCTCAAAAGGCCATCTACTGAAGCTTTGATTATCAGGCTGGGGGCGTGGGGTCCTTGCCTTGTCATTGCAAGTCCCAAGGAAATTTCCCTTACCTGGCAATGGTGCTTACACTCCGCCACGTAGTATGGTTGCCTTTGTAAAAGTCATCCTTTGCATGCTTCAACATGCTCATCATAGATCAGATAAGTCTTCCTAACAAGATCATCTAAAATATGATACTGAATATACATACAGTGCATTTATATAGATATAGAGTAGATTAGATGTAATCATTTTGCACACACCATTTCCTGGAATTGCTATATTTAGAGGCATATCCCCCCTCCCACTCGTTCACATCCAAAAAGTGCAAACCAACCGAGATGCCCATATGGTGAGGACCAGGGTTACCCAGATCCTTCCAAGTGCATCCAGTTGGATCCACATGAGCCACCAACAAAAAAAACGGCCCTACTTTCCATTGAAGACTGGTTGGTTAATAGGGATCCTTGTAAGGTGTTTTTTAAAATAATCCCATATAATCCCTATCTCTAAAATATATATAAGCAAATATATGTATATTTAAATATATATATATATAGCTGGGTAGGATTTCATCCCCGATATACACTAAACAACAAGTTTTTTTTAAATTGCTCAAATCGAACCAATGAGCTGCAAACAAAACCGGCATGGCAGATGTTGCTGCATCTTAGCCTTAGTCTCACTGTGAGTGAAAGTATCATCAAATGCTAAGGAATCTAGGGGTTTCCTAAAATGGTGGATTTCCCCAACAACCATGGGTTTTCCTACTAAAAATGATCATTTTTGGGTGTTTTGGGGGTACCACCATTTTCGGAAACCTCCATCTGTTCTGGGAATTGTACCTCAGAATTCAAAAGCAATGATTTTTTGTGACAGCACTTGCACATCAGGAAGGGTGTTGCGCTGAAGAGGCATAAAAAACGTCTTCAATGTTCTTATAGTTCGCCAAGAAAGGCTTAAGCTGGATGAAAATAATGACTTTCCATACAAGGGGGTGGAATTTCGTACTGCATAACAAGGTTGGATACATGCGGTTGTCTTAGTATGGCTTAAAATCAAACACATTAACCATCATTGGCTGGCTGACTAGAAACCTATTATATCCTATATCCATCTGTTTGAGTTGGACCTGTCATCCTGCGACCTCACAGGTAGGAATCCTTCGTTCGGAAGGGTGGATCCTCCAACCAAGCACTTGTTGGGAAGTCAATGATCGAAAATTTTGAAGGTAATCTCAGGTATGTGAGTATAGGTACTACCTCTCATTTGCTAACATTGCAAACAATAGAATGCGTGGATGAATTCCTGGATAACAATAATAATATCATCATATGGTTGACAACCATTTGTTATACAAGCATGTACATTATGTGAAAAGATTACATATGTAAATCTTAAATATGTAATAAGATACTTATATCTATAGACAGTGGCTTGCAAATCACAAGCATCTTGAAGTCTTTAAGTCAGTAAACATCTACATCATTTACACATTCCAGTGATTCTCCAAGGTTTATTTACGGCTGCCGGCCACCTTCCAAATGTCACACACTGACCCCCCTTCTGGCAGACCCCAGCGCCTGTGGCAAAGAATGTGCTGCTCTACCACGTGGCGCATATACAGGATGATCCTGTCACTAAGGACATGGACATGGTTCATATCCTTAGGTTCCCTAATCCTCATGGCAATCTGTGTGATCATCATCATCATCATCATCATCATCATCATCATCATCATCATCATGATTGTCGGTCGAACCAATTGGGGATTTTGGGGAGATTCCCTTACTTTTCATCACCATTTGGGGTGACCAACCCCCGCGATCAAAGGTCGCAATGATATTTGCCCATTCCTCGCCTCGGAAGAAAGCACATGTTCAAGAGCAAACGCTCCCTGGTGCCATGCGCATAGGATCCATGTATGGTATATGTACCTACATTTACCATAAAAATGAAGCAAATGTAGGTAAATATACCGTATTACCATACATTGAGTCGTCTGGGATGAGGATTTTTTGGAACGTTTTTATTCAAAGCTATGGTAGAAAAAATCCGACTTCTGTGACACTCTGACCGACGGATCCATGGGACTGACGTGTCGATACATGCATTTTCATACATGTACCATGGAAATCAACCATTCATGTCGGGAAATAAATGTTAATATAGCTAGGATATTTACCTACATCCTGTTGATTTTTGTGGTACATGTAGGTATCATGTAGGTATATACAAATATACCATACATGGATGCTATGGGTCACTTCAACAAAAAGGAATTTCGGTAGGCCTTCCTTTACTAAACCTACTAATCCTTTTATCAACTATAGAAATCATTCCGGTATGTAAGTGTTACAAAGACATAGCAATAAGGATCCGGGTACGTCCATCTTAACATAGCAATAAGGGTCCGGGCACGTCCATCTCCGAAGAGAAACAACAGTTCTCAGTCCATGGTGGTGGGATTCCCCTACTTTTCACCACAGTAACCACAATTTGGGTATGGGGAACCCATAAAAGGCATAAGAAAACCATGGACAAAAACATTCGTCTCGTGTGCCAAAATTTGTTCGGAGCCATGGTTGGTTCTCCAGAAACCGAACAAATACTCTCAAGGTGCACTCCGACCTGTTACTAGAAGGGTTATAACTCCACGTAGAGGGGTGGAATAACACCAGTTACTGTACCCATTTAAAAGGCCATTTATATAAGGCTTATTTCACTCCATTTATAAACGATCGTAGGGGCCCACCTTGTAGGATACGAAAAGTGCAATAAGGCAACTTTCAAAACCAGTTTACTTAGTACAACAATGGTGTCATGTTCCACTTCCAGGGAGGAAATGCCAGTCCCGTTCTCAACCCCATAATTTCTATAGATGTGATCCGGGATGCAGTTTTTTCCCTGCGAACCTGTCTAGAATCTGGTCCAAATGTAATGTCACTCATCTGGTAAACCATAAAAAGTAAATATCCAGCAGTACTTCGTGAGGTTTGGTGTTTTGTAACTGTTTTTTGGGGGTCCCATTACTTCCTCAAGAGGATCTCAAGAGGTTTAGTTTGTCGTTTCAACCATTCAAAACATATGATTATACATTGTCGGATTGGAGGATTTCCCCAAACAAATCGGAGTCAAACAATTCATTGATACAAATCCTTGAAACCACCATTTTAGATAAGGTTTTGCCAACTTTAAAACAAAACGAGGTAAAGAGGATGGCGGGCTAAGGCCAAACCTGTTGAATATATAGGAATACATACCATAATGTTGATGGAAGAAGTCCTACACTACCTGGGATGTATGAAACCTTGTAAATAATGGGATAAACTACCAACCTCCACTGGTTAGCAGGATTTCTTCCATCAACAGTACCACACCAAAAATGCCCTGCACTTTCAGTTTTCTCCAGAACACCCACCAAATCCGGATTGGCGCCTCGAAAGTGGACTCCATCGGATCCCTTAGGAAAAAAAAATCAATGGATTTCTTCAAGGTGGGCCCAACAACCAGATATAAGTTGGGATGAAATAACTCCACTTATTTCGGGGTGAAATATCCCCAGTTAAAACCAACACAAAATTTAACATATTTACATACATCATCATCCTATAAAGTGGGATGATGTACCAGTGAAAAAGTAGGGTGAAACAACTCCACTTTTTAAGGCTATCTATGGGAACCCCATAATCACATTTATAACGATCGTAGGGGCCCACCTTATGGGCCAACATGGAGACATAACGACAACAAATTTTGGGACAACATTGAGCATTGACATCCCTGTGGATGTCAATAATTTTGAAGAAAATTTTACAGAAACACCATCCACTTTGAGAAACATAGAAAACAATCTTCATGTATTAAAAATCAATCTGTACATCAAACGACGGGTCATGCTGAAACCTCTCCCTAAATTGCTGCCCTTTCAAGCAACGCGTCATCAGATCTTGAATCGACCCTTAGCGTCAACCTTTGGGAACAAATTAGGTTACCAACAAACAAACACAACTGGTTGGTTTCAACCACATTGAAACATACTACATGGTGAAGTGGCTATGCAACAATTCCGCGAGTAGGGGTGCGAAAATAACAAACATCTTTGAAACCACCAACTATAGACCAAATACCAGAGATTCCAAGTATCAAAATGTATGTTTTTTCTAACATTGGGCCACCAGCCAACTGTGAACTCTGGATGTTTTGGCAGGCGATCTGAAAAAATCTTCGCAGGGCCAAGGGTCTCATGCTTGCTGGCAAAGATCGCTAAGATCAATGCTGCCTCTGGGAATCTCTGGGATGTCCATGGTACTTAGTAACTGGGTTATAACCCCTATATAACCCGCTATATAAGTAGATTATAAGGTTATAAGTCACTTAAGTAAGTTATAAACCAACTTACTAACCAGTTACTAACTTCCATGAACATCCAAGCTTGCTTTTTGATACAGGAAAAGAGGTCCGAGTTGTCGTGGTGTCGGGCTGGAGACATCAGTAAACTTGTTGGTCCTGTATAAGATTGTATAAGTATGTACACACAGATGGCAACGTAGATCATGTTTTTTTTTTCGTCTTGGGAGATGCAAACCATCTACATGCATAAGCTGCATAAGTAATGACACGTTTATATATACAAACAAATATACCTATGCCCAATACATCCCAATACATCTAATACAGAAAGACCAAATACATAGAAAAATGATGAAAGATGTACTGTATAATCAACATCTATGGGATGTGAAACCTGATCCTTGAAGCAAAACACCCTTTTTTCGCACTTGAAACAAACGAACAAATATTCAAGTTATTGCTACTTGTGGCGTTCCAATCCCAAGTAGTACGTGGTTAGTCACCACCATTTATAAGCCATGAATGGCCATTTGAAAATATTTGGAAGGGGAACAACCCTACATAGGGATACATAGGGGACTTACTAGCCATGTATGGTTCTTAACCATAACTAAATGGGATGATCCTCCAAGTAATAGCATTCCAATCCGCGGCCCAGCCCATGGGGGGAGAATTTTCCAGATCCAAAGCTACCCTTTCGAGTTCTGTCCGTCGTTTGGTGACGTCGCGTCAAGCTAGCTAACTGAGACATACAGATATGTATGATATGTGTATATAAATATAAATACTATACATGTAGACTAGCAGGGTACGTATAAGTATAGGGTAAAAGTAGTTTTATTCCCCTCCTTGTAACTATATATACAGCTCGTATACGTGCCCTGGACCCTGCCCAACTTCAAGGTACTGCAAAGATATATAAGATCTGTAGAAATCGACTCGGCTGAATAATGACATCTTTCTCTTGTATAGGTGAACATGTCCATCATGCAAATGATGAAATGCCTCAGATTGGTACTCTTGAAATCCTAAAGTCGACATATGGCATCATATGGCAAGGAACATGTCAAGGACCCCCAAGAAGCTTCCCAAACTAAACATTCCCATCTCGAGTTGTTCTTTGGATTGGATTTTTGGAAACAACTTGGACTGGAGATCCTACTTTCATTAAGTTCTTGTGAGATCTTTCTCGAACATATCATGGGAATCAAAGGGGCCCACCTCCTCCAATGCGAAAAAAAAAACCTAAGAAGGCCTAGTCAAGGGACAAGCAAGTGGTTAAACACCTAAGCCCGGCTATTTCCTGCGGGATTCTGTAGGCATTGGGGGAGGTGGGTCCCCTTTAGCATCCCGCATGCTATCGGCACCTTGGGTTGGTCTGCATCCTCCGCCGCTGTGATGACGTCCTTTCTTCGGGGCGAAAACGTGACAAACGAGTGACAAGAGGAGTTGAGGGCAGTAAAAGAAATAGACAAGTCTTGATGTATATTCGCATCTATGGAATATTCAATATCTATACTACATGAAGGGCTTAAATTTATGGTGAATGTAGGTAAACTATGCCAGAATGTGTATAACAATATATATATAATATAATATAATACCTGGCACCAATTCTTCAAAAAACATGAAAGTTTACGTTACAGTCTGGTAAAAGAGAAAGCTATGAAAAACAAAACTATGTAGAAAAAAACAAAACTATCCAGGATTTACAGCAATGCATTGAGGAGTTAATATACGTTCCGATGTTTTTTTGGATTTCGCTTTGGTGGTGACATCGTTGAATTTTTAATTCTAAGATTAGATCACTCGAACTTGGTAAAGGGGAGTTTGGTTTACACTTTACACCCAATCCTTGGCTTGAAAATAGCATGATCATGTATATATATAAATATTTCTTAAAGAAATACATATACACAATATAAACTATACAGACTATACATAATATTCAACAATCTATATCCTGGAAGTCCAGCCGACCAAACAAAGTGGCTGGTCTTTAGATCCATGGATCAAGGATTCCTACCAATGGGCAAACCGTTTGGTCGACTTGTAATATACAAATCCCTTTTGTTTCTAACTTGTAACTTAAACTTCAAGCGTTTGATCATCCATTTCTCACTTCAATTCTTGGGGCGTCCCGGCGTCCCTACCTTTGAAAGGATTCTCTCCCGTTTCCCAGTTGCGCAGCTGCCCAACCTCTGGAATCCCCATCTCTTGTGCATGCCTCAGTGTACGTGAGGATTTTTCGGTGTGAGTGAATGGAACCCCTATTTGCAGCGGAGTCTCAGGAGATGTTTTAAGGGTTCATTCATACCTCCTCAAAAGGTGTTTGGATGCAAGTTCATTCCTGAAAGCATTGATTTGCATCAGAAATACACGGATATCAGGATATATGACATTCAGGTTCCAAAAAAAACGGTTTTCAACAAAAAACAAACCATAGTTCATGTTCATATGGATACCTCATATCCTATCAGGGCTATTACTTCACCAAAAAAAGGTTGCTACACTCCCTCAAACTAACAGTTCGGCCTTGAAAAAAGGCCGAAACCAACCAAAAAGGAAGCGAGCGTTTGTCTCCCAACCACCATGTTTAAGGAGGAACTATATGGTAGATATAGGGAGTATTGCGTCAGCAATGCTCCAAGTAGCTGTTTCAATTCCGTGAGCCGCATCTCCAACAAGGCATCTCGAGCATCTCGCGCCACTTCCTGAGCTCCCAAATGTTCCAACGAATTTTGTAGGTTTGTAATGCAAATGATGAGAAAATCTCAGTTGAAATCTTTGTAGTATGAGAACCTCTGACATTGAAAACCATACCATTTGGCCAAATGATACCATTTCACCAACCTAGATTTCCCTGAAATAAGGGGCTGTCCCTTCCAAAACGCTACCGTTTGGGGATTTTGGTCGGTGGGTGAGGTATATCTCAATTTTGAGGCAGCTGATTGCGGGCAGGTTCAGATCTGTCCGCGCCTCAAGGACCAAGGACGATATTTTTGTCGGAAGCTCAAGTCTTAATGTACTTCTTTTCAACATCAGCCAAGGCCTCTTTCCTAGCCTTGTTGTAATTCTTGACCCAGGCCGGCTTCTCTTGGAATCAGATCTTTCTTTCAAGAAATCCACTGCCGATGCCGTGTTCATGTCAACCTCGTTCTACCATCATTTGTCTTCAGAAGGATCCTTGATCATCCCTTGGGTCATCAGGAGAGTCACCAGCAATTTGATTCCTTTGGCCTCCTCCTGACTCACTGCCATGGATTTGCCATCTTGGAACGTGATGATCCTTTCCATGTCTCCGGTGCTGAATCCGACAGGGCTTTCAGCTACGCTGATGGCCCATGTCATCACCTCCATGTCACTCTATTTCTTCTCACGAAGCTTGTCCAGCCCCTCTAATGCCAATTTGAAAACTGACTGAGCTACTGGACCACCTTCTGGCAACTGACGGTTTTGCCTTCAAAGATTTTGCACCTGGGACAGAAAAAAAAATACAGTCCCATCACTCTCCGTTTTTGTCACCTTTTTGCTCCATGAGTCCCTCGAAAATCGAGAATCCTTGCTGGCAGAAGGCATCGAAATTGAAATGAAAGGAAAAGAAAAGAACATTTTTTTTCGAAAAAGAGAAGAAAAAGAAATTCATGCAATTTATCCTGAGAAGGTTGATGTTTTTTCCATCGCACTCAAAGAACCAGTGGTACCAGGTGCACCTTACTCAATGGTGTAGACTACGTAAATTCGAACACATGCACGAAAATCGACTCGAAACATATTGAACGGCAATCCACATTCAATTAAAAAATACCTCTAGAAAGTGGGGTCTTTATGTCGGCACAAGTGTTGGGACGCTAATGGTGATTCCAAAACCATGCACAAGTTGATATGTGAGCCACGAAAAAACCCTCTTACTTTCGATTGAATTGGTTGTTTAATCGGGATCCTTCTATAATAGTTTCTGGTAATCCCCACATAACTGTGTAGCATAATCCTCTATATACCCGAAACAATAAGGGTGGTTTTCATTGTTCATGGGAAGGTCACTCCGGTATATCCTAACATAGCTGGCTGGAATATCCACCACAGGAAAAGATAGGGATTTTCCAGCCAGCTGTGTTAGTTTACGGGAAGGTATCCCAGCAAACGCACTTGCTGCGTTTCAGCATACTTGTAGCATATAGCCATCTCCGAAAAGGGCCATACCTGGAAATGAGGCAAAAAGGCCTCATATATATATATATACATCCATGTGTGCACACATCCTGGTTGGTTAAGAACAGGATACTGCTTCAATAACCAGACCACAAGCAATTTCATCCTCCCAAAAATGAAGACAACACCAAAGCTAGTAGTCGTCCAACCTTTGTTGCCCTTTGTTTTCAATCAATGTCTGTGAAACCGACAAAATACATAGTTCATCACCCTCGAATTCAGGCCTCGCAGTCAAACTGTTCCCCCTTTGCACCGGGACCGGAAACGTCGTTTTGGGGTCGTTTTGGGAAACAAACTCGTGTGCAAAGAACATATGAGCAACGGCCACAAACCCTTATGGCATTCCATGAAATCCTGAGTTCATAACGGGCTCCTTAGATATACTGGCTCATCAATTATCTCTACATAACTGGGGAGTGTCATTATAATCCTTACACCCATGTAAACTAACGTGACATTGGAAAATCCCCATTTTCAATAGGAAATACATCTTCCAAAGGGTGGATGTTCCATTGTCATGTTACAGTCATGTTAGTTTTGGGGGTCTAATATTTCATAGCAAATAACCAGGGTGAACTGGTCGCCCCTCACGTGAGCCACGAAAAAAAAATCTGTCCATTGAATCCTGGTTGTTTAAGAGGGATCCTTTTAATACTGTTGATGGAAGAAATCCTGCCCCAGTTGATAGGTAGTTTATCCCATTATTTACAGGGTTTTATACATCCCGGGTGGTGCAAGATTTCTTCCATCAACAGTATTTGTAATGGTTCATGAAAATCCCTACGTAACTGGGTAGCATTTCATCCCTATATACCCTAAACAACAAGGTGTTTCTCATTGCTCATGTATTTTTCCTGTTTCCAAGCATCCAAGATGAGTTGTGCCAGTGCCACTTTTGGATTCTCTTCATCCAAGGCAGCGTCAATCCTTGGGAGCAGTTTGGGAACAGGGTGTCGTTTGGGGAGGGTGGAGATGAACCAAGCAAATAGAAATGACAAAAAAAAACATAGAACTCAAAACAAAGGGGGTATCTTAGGCTTAAGGAAATTGATTTGAATACATATAGAATATATTCGATAGATTCATACAGGGTGGCAAATCAGTCTAGATACACTATATGATACTATATGTATTGGGTCAGTGGATAGTAAAAATGAATTGTACAAGCTTGGTCACTAAAAGTAAACAAATCACTGTAGATCTTGGTGATCGTGGGTGAGGGTAGCCCTAAAATGAATCTAAACACAATGTGATCTGCATGGTTTCAAGGCCTGAAGCACATTGCAAAGCAAACAATGGAAGCAACCACTCATCATGTTACGATCATACCTTAATCCCCAAGGGCATAAGAAGATCATATCAACTCTTCCTCCCTTAACCAATGAGGATATCTTTATGAAATAGGTTGGTACGGTACAGATAGGAAAAGCAATGAACGTCGTATCCAAAACGCATTCATTACGTAGATGCATCAACCAGAAGTACTCACGTCTGTCGATACGAATGCAGAACCGAAGTATCCAAATGATCTTGCGGAACACCCGTAGATCAGACAGAGTCATGAGTTATTTTGATGAATCAATCAAATACAATGTTATCTAAGTTATCTATGTCAAACTATGCATCATATCAAACATCATTGGAAGTATATAATGCCCAAAGGTGTATTATACCTCATAAACTATCCAAATGTATTTACGTGACTAGACCATACATTCAGTATCTGGGTTATATAAACAGAAGGCTTTGTCACCTAGTACCAGTGACCACCAGGAGGTTTAATTTTGAGGGGATTCCTATTTACAAACGTTTGCCACTAGTTCTGGGAAAAGGGAGCTTCCCAAGGAATATGTATGAAAGGCATTTGTCTTAGTTTCCTTTGAACAAAACATGTTTTGAAACCAACCAAGTGGCAAATAAGCCGACAGTTTTGTTTATTGCACCAAACAAATAGAAGTTTGTTTCTGTCATTGCCACACATCGCTACGTTACACAAACATTATTGACCATACAAACATGTGAAACCTATCTACACCCTGGAAAATTAATATGGAACCCAAAAATGGAGGTTTGGAAGATGATGTTCCTTTCCAAGAGTGAATTTCAGGTTCCAGCCGTTAGTTTTCGGGGCAGTTCCAACACATGAAATCTACAATCTACACGATCTAAATGACTTGTGAAACCCTACAATCAACTGTAAACCTGCCTAATTCCTACATGACCTACACACAAATCAAGTCAGCCTCAATTTTTCACCCCACACCGACCCGTAAACAACGAATCTACATCAGTCGTTCAACCCATAAATCTCCATCCTTTGCGGAAACCACCTCATTTTTTTAGCCATAGAAACGTATCATCTGTGCAGCCATAGATGAAGGCTCTCTGTTTCAGTTCTGTGACTTTCATGCCCGCAAGTTCCACCTGTTTCAAGGGGCGGATGGTGAAGAGAAGAATCTGGCAAAACACCCCACCGAAAGGATGTCTCTTACACCCGTTGCAAATATGCATACACGCTACCTGATTTTACTGCTGCAAGATTGCTGAACAGTGAGCAGCATCTCTCAAAATAGTGTTTGCCTGTTTTAAAGCCATCTCATGCTTGTTTTCAGTCCGCAAAAATGATAGAGACCAGGTACTATATGTGTGTGTGTGCAAATATGTAGTCTACATTCTACATATGTTTAGATTCAATGTGAGTTTATATTGAAAAGACACCAATTCTTTTTGGGCAAACATCCATAGTTGGCGGAGTGTTCTGAAACTAATGTGTCAAAATGTGATTTGTGTTGGGAAAGAATAGTCCAAGGGTTCTCTTTGATATCCCACCCGTGGAAAGTGATAATTTCAATCCAACTATTGAACTTCCCAGAGCATACCCAAACTCAAACATGAACAAACAAGCAAACTAAGCAAACACACACTCACACACACACACACACAAAATACACCAAGATACTTGGAAAAAAAAGCAGAAGTGACCTTTGAATTCCTAGTCAACTTTGGCATGGGTAAAGTAATCTCTGTATAACCGTAATATAATCCCAACTACATGGCTGATGGTCATAAGTTGAAAGATATTTAAAAATCTACATATTTAGGTTCTAACTCCAGTTGCTTTTATCCACAAATGATCCTCCCAGAACAACATGCCGGAAGATATCGATTATCTTCACTAGATATTTCAACAAACCAAACTATCTTCCAACAAACCTAACTTCCATCAACCCATATCTATCATATCTTTCAACACAAAACAACTAGGATTGGAGCACTCCGACAATCCCCCCCTAAGATCTAACATCCCATGTCAACCAGCTGACTTACCCAACACCCCAAAAAACGTCCCGGAACCACGACGGATGTGACCTTCAAATCCATGAAGGCATGTGCGAGCTCCGGCACTTCTAGAGCCTTCAAAAAATAGAGGATTCAAAGACAAAAATCCAACAAACGCCTGGAACATACCCCACCCTAAGAATCCAGACATCCCCAGAAAAGGAATATAGGTGTAATCCCTTTCTTAGGACATATCTGGATGCTTAGGGCCAGACATCCCCAAAATTTAAAGACCCTTATGCTGAAAAATCCCGTCTGGTTTTGGTGGTTTTGGAGGGGGCCCAAATTGGGTGCCGAAAATTCTCCACCTTCTCTTCAGGGTATTGATACAGCACTAGGGATATATCAAATAGGAACGGATTTCCTGATTTCCCTTCATAAACAGGTGATTAAGGGTCTGGCGTCAATGGAGTTTCCTGGTTCCCTTAATGGGTGGTAGGTGATATATAATCACCCAATTGGCATTATATACCACTTGTATATTGCCAAATGGGTGATTATATGCTACCTACCACCTATTAAGGGAACCAGGAAACTCCATTGATCTGGGGTATGTTCGAGGGATGTGTTGGAACTTTGTTTTGAACGATCCAAAGAACAAAAAACATACCAAATACAGTCCACATAAGCACTTGCAAGGAAACCATCTCCAAAAGAAACTACTCTTCCAACCCCTACTATTGCAGGTGCTATGTGGGGTTTACCGAATGTCTACTGAATGTATGGTCCGTGATTTACCTACAAGACTTAGTCCTTTTAGGGTTGAGTGGTCAGGCATGATTTTGGACAAAGTAGTTGCCACGCATGTAGATCAAGTTCAAGACTTTTAGAAAATATTTGAATCTATATTTTCCACACATATCTTGTGCACATTTTGTTGACAAATTGAATGTATATATATATAGATAAAGAATAAGATCTTGGGTGGGTAGGGATTCTAGTTAAAGCATGAAGGTTTCATCTGGAACTTGGTGTAAAACCCTATCAGGTCGGATGGTAACCCGAATCGTTGTCTTCGAAAACAACTTTTGAGGCTTCAATATATCATTGCTTGGACTTGTTTCAACGGCTATGATCAGCCCCTTCTACAAGCCATGAATGGCCAATTTGGAAGGTGAACAACGCTATTTAGGGGACAACAACTAATCATGGTTATTAAGCACATAACATACTATATAACTGGGACAATCCTCCAAGGATTGGTTTCCACGTAAAAAAAAACACCATTGAATCAATAAGAGTCAAAACCTTTTTTGAGAAGCCCTGTAATTTAGAGATACATCCTAAACTAATGACATTGTAACCACCTGTAGCCACCTGTAGTGACGTTTGTCACCATGTTTATCTAGACATCTATGTTACGACACTGCAAACACATGTTCATGTTATTGTTCAAACAGTCTAAAAACATCTTTGGGGTTCCAGGTAAGCATATATTTGATTATATCTGGCAAACATCTTGGGGTCACTTGCCCATCGAAATTGCTCATGTAGCTGTTTGGTGGTTAAACCAACCCATCTGACAAAAATATCCGTCATATTCAATTCGAGCGTCTCCGCAGGTGGGCGTAATAAAGTCATCGTTCAATCCATCGAGATAACTGCTACTGTTTCAAGCTAAGCAGCAACTCCAAAACTCGTTGCTCATTGTCAATTTCACACTCTCTTAAGGTCTCGTCTACAGATTACGAAAACAATATGCGCAGCGCAGGTCAAAATTGGGAATCATGTTCCCAATGTTCCGACCAAAACTTCCCCCCAAAAAAGTGAAACCACACCTTTTATTGCTGGGTCATATAAACCCCTTAATATAACCTTGTATCCTCACTCTCTTAAAGGGGTTGGTAACCAAAATCTAAGTCACATTGACCCCTTCTTTAGGCCCGCCAAAATGGTAAAAGGACGTAGGCCTGAAAATCATCAACCCTATCTAGTTGGCGGTTGAACCAACCCATTTGAAAAATATGCTAGTCAAATTGGATCACTTCCCCACAAATCAGGGTGAAAATAAAAAATGAGTTGCCACCACCCAGAAATCATCAACCCTTATAGCTAAACAACCATCCCAAGAAAGATACAGCACACCCCTAGCCAACTATAAAAGGAATCCCTTTATGGCCTTTTGGTAAAGGTTTCTCGGGGTGTGTTCCAGTTGGGTGTGTTGAAACAACCTTAGAACCCATGGGTGACTTGTCGGTTCACTTCTCCTGGGTTCCCAAACAGCCGAGGTCGTTTGGGCAGTGGCAGTATGAAGTTTCAGCAGATCGGAACAGATGAGCCTGCCGCCGCAGGTCGGCCAAAAAAAACCACATCAGTATTACTATCTTGCTTTGGCTGTTTGGAAGACGGGACGATGATGGATGATGGATGATGGATGCATGGATGAAGATAACGAGTGCTGGATTCCTTACATTTTTTTGTTGGAAACAAGTTGTCACTTTGGCCATCACATGTTTGTCATCATTCTGATTTGTCTTCTTCTCACCGCTCTTGACCCGCAAAATTTGTGCAGGATCTCCCCATACGATGTATGTATGTTTCGCTGCAGGATTCTTACGATGCTGCAACGTTGGGCAATTATTTACATCCCCGAAAACTAACCATACACCTAAAAATACACCCCTGGAAGTTTGGAGACTCCGACTGGAACCATCTTCTTTAGGGTCCATGCTAGTTTTCGGTTCGTGTAATTCGTGTGGTCGGTTTATACGTGAAAGCTGCGAGCTTTTGGACTCATGTGGTCAATCCTTTGCAAGCAATGCTTATTTGTTTTCCCACAAACACACTGTGTAAAAAACGAGGTCCAGAGCAGACTTTAAATCCCTAGACATCCAAATACCTCCTGAGGTTTGGTGCTTTAGGTACTGTACGTTTTTGTGGGTCCACATACCGAACCTCATGGAGGTATTTTGGATGCCTAGGGAATATATGAAATCTATCCAAATTATATTATTTCACCTACCTAGATTCTAGATTCGAGAATTCCTTGAAATAAGGGGTCCCATTTCCTTTGCTATTCGCTACCTTTTGGGGATTTTGGTCGTGTGAGGTCGCTATAATTTGACCAACGTCAACTCCTTAGCCAACTTCAACATTCAGGCGAAAGGCCTAGAATCCTCACGTCCAATAATCATGCTTATTGTGTTGTAGAATGCATATTACGTATGTATGTATATATAAATATATTTACATATATGTATATGTTTAGAAATATCGTTTATATTTATATTATATTAACACAAATTA
Organism: Breviolum minutum Mf 1.05b.01; assembly: GCA_000507305.1. Lineage (NCBI taxonomy): Eukaryota > Dinophyceae > Suessiales > Symbiodiniaceae > Breviolum > Breviolum minutum. The sequence goes on from DF239166.1 coordinate 115,727, forward strand.
CTTCCACACACCAAAAAAAACCTTAAACATAATTCTGGCAACAATGAAGTCAAACAACAACACTATAGTTGGTGGTGGAAGCAACCCATCTGCTTGTCAAATTAGATCACGTTGCCAATTTTACAGGGTAAACCACTTCCAACCAATCCGCCAAAAGAAAAACAAACAATGACTAGATCTAATCGAACATATAAAAACAACATGGCACCAACAAAGACACCATCTCGACATATATAAAGGCAGGGCCATTCACCGGCCTCATCTTCTGATAGACACAACCCCTGGGTTTGTCCAGCCAACCAAACAAAGAATGGACGGCTGGACTTCCTGGGAAAACATCTTCACTTAAAACCCCCTAAGAAGGTGAGAAGAACCAGGTTGACATGTTTGATTGTTTGATATGTTAATCACTTGCAGCTAGTTTTTGTGGTTTCAACCCAACCCAATGTGAAACATATGAATTCGTCAAATTGGATCATTTCTCCATGTAGGAAATCAAAATAAAAAATATGTGAAACAACCACCTAGCAAGCAACCAGGTTCCAACTTCATCTGACCTTTCCGTATTGTCCCACCTGAAGAGATCAACTTTCGGTTCCTGGCCATCTTCTGCCTGGGACGAGAAACAAGTCGATTGAAACTGTGAGATTTTCGGGTGAAGCACCGAAACTAAAACAGAGAGAAACAGCACCTTTGACAACCCCCCCCCCCAAAAAAAAAACACCAAGCATGATGAACTACTGTTGATGGCTGAAATCCGGCGTTCACCAGTTGAGGTTGGTAGTTTATCCCATCATTTCCAAGGTTTTATACATCCCAGGTGGTTGTTTGGGATTTCTTCCATCAACAGTATGGGAACTTTTTGTTTGATGAATTAGGAGTTGGATCATGTTTTTTTGGGGGGAGGGGGTGAAGAATGTATACTATTTAGATGTGTTCTTGTTTTGGTTTCAACCGACTTTTGAAAGGCGATATATGGGAAATGTTGGAAATGTGTGGTTTCCATTGTTTGTCCAAATGAGGTTTCATTCGTCAACGTCTCCACCTTTCGGATATAACAAACGAACCTCCCAGCCCAGTGTTGGACTTCCCGAAATCGACCGGAGCCACACGTGCTAACAAAAAAGTATCTGGGATGTTCTTAGCTGTGTTGTTAAAGGATGTCAAAGGTTGAATCACCTTAGTCTATACCTTAACTACACATTTACATCATTAACACAATAATGAGTGATAAGTAGTTTTAACAATAAAAATCATAGTAGTACGAAATCAGATGAACAAATGTGTGTCCTCCTTTTCAATAAATCAAGCAATCAACATTATGTATATAAGGAGTCTAGTGCAATTCCATACCCTGAAGGATCACAACCCTTCTTGAGGGGTAGCGTTTCCTTTGCTCCCATTTTGTACTCCCCTAAGTGTCGGCGCATGACCCAAGCACAACCATTGAATCCTGCCCCAAGGAGAGCAACAAACCAAACCTGATGCTCTTCAAATAATTCGATGCAAATCTTGGTTCATTCAAATTAATTCCAGGATTTCAATTGCTTTCATAATTCCAGGTTTCAACTGCTTTCATAATCCCCAGAAACCAGGCTCAGGGTAGCATTTTCCCCCCAAACCAGGGAAGACAATTATTTCCACCCCAACCGCAAAAAAACATGTTTTTTCCAGACCGACCTGTTCCACTTCACGGTCAGAACAGCCTGCTGCCTGCTTTTGGTTTTCCAAAACCAATTGGCCAATCTTTTTGTGAGTTGAAACTGAGGGGTACTGGGATGTCCTGCTGGTGCTAGACGTAACTGGATTATTTCCCACCTATACAGATCCATGGGACGAGGCCGGTATATTTACTTACTAATTTATCATAAAATTCAACCATTCATGTGGGCAAATATACCATACACATATGGATCCTATGGGTATGTTACTTGGTTTTTACGTCTCATAAACAGATCGTACTAAAGAAACTTACTAAGTAATTACTATCACTTCCAGCCGGACACCCTAGTACATCCCCGAAACACTAAGTACATCCCTGAAATTTAAGATGGAAGCTGAATATTGAAAATGGGCACTTGGAAGAGGAGACCCTTTCTGAACATCCTTTTCAAATTCCATGTTAAATTTTGAAGAAATTGCGTTCTGAACATCATTCCATCATTCCCTATAGACATTTTTGATGGAAGCAATTTTTTTGTGGTTGAACTTGTCAAACCAAAAAAAATGAAAAAATATGAGCACAAGTCAAATTTGGGAATCCAATCTCCCCACAAATATTAAACAACCAAATCATTGCCCAAAGGATCCATGTATGTATGGTATATTTAGCTATATGTATATATATATATATTTACCAAAAAAAACAACAACCAAATGTAGCTATATAAATATACCAGTCCCATGGATCCTATGGGTTGGAAGCACCACCTGGAGACAGGTCATATGTATTTTTGATTCCTTCATCGTTGAGGTCCACTGATGAAAAACATGGGATAGTACAGTTGACTCAGAAATCCTGTGCCAGTTAAACCCTCTCAACAAGCACCAACCAAAAACAATTATGAAAAAATCTCAACCAACTTTTCGGCAAATGAGTCAACATCCATCCCCTAAAAGCTGAGTGGAGCTGGGGAATGGTTGGCAGTTGGCACCTTGGCTTTCTTCTTCAGCTCTGGCACTGATAAGTCTTGCAACTCTCCAGTGACTCGTCGCGCACGTTCCTGAGTGGCGAGGCCAAGCAGCCGGAGGCACCGGTGGATGAGGGACCTGACATCAATTTCAATCCCAGCAGTGACATGAACCATGAAATTCTGCTTGGTTCATGAGGATCCTTTGTTTCATGGCTTATGAAATAGTCTCTATATTATACCACCTGGAAAGGATCGATGGCGCAACGCAACTGCCATTAGTCTTGGTTTATCATGGCACCTTTCTAGGCCACCTTTTCAGGGGTTAAGCTATCTACTGTTACCGCAGTGTTCATTCACACCAAATCTTCAGAATCAAATGCAACCGACATTTGGCGTATGCTGGCCATCAGCATGCAACATCATTGTCCAAGTCGGGTCCACTGGAGCGTCATCACTAATGATGTCATCGAATCTGAGTTCCTTGGTGATGAAGTTGTATAGCAAAAATGCCAGCTACTTGGTCGGCCGCATTGGAAAAATTATCCACATGACACCTGGGAAAATCGGAGGTCTCTCACATCTACCGCATAGTAATTGTTCTGCTCTACTTGGCAGAACACGGTGGCTGATTCCACATTGGCCCCAAGGTGTTGAAGGGCCTGAGGACCAAGTGCTCGTCAATATCTCTTCTGCACTGTCCTGATCTGCTGCATGAACTCTCCACTGTTCTTCAAGAAAAGGCAGCGCCTGACCGCTCAATGGCTCATTGAGAGGTAAGGTTGACTACCAAACCAACTGACCATTGACTGACATCCTGTTGATGATGTAAGAAATCCTGCACCAGCTGATAGGTAGCTTATCCCATTATTTACAAGGTTTTTTCTACACATCCCAGGTCCCAGGTGGTGCAGGATTTCTTCCAGCAACAGTCTCCCTGCAAAAAACCATGGGGATTTTTTTCACAAAACATGCAATGCGGCTGTGGATTTGGTCAGCCAATTATCTTCTCCCTACGCAGGACCCAGTCATACCGAAACTGAGAGTTTCGAAGTCATCCCAACATAGCTTCTTGAAACGCTACTAGTATACCGCTATACCAGAATCATCCATTCCGGATGTGAGTCCTCCCGACCCAAACAAAACACCTTAAAAACAGACCTGAATTTTGGCATCCGACTTGGAGGTTGACTCATCCGGTATGCCGTTAGATACAAATTAACCCCATAGGATCGATTAGTATTAAGATATATTTACCTACCAGCTTACCTAATGAAAATCAACTATTCATGTAGGTATAAATATACGAGTCTCCATGGTATATCATGGTATACTTGCCTACATTTGGTTGATCTTTTTACAGTAAATGTAGGTATAAAATGTATAAATCTACCATGGATTTACTAAAGGATCTTAATCTGGTCAAATTATAAAAATTCACCAACCTAAATTTCCCTCAAATAGCCGGGGTCCCATTTCCCTTCCTCAAATTACCTTTAGGGGTGAGAGTTCTGACACCAGCTCCGAGTTGTCTGTTCTACATCCGACATCTCCAACTCACGTAACCGTGACCCGAGTCTCCAGAATCAACCTCCTCACAGCCACTTTCGGTTGTTCATCTTCTTCAGCCGCTTGCAGCTCTGCTGGCTCGCAAGCCCAGTCCTGGAAACTGGTTGGGACCCAGGACTCACCATTAAAAACATAAGTAGGGTCCGTTAATACTGTTGGTGGACGAAATCCTGCACCACCTGGGATGGTTAAAACCCTATAAATAATGGGATAATCATCATCCTTGGTGGTGCAGGATTTTGTCCATCAACAGTAACTCCACTCCCATAAGGACTCCATGTGACGAACAGTATATTTACCCATACATGTATCATACATTTACGCCAAATGTGGGTATAATATACCAGTCCCATGGATCCTATGGGACTGATATTTCGGGGTGAGTTATAACCCCAAATGAACCCCCCAATTATTCTTCGGCCACTTGTCGGGGCCCCATAATCCCATTTATAACTTGGCCCGAGGCCCACCTTGTGGAGGAAAGTTGAAATGAACGAGTGAGAGACCCTGACCAAAAATTGCTGAGAGACCCTGAGATGGTACATGAATCATTACTAATATACATTATACCAGTCAGTCTTCTAAAACATATATACGCAACATGTATTGATAGACCTTCTATATACCTACATGTACTGATATATACTGTTGCTGGGTTTTGTGGCAAGAATCATTGTTATGGCAAAGCCTTGTAAACATACACAAAACACCATTGCGACCAGGTACACCATCCCAGTAAGACTTGGACACCAAGTGGTCCAAGACACTGCAGGCATTTAGAGTCAGGAGATAACGAAGGAAACTGATTGAGGGATCTATAATTGGTGATTTTAACCAGCCCATCTGCAAAAAAAACATCTTGTCAAGTATAAACAGATGGGGTGATTCTTCAAGTCTTTCCATCTTTTAAACATCTGCTTTGAGGAAATCTTCAAAATAACAACAAACTAAACCCTGGAAAGTCCAGCCGACCAAACAAAGCGGCTGGTCTTTGGGATGATCCATGGATCAAGGATTTCCCCGCTCCTAAGCGGGAAAAAACTGAGTCGACTTGGACTTCCTGGGTAAACATCGAAAATATGACTTTTACAAAAAGCACCACCCTCATCTTCCAGTTCCCTATATATCTGGAACCAGAGGTCCATCGTTACCCGATAAAAAAAAATCTGTTTTGGGGGGTAGGGAAGCTGGGGTTATAAGTCTTAACCCCCTATAAGTGGAGTTATAACACCCTGCTTATAACCAACAGGTGCTCACCCGCTCCAGCCTCGGCGAGTCGTCGTAAATCCTTGGCCTTCATCGTTTCCATGTCCACCTTGGTTTTTCGTGGTTGGCGGATACGGAAAATGTTTCACTTGCAAAGAAAAAGGGTACTGGGATGTCCTGCTGGTACTTAGTAAATGGATGATTTCACCCTTATGGGTTGTTTCCGTCACCTAACTACGTGAAATAAACCAACTTACTAACTGGATACTAACCTCCATGGATACCCTAATAAAGAAAACATCAACATTTTATTGAAGAGAGATAGAGTGAGAACAATAGTGAACATATGACAATTGACTCTTAAACAATAGAAACGTTGTTTTTGAGAACAACTCCTGATGACATACAGAGACTTACTTCGGACTTGTCTTTTTTGGGGGGAACGGGCATTAGACTCTTTGATGCAGCTTGGAAAAAAAGGTTTAACGAAAAATATCTCCCAAATGGCGGTGAATGAGATGGTGACGAAGCCCATGGTACAATTCGTGAAGAATCACCAACAAAAAAACTAATCCAAGAAAATAGATGAAGTATTCCCATGCATAGAACCCATGATGATGGAAATGGTAAAATCTACCTGCAGGAATGGCGGTTCATCCCACCTTCCAACATTGCAGCACTTTCTCTTCCTCACGACGCAACTTGGCGGAACGCCGCACCGCGGCCGCCTGCGAAAGGGGCAGCGGTGTTTGCTCATCTCTACCCAGGCCTATACTTGGATGTCCGAGGAAGTTAGTAAATGGTTAATAAATTGGTTATAACTAACTTCCTGGGACATCCAAGCAGGACAAGGTTTGAAGTGCAGGTTTTTCAGAGGAAAATTTTAATGGGAAAAATCTGAACCTCCCTGCTCCCTACAAGATGGGCCAAAAACCAATTATACATAGGGTGAAATAACTCCACTTATTTTGGTGAAATAACCCCAGTCAGTGAAACCCATTTATGTTCGGCCATTTACAACGATCGCAGGGGTCCCACCTTGCACACCCAATTTCACCCCACGGTTGTTGAAACCCTTCAAGGTCAAAAGTCAAAACTGCAGCCCGGGTTATACAAAACTCATCCAAAACTCCAACTTGTGGAGGTTGAATCCCAAAAGGGTCTTCAAAAAAAATGGTCCCCCTTACTATCTATTGGAAATTTGGAACTTCTTGAAGGGTCCAGGTTTATATATACATAAAATCAGCCTTTTTGAAACAAATTCCGTTTGAGGTGGTGGTAGGTGTATATTACTTTGACGTGTGTGTTTTTGTACTTAAGCTTTTGTTGGGATAAGCAAGGCCATGACTGGTTTGTGTCTTGGGTCATGACTTCTGGAAGTTTCAAAGAGTTTGTATCTTCCGGTGATGGTTCATCAAGAATTATCGCATTTGATGTTAAGATAAAACAAGTAACACAAACAACAACCGCTTTGATACATCCCTGAAACTAACATGGAACACAACAATTGGTCATGCATATAGATGTTTTTGTTTCAATCCGAAACAGGCATTTTTCCGGTTCCTTGTTGGCTTTCCGGGGGGGAGTGCAAGATTTCTTAAAGAATGGGACGATCCGGCCATCTTCCATTTCTCACAGCGAAGTGCCCTTAACTTGTTTGCATGTGTTGTTTGCTTCTACAAAATAGCTCTATATACTTCAAGTAAACCATCTTGTAAAATTCCCACTGATAAATTCATAATTAGCTCAAACTTTAAGATGTGCCAACTTAAACTTAAACCAACTACAGTACCTTAGCATGTTGTGACAAGTTGGATTTTTCTAACCAACAACCATTCCGAAATCACCCGATGCCCTTATTCAGGATTGCGGTTTATAAGGAGGCTATTTAGTAATTATATACTCGCAAGGCTCAATTCACCAGCTTTTTGAAATAAGCTAGCTTCTCCTTCTGTGTCAGCATGAATATGTATTAAGTTTAATCTATTCTCCTCTTGAAAATGCAGAATCTGTTCCATCCAGCCATTCCAAACACTAAAAGTAGAGTAAACTTATAATACCTAGATTTGGTTCATCTTTATGGTACATGTAGCCATTACACTATACCCTAAGGATCCAGATATGTCCCAAGGAAGGGATTTCCCCTATAAATCTCTATTCTGGGGATGGGATGTTTTGACCATCAATCCTACTCTAGAAAGGGGTCTGAATTCTTAGGGATAGATCGAGTGTCCGGGCATCTTTGTTCTATCCAAGCAATTGGACCGAGTCTTTTTTCGTCGCCCACCTTCGCTTCATCCTTTTCGATGTCGATACTTCGACGTTTTTTGGATTGACGATCGCCTGGGAGCAAATTGAAGCACCCTAAGAATCATTGGAAGTTCCTCACCATTTTTGAAATCCCATGATTCTTAGGGCAAATTGAAGCCTCGTGAAGATTACCCCCACTGAAAACTAACAGCTCGCAAGCGAAAATCGAAAAGTGGGGGTTGGTTGAAGATGGTGATTTTCCCTGCAAAATTAGGCATCTTTTCAGGTGCATGTGCTGTTAGTTTCAGATATCATCTTGGTGGTTGAGGCACTTATCAGTACTGTAAAAATATGGCAAACATCTCGGTGAGAAATTCCAAGAAAATTGTCTCGAAAGTAACTAAGCTATAGATAGATATGGTTGTGTGTGCTCAAAACATCCAGCAAAGCTGAAGAAAATAAATGAAAATAAGTTTGCTTCTTCGGTTTCCATGTTTTTAACAAAGCAAATGTTGTAGACCCCCAAGGCTGTAAAGGATTGAAGTGCTATCTAACAAATATATCATTACCTTTTCCATGATGTTGGGTATCCATGTCAAAACATTTCTAGCGTTTATATTGCGGGGCGATATAACACTTTCAAATATGAACCATCTATCTACTTCTCCTGAAATTTTAACCGGACATGTCTACTCTAGTAGTTCATATTGGCTACTGGTTATAACTCAGTTGTTGTTATCACTAACCTTTAATCTCCAATTTCTGGCACACAGTTTTTTTTGTGAAATTGTAGGAATTCAGTTTCAAAGCTGTCGAGTCTTTTGTGGCTGGAAATGATTCAACGACGTAACGAGTGGATAGAGTCATGAGAATCTAAGGTAACCCCACCAAATGGCCACGTTTCCCGCAAGCTAGCCCTCTTAAGGGATTTTTATCATGAACCTTATACAAGGCCCTGGGTCTTCTTAAGGCCTTATATTTCCTAGGGGCGATGGTGGTGGCATTTGGGTGGGTGGGTGCAACCTTAGATTCCCATGATCAAGTGGTGAGATGGTGTAGGATTTGATTTCCAAGTGGAAGGGATACACTGCAACCATACTTTTGATAGAAGAAATCAAGCTAAGCACTTAGCACTTGAGATACCCCTGAACCCCTTGCAAAATTAAGAGATCATTCATATTATGAACAGGTTAGCAAAATCTCTGCCTTCATTTAACCAAGTGGAAAAGAATGACAATGCCTACAAAAAATCATTCTGAAGCATGTCACCAGACCAAACGGACCCAAAGTCTTTATTTCCTCATTATGGCATGGTCATTTACCTGCATATGATTCTTGGAATGCTTATTTCATTTAACATAAGAGCATTGAAAGTTGGAAAACGAGGAAAACTACCAATTTTTTGGGGTTCCAGCCGTTCGTTTTCAGGGGTATAACTCACAATAAGCTTTCTGCCCTACGTATCCTGACCCCTCAAAACTGCCTTTTTTGAGGACCAAACCCCATGCTACACAGGTTCAAACCCTTGCATTGGAGGGTCCCAGCTGATCCTTATAGGGTGGTTGGCAGTCAAGTATACTGACGTATCTCCAATGCCAAGGTCTGGAAAGAAATCTTGGCCGAAAATGGAATTTACTTCTTGGTTGGTCGAATTTTATCTTGGAAAACATAAGAAAGTAGCATTATTTTAGGCAACTGTGCCTGGTTTTAAGGGTAAAGTTGATGGAAAGTAATAGCAAACGGTGATTTAACTCGCTCCAGAAAAAAAAAACCTCGAAACCACCAACTATAATTAATGTGGTTGAACTTGAGCCCTACCTCAATGCCGGTTCCCAGTGGATGGTGAAGGGTAATAGCAAGGTGGGCCCAAAAAACCAGTTAGAAGTTGGTGAAATAACCCAATTAATAGCGTGAAATAACCACAGTTACTCATGTGCAAAACCATTTATAAGTTATAAGGGTCATAACTCCATGTAAAACTCGTAGGGGGTCCACCTTGAGGGTTCCCTCTGAGGGTTGCCCAACCACCCACATGCCAGGAAATATGTAATCAGTTAAGCCTGACCCCTATTTAAAGGAAACGTTCAGATGGTACAAACCAATGAACCAATGAGAAGAAACATGTTTGTTTTCCATGTTTTTTTTTTCCGGCAAATTATCAAGTTTGGTGCCAACTTACCAACCAAACAATAGGGGGCGAAGCATCTGACAAACGTTCCCTTGTTTTTTAAATTTAATGGACTTCTTATGAGCCAGGCAACGAACGTTCCGTTGGATGGTCACAGCAGCTTCAGTTTCCTGCCAACAAAAGCCGAGGCGATGTGAGTTGTTGACATGTGCGAGGTGGGCCCCCTACTGATCGTTATACATGGAGGTATACAGTAAACCCTTTATACATGGCCGAAAATGAATGGATTTCACTGGGGTTATTTCACCCAAACAAGTGTACTTATTTCACCCCATTCAAAACTTGGTTTCTTGGGCCCACTAGACCTGCTGCTAATCTGTGTACTATTTGTACTGCTGTTGATGGTTCAGAAATATTGGGATCAACTACCAACCTCACCCTGGGCAGGATTTCTGAACTATCAACATTAGTACTATGCCCACCCTCTCTGCAGAACCCTTATCTCCAAATCCTACACCAAAACTGTGTGAACCTCAAACCCATACCATCCATGTATGGCATATTTACCTACAAATTTACCATACAAATCAACCATTCATGTATAGGTAAAAATTTACCAGCGTCTGGGGAAAGATTCACACGTCTTTTAATCACCCGTTTTTCGTCCAAGCGCCTGTGTCAAGCGTTTGCGAGTGGCCGAGCCACCTGAGCCACCAGGTGTTTTATTGGAAAAAAGTCGTGACGAAAAGATCCGCAGATTCAGGGTTTTGGCTTCAGGTCAGCTATATACAATCTGAAAGATTTTAACAAAAGGCCGTTTGGCTTGGGCTTGAGGCAAAGGGATGGCACGTGGCCTCCAATGCTTTCGCACAGCGGCAAGCCAGGCCTCCACATTTCGACCAAGATATACTTGGGATTGGTCCAGTGATCTTTCTGCAGGCGGCCTTGTGTTTCGGGCAGCAGAATTTCAAAACTTCGCAATGTGCGCGAAGAATTCTGCACTCGTCTAGATTCGCTTCTTCTCTTGGAAGTCGTAGGCTCTTCCCAACATTCTTCACATCCTGCTCTCACCTACATTTTCTGTAGCTGCAACGAGCCTTTACGTCAGTTGATGGAGCCACGCGGGGGCCAAAGCCGCCGGGCGCGATGAGGTGAGCCCGAATCGGCCATCCGCACGTCCGTGCTTGCCAAATGTTGCGGCCAAGGCAAATTCTCCAGGAGCATGAGGATGGAGCTTTCGTAGCAGTGATGGCTACTACACGCCTATCATTATTTATTGAAAAGTTCAATCACCATGAATTTGGATATGCAGCCATTAGCTTTTGGGGAGTGGTAACGCAAATAAACCAATCATAGGGGTATAACTCCACTTATAACGGGTTAGTAGGGGAGCCACCCCGTTCAAAAATTTGGTAGTACGTGATTACCCTAACTAATAGCAGAGAAAAAATGGGGTAACATGTCCAATAGGATCATTTTAATCATTTAGCTCTCAAATATGTTTTGCCATTTTCCACTTCACCGTGCTTATCCCAAATACTTAACATAAGGTAACAATATTTACTGACAAAACTGGGTAGTTTAGGGGGTAAATGCATGAAACATCATGATAGAGGTTTGGTTCAGATCATGTTCCTTTCAACAAAAAAGTGATTTGTAGGTGAACCAGCCGTTAATCTTCCAAGGGTGCCATGTTGCAGAGGTGTCATCGACAGGTCCAAAAACCTTCCACATCTCCTGAGCTCTCAAACGAACCGAAGCCTGGATGCGGGTAGCTGCTATATCTGCATCCGGCAGATCAGCCTAAGGACGGTTTTTCAAGGTCAACCTGGTGGTAAGATCTTCCTTTCGGGGTGTTGAATGAATGGATGATGTTTTGGGGTCCCGAAAAACACTATCCCTTCGCGTTCAAACAGCACCCTTTGCAAGATGCTGGCTTTGTAGACATCTAGTCATATGTAAAGGTGTTCATCAGTGTTCGGCTATCAGATTTTTCACGAAGTATCTAGCCAGTTTGTTCCAGCCACAACAAACATATCATAGAGCATCCCATGAAAAAAGACCTTGTTGTTTGAAGATTTTGGGAAATTTGTAGGGAAATATGGTTCCATTTCGATTGTTTTTTTGGAAATAGGGTAGATTAGATCCACAACCTCCATAGATTTGTTTTAGCATCAAAAAATCATACCCGAAACACCCGATCATCAGCTGGCATTTGGATGCCCAGAGATAGCAACTAATGCTGCTAAATGGCAGTTCCAATCCCCATAGCCCGCCCCACTGGATAGTTGGGATTTCATGGCATCCCAACGACCGATCCATGAGATGTTGACCGATCCTGTTGACGTAGTTTATCCCATCATTTACGAGGTTTTATACATCCCAGGCGGTGCAGGATTTCTGAACCATCATGAGTACGTTTAATATGGTTATAGTCTAGCTGATGTTTGTATGATTTGGAACTACTTGCCATCCAGGAACAGTGGCAAATAAAATCAAATAAAGGTTTATAGGGATTCCCTACCATAAAATTGTACTAATCCTGGTGGTGAATGGCATCCTAGGTGGGGGGTAGATCAACGTATAGTAAATGTAGGAATAGATATACCGTCGTCCCATGGATCTTTTGATATCCTATATACTTGGATTTGCTGAAAATGCTTGAAGCAAGTAAAACATAGTAAAACATATTCTCCCAAATGGTGGTTTGATGGTGATTTACCATGGTACAAGGTCAAAAATCAACTTGATCCAAGTATATTGGTATTGTCGGTATTGTTTCAATCGAGGATTTGTTTCTTATAATACATCCCAGCAGCTGCCCCAGCTGGCCGCAATGTTCTTCCATCCGCATGTGTTTCATCTTTCACTCTCTTCATTGAAGGTACCATACAACTAACTCCACACCTCCCCACCCCCGAAAAAAAGCGGAGAAATCCTACCTATAAATTGGGCACTGCCTAAGGTTAAGGCATGCCCCAACCTATAACCATCACCATCTCCACCATCTCCAAATCTACATCTTTCCCATGGTGTCCGGCTGGAAGTGATCGTAACCAGCTAGTACAGTGAGTTGGTTTATTTCAGCGATTTACCGGACTTACCATCTAACTTACAGAGGGGTCACAATCCATTTACTAGGTACCATGCACATCATCGTATATAATGACCTGATGTTTTTTCACCTTCTCCGTAGATTTTTGTCCATCAAAGTTCCAAAAACCCGCCTTTGGTGTCATTGGTGACATCGTCATGTGTGAGAACTTTGGACCTCAAAGCCATTGTTTTCCAAAGGAAAAAAATGGCTGAAGGCTTGAGCCTTCAAGCATGTCAGCAACAAAAAAGAACGGCCATACTTTCCATTGTACTGGTTGGTAAATAGGGATCCTTTGAATGGTTTGTTGTCATTCCCCATATAATTATATATAATTGGATAGTATAATCCCTTGTTTCCTTATTAGGGGATGATGGTTGTTGATGACCCTTTAATCAGGCCTTATTTTGTGAGGAAACGCGGCATATGTTTTTGAAGGGAATAAACAAACATATGGAGAGAAACAAAAACATTACATCATCTAATACAAACAAACTACAGTTTTGTTGGGGGGGGTTCTCACAAGCTACTGCAGCTTTTTTGGGAGGGATTACTGTTATATAAGCTAGCTTTTTCTGGTGTATTTATTACATAACCCAAAAATTCAAGTAAGTTGACAATTCCCTGAAGGGCAAAGCAAGTTCTGAAGGGTCCAGGTATGTTTTCAATCTCGACTCCCGGCCCGATCCTTATCTATCCGCGCCCTGAGCCCTGTGTCATTTTTGGGGGTGATTTTTCTTTGTGGAAAGCTCCAAATCACGGTTCTTCACAAGAAAATAACCATACAAATCGCTCATCCCAATTTTTTTCCCCGAGTTTCCCCAGAGATTTTTGTCGCAACACGACTATTTGATGATTCAAAAATGCGGGGGAAAAAACCTGGTCGCAAACTAGTGGGAATGGGCTGAACGTAACAACCTCAACCACTTAAATGCCAGATTTTGAAACCTTTCAACAGGTATCACTAGGGCTTTGCCAAAGAAGAAATACAACAAAAAGTCAAACGAGTTTGCCTTGATCCTCCTGACATGTCACAACTTCTTTAGTCAAAGGAGCTGGAACCACCGTATTCGGTCACCGGTGTGGTAAGCTCAATTGATGCCTGGGATGCTATCCAACTTGGGAATGTGAGATGGTGGTGGCCATAGCTAGGGAATCAGCCATGTAGGTTTGGAGACGTTTTGGGGGGGTTGGTTCTCTCAAATCAAGTTAATGTTAAAGGGAAGCACCATTGATCGCCAACAAAGGGTTCATTCAATTTGGAAGAATTTGGATAAAACTCCCTAAAACTAACAGTTCGCACCTGGCAGGAGGCCTTCCTAAAAGGAAATTCATCTTCCAACCCCAGTGTTTAAGGTGCTATGGAAGTTTCAGTGAGGGTAAAATTTGTGCACGGTGACGTCAACTGTTCGACCTCCAAAGCTTTCAGGGAAGAGTGTGACCAATGGCCCGCCAAAAAAGGACTCCAACAATGAAACAGCATGGGCGGGTGTTGTTCCGGGCTTGAACATAATATTATATCGTATTACATTAGATTATATTATATGATATTATATTATATATATTACATCATATTTCATTATCATCATATATACAACACTCACCCCTCTTTTCATTGCTAAAACAGACCTGGTGAATATGCACCATGTTACAGTATAACATATCATCTCTATAAATCAATTATTCGATATCTACCCTGAGATCTTCAGGATTCTGGGGTTCTTTGGCTCCTCATTTAGTAGGGAAGTAGATCACACCTTGCTCCTTAGCTCCCCCAATGTTATAGGGTAGATATGCACAGGTTCGATTGGTACCTCGGAACCTCCAACACCAACAACAGCACCACTTCAGGATCAGAACAGAAATCCTTTGGTGAGCCATGAATTTTTGGCCTTTATAAAAACCCTTAGTTCTGAAGGGTCTAATTTTGGGGGGTGGTAGGTTGACCAGTTGACCAGCCATAACTATATACTTCTTCAGGCACTTCTGATAACCATGATACCAGTCCTTCTTGCAAATTTCCCACTGATCCATGCTCCAAGTTGCCTGCGGGGGAACCTCCTTCGCTTTTGGAGGACGCTGATCTGGCCTTTGTGTCACGTGCAACCACGTGAGAGAGAAGTCTGAGGAAAAAGGGTTAGCTATTTCACCCACTAACCAATACCATCCATGACATGCTATACGCTATACCGTAGCTGCCTATATTTACCCTTCAAAAACACCAACCACTACATAAATCAAACAGATATACTAATCCCGGTTAACAATTTGGAGGTGAAAACTTCCCTGGGTTAAAAACCCATTGACCCTTGAGTATCCGTAATCATTCCACCGCCTGTGGGGTCGGGTTGCACATCAAACCCTGAAAGGCCAGTTGAGGCAGTTGAGGCCGTTGAGGTAAATTTGGCGCTGGATCCAAACCCTGGTTCCACCAATGTTTGAATCCATAGGAACCATCTGTGGCGGCCTGTTTCCGAAAATGTACAGGGGACCAATCTGCAACCTTGAGTGATTTCTGCTTTTTGCCGCAGAAAACTAGCAGCCCAACCTTTTGAGAACGGAACAGGTGGAAAAGGATCCCCCAATTTCCAAATAGACATCAGTTCATTGCAATTCACCTCATGTAAACCCCATACGCTCCATGGGACTGGTATTTACATACATTTGGTTGATTTTTATGCTACATGTAGCTAAATATACCATACATGGATCCTATGGGAACAAAAAACACTCAATGGGGATGGTCATAGTCATAAGTCATAAATGTATATACCTCCATAAATCCCCCTTCCCCTAAACTACTACCCTACAGTTGTAGGGAAAATCACCTCCAAACAGCTCTCCCATGCTGTGAGGCGTCTGGGAGTTGGTGTCAACAAAAATTAGGATGACGATCTTATGATGGCTCGTTAGAAAGGGGACAGCTTGGTTTATCTGAGTGATTCTCAATGTCACCTGAGCAAGGTTCACACAACCCCTGGCTGACATGAACCATGAAATCCTGTTTGGTTCATGCCGACTGGACTACTACAATCCAAATGTAACTGCAGTAGTGTAATCCCCTACGTACAGCAAATAAGGATTGTTGTTCACTGCTCACCTGACTGATATTATATTATATTTTCCGCGATTTTTTCTCCGCAATGCCTTTTCATTTTTTCTTTCGCAACGTTGCCAGCAGCAAGGAGTTTTCAGGCATTTAGAGATTTTGGGGGGAGCCAAAACAAAACCATTGGTCCTGTCTCTGCACTGAAAAATCCGTGGAGGTTCAAATATAGTGGTGGTTTCAACCAATACCTTCGCAAGCTGGTCAGCTGGTCCTTCCAAAGCTTATCCTTTGGTTGGGCGCCTCCAAGTGCTCGAATGCACCTGAGAAGTGCTTCTGGTTCTCCCCGTCCCTGGGGTAGATGCCGTGCACATTGGCGATTGGCCTGGTGGTACCCGATGCTGCACCCGACGCCTGTGTCTGGGGAAAGCAGCAAGGCACTTGGCCTGAAGTGTGGTCCGTGCTGCTCCGTGGTGATGGTGGATGGTAGTTCGAAGTCTTCATCGGAGCTGCCGCACAGCAACTCCATTGGAGCTTTGTTTAGAATAATCGTCAACTTGGATAAGGGGCAGAAGCAAACATCTTTCAAACCACCAAGTAGAACAACACCCTTGTTACATTTCATTACACTGGTTGGTTGATAGTGATCCTTATATAATGGCTTGTTATAAACCTTAGTATAGATGGGTAGTGGTTCATCCCCTATATACAGCAAGCTTGAATACATGTCATAAAAAAATATAACCAAGGATTTGGTCACTGCAAAGCCAACTGCTGGCTGGAGAATAAAATGTAATCCATAAAAGCTCTGAAGGTTTTGGATATGCTCCACCCCCTGGCCCCGTCACCAGTTAGAAGTAGGGGGCCCATAACTCCATTTATTGGGGTTAGTTATAACCCCAGCTACCCATTTATAAGGCCTTTAAAAGGGGAGTGTAACTCTATTTGTATCTAGTAGGGGGCTCAACTTGTGGGCAAAAATTGTTTTGTTTCGATATATTGAAACCTGGGATGTGCTGTTCCCTTCAAACCCTTCCTGGACATGTTGTGTCAGTGCAAATCTGGAGCGCGAAACAAAACGCCAAATATCTGATAATCTAACTCCCCCCCCAAAAAACACCCTTGATTCATAAGCAAAGATTATATACCAACCGTTTTGAAACTGTGTTTTTTTCCAAGGCTTTACTCGAACCCCCCCACCTGCCTCAAGAGTAGCATTAAAAAGGCCACCTTTGTATTTGGCGCATCTTCCGCCTAGAATCAGCGGGATGTGGCTCAATGAAACCGAAATCCACCGACCTTCAATCTGAGGATGCTGCCCGTGGCTCCGAACTTAAAAAATGAAGGGTTTTTGTCCGTTTTCAAAGGGATCTCAGCCTACAAAACCTTTTAAAACCTTCTGGGTTTTCCACTGTTAATACCAAAGTTGTTCTTGTTGCTGGGTTGCGGAAGCACACGGTAGATTTAACAGAAAACATGTGCTTCGGTTCAAATGAGCTGTTTTTTAATATAGGCCCCTCATTCAGTTTTAGCACCTCCAACAAAAAGGAGGACAATCATTTGGTTGTTTGACTGTGGTGATAGCGTCAGAAGATTTTGTTCTGTGCCCCTTGGAACTTGGACATTGCGATTCTTCTTACATGAAATTCTGGGGGTTCTGCTTTTTGTAACTGCTTGACAAAACTTGACAGACTTGTCTCAAGCCATCTGACAAATAGTCAAATTGAAGGAAATCTTTCCAGCTAGGCATGAACACGGAACAATTTTCGAAACAACTACCTGGTAAGTAGAAAGTGGCCTTGGTTCGGACCCCTCTATAGCTATTATATGATATGCTATTATATCCTAGTTACCATCACCATTGATTGCTCCACCATCACCTTGTGATGGTACGTTACCATCACCCAAAGGATCCATGTATGGAATATGTTCCTAAATTTACCATGAAAATCAACCATTCATGTAGGTAAATATACCAGTCCCATGGAGCCCATAGCCTATGGTCCACCACAAGTACTCGGAAAAAAAAAACACTCACGAATCACCTCATCATCTGATTATAGATGGAGCTAAGTCCCTATTCAAATAATTTCATACGAAACTTCTGTGATCCGTTCAGAGTTTCATACGGGTGTTTCCAAAAATAGGGGTACCCCAAAATGGATGGTTTATAAGGAAAACCCTATTAAAATGGATGATTTGGGGGTACCACCATTTTCGGAAACATCCATACTGTTGATGGAAGACATCCTGCACCAGTTGGTAGGTAGTTTATCCCATTACTTACAAGGTTTATACACCCCCGCTAATGCAGGATTTCTTACATCAACAGTACCACCAATAGGATCTGGAAAAAACAACATACAAAAAAACAGAGTCCTGGGGACAAACAACCAATCCTTTGATGATTTGTAGATCCTCAGAATTTACCTTAAAGCTTGATATTTTGTTTGTCAATCATGGTTGGAAAAAACGATCCGTCATATAAATTCCCTCCACAAGCTGTTGATTCAATTTGAAAAACTTAAGGAAAACACACCAACAAATAAGCATCCAAGCAGATACTGAGTTTCTAGGGTGTCCGGCTGGAATTGATTGTAACTAGTTCACGCAAGTTGGTTTACGTGTAACCTATTCACCGGACGGAAAACAACCTTGCATAGGGGTGAAATAATCCATTATGAAGTACCAGCAGGACATCCCAGTAGGCTTGTAAGTTATCACTCCCATGAGATTGTTGGGAGCCACCCTTGTGTTTGGACGAAAAAACCCACTCCAAACCACACCTCTGCGATACGTCGGGGACCTACACCTTGCGTTTCTGCTCCTAAGCAAGCTGCCGGGCAAGATGGACTTGTTGGCTTTTTGGGGAGGTCTTTAATTTGCAAGGGAAATTCGAATGCCATTCTCCAAGATGCTCATAATGGGACTGGTGTATTCACCTACAAAATTGATTAGTTTACAAGGGATTTATTATGTAGTAAATCCACCTGCCCCCATTGATTGTCTGAGAATATATTACCAAACCCAAACAAATGGGTTCAAGTCGGGAATTTATTTGGGTTTCTTGCAGATTCAGTAGTTCTTATTCTATGATTTACAACGGGTTTTATTTTACTTAATCATTTCCGACTATAAAATAAAAGTTCAAACTTGACATTTTTCCTGGTAAATATCAGCAGTTATTAGCAATCCACCAACAGTTTTACACCCCCTGAAAACTAACATATCACCTGAAAAATGATGGTTGGAAGATGTATTTCCTATTGAAATAGGCCCTTTTTAGGGGACATGTTAGTTTTCTCGGGTGTANTATGTAGTAAATCCACCTGCCCCCATTGATTGTCTGAGAATATATTACCAAACCCAAACAAATGGGTTCAAGTCGGGAATTTATTTGGGTTTCTTGCAGATTCAGTAGTTCTTATTCTATGATTTACAACGGGTTTTATTTTACTTAATCATTTCCGACTATAAAATAAAAGTTCAAACTTGACATTTTTCCTGGTAAATATCAGCAGTTATTAGCAATCCACCAACAGTTTACACCCCTGAAAACTAACATATCACCTGAAAATTGATGGTTGGAAGGTGAATTTCCTTCTAAAACGGTCCCGTTTCAGGGGATATGTTAGTTTTCAGGGGGGATACTCAGGTTGACCCTCTTGGCTGAGTCAAAAATATTCTACCTTCGTGGTGATTCGCCGAATTTCTGAACCACCAACAGGACTTAGATTTGCTTGAGATGCTTGGAAAACTCCTTTAAAGAATCCAAATGGTGGTGTATTGGTAATGAAGCCCATGGTAGAATCCGTAGAAAAGGAGCCTGAAGATCAAACACGAGCAGTATGACAAAAACAATGTATATCTCCACATCTTTGCCGGTTTCTAAACATGGGATTTATCACACCTCAACCAAACCGGTTGAAAGCTTCCCTTCAATTCTACAACCCCTTCCATCCCAGGCACCCTTCCTTGAACGATGACTTTTTGGTTAAAAAAAATTCTCCGAACGGTGATGCAATCTTGGAAGAAAGCAAAAAACAAGTAATCTTAAACAAAAGGACAAAAATCCAGGTTCTTACAAAAACCGGTACCTTCTCCAACATAACAGTGGAATAACAAGGAAATTGGAAAAAAACCTCCTTTTTCGGCAAACGAAAAGCGGGGCTAGGGAGGAAGCAGGGAAAATTGTGGTTTGTGTAAGATTCAATA
Organism: Breviolum minutum Mf 1.05b.01; assembly: GCA_000507305.1. Classification (NCBI taxonomy): domain Eukaryota; class Dinophyceae; order Suessiales; family Symbiodiniaceae; genus Breviolum; species Breviolum minutum. The sequence goes on from DF239166.1 coordinate 135,865, forward strand.
CTTGCTGGGATTTTAGTTGTTGTTTACGGTAAATCCAGTAAATGGGTGAAGTAAACCAACTTACAACAACTAGTTCCTACAGTAACTTCCATGGACAGTTCGCCCTTTATATCCAACAACTAGGGGTCTCTGCCAAAAGACTTCCAAAAAGCCACCCAACCCGCCGCTGAGAAAAGTCAGTCCCCCGACGTCGCCGTAGCTCCGAAGGCTTCAAGGAAGCAAAGCGCTTGGCACGAAGATCAGCTTTGACCTCAGATTTGCGTGGCTTGAGTTCAGAGGCCAAAGTTATAGGTTACAACCCCATACCGTGGCCCATACCATGCATGGGATTCCTACATGAATGGTTGATTTGTTATGGTAAATGTAGGTAAATATACCAGTCCCATGCATGTTATGGGACTGTTACATTCCCCGACAAAATCTGAGAAAGTTACGGTATGATTCGTAGAATTAACCGCAATTTGAAGGGCTCTTTATACGTTTCGCCACATTTGGGGCAATTCCAACCGACGTTTGGTCAGGATGATGAAACATACACAGAACAACATGGGGATGTGGAAGATATTTTCTCTTTTTTTCTGGAAGGGGGACTTTTAGGTTCTATGTGATGTTGTTATGAGTTACGAGCGTATGTGAGTGACGTGACGGAAGTGATTTTTGATTGGGTGGTTGAACCTACAAGCAAATTGTCCAAAATCAGGAAGAAACCTGAAAATAACCCATGAAGATATGAGTTACGGACAAAATTTGGTACATGGCCCAGGGGATCCTGAAGTAGGGTGGGCCCCTATCGGTTTTGCAGTGAAAGGCAATCCCATCTCAATACTACTTTGGTCATACCTAATTTTGTCTGATACTCATATCACAAGATCAAACATGCATGGTTGAAAGGTGTGGGGCCTTTTGTCTTTCATGCAATCACTCTTTCAAGAAATAGTTGACCAGTCAACACACCATTATTCCCTTTCGTGATGGAGGATTCTTGGCATCGGCTGAAATCATGAATCTTTACCTACTACTAGGGTGCCCATGGGAGTTAGTAACTAGTTTGTAAGTTGGTTTGTCTTGGTCTTCTTACATTGGCCTAACTGGTTCGAAGGCACTTGGACGGATTCCTGGCGGGTCAAAATGCCGGTATGCACCCATGACCACACGGGTCTTCTTCCATCTGGGTCAGTTGGGTCAGACTTTCTGGCCATGTTTTTTTTGGGTTGGTGTACCTGAAATTGACAGAATACGCAAAAAGACAGTTCCAAAAGCTTCAACATCTGGTGGACATTGTATTTCAAACATGTTGACCTAAGAAAATCATTTCAAATCCAGGTGCAATTCATCTAGCTCAATGTGGGAATGCTGAAGCAAAGCAAACTCCTTGGGCTTGGCGACCAAAAGGTTGGCAGCTATAGTCGAACCGCTGCTAGCAACAGCTGCTGCAGGTGCGCGTCCCGCTTCCATGCCTTGTTGACCGTCACGTTCTCGCACCGTACGACATCGTCGATTTGCACATGGTTGAAGTCACTGGTCGAAGCAGATTTTTGGCATTTTTGGAGCCCACAAGGTCACATTCTTCAAACGGTCCGTTTGAAGATCAAACGGGAGGAGCGCTTTGGGATTCCATCACTGCAGTTGTGAACTCTGGCAAGGCCATTGGCGGCCCATCAGCCCATCAGCAAGGTGGCATTATTGGGTAAAGCGTAAAGCTCCCATAAAAGGCCAAGGGCATTTCAGGTTGGTAAAATCATGACAGCCATTTCGGACCATGAACTAGATGTTCATTTTTTTCCTACCATATATCACCAACATATTCAGGTACCTGAAATGGAGGAATCCTCACCTATCGATACGCAGCATGGATACGGTCTATGTAAGGGAATCCCTACACCTTAAAACAGCCTGTCACTGTCAGGTACATTACCTCCAAACTAGGTACCTGAATCCTTTAAGGCATCCTTCAGTCGTGGTGGCCGAATGGACCTCATTCCAGGGAACGCCAAGTTGATATAATCAAACTGCAATGTTGTAATGTTGGAGTAACTTACGTTTGTGAGTCCTTCAATTCAATCACTAGAATCTAGAATCGAGTTGGTGGTTGAATCAACCAACTTTTCAACAAAAAAAGAATGACAATGTCAAATTGGATCAAATACAGAAATGGAGGGGTAATAAATTTTGAAAAAAAAAAACCTTTGTCCCATTGTCACCCACCCAAGCATACCCAAGCCACAAATACGCACACAAGACATGAGCCAAGTAGCCATGATCAAGGCTTTTAATGCTACCTGGCATTTAGATTGGCAAATCAACCAATGACTGGGCAAGGAGGTATATGTTGGCACTGGAACCTAGGAATATCCCCAAATGAGCTCGTCCATCTACATGACTAGGAATTCCTAGGAAACGCTTCACCAACAATAACAACCACCTTCCCTCAACCATGTATACTCAGTAGATCAAGGCTAGGAGCATGAAAAAACAATATCAAAACCCATCAAACAACATCACAACTAGTTGGTGGTTGAACCAACCCCTTTGAAAAATATGCTCGTCAAAATGGGTTCATCTTCCACAAATAGAGGTGAAAATAAAAAATGTTTGAAACCACCTCCTAGACAATGTTTATAGATAAGTATAGATATCCATCCTTCCAGGGGACAACATTTGGAAAATTAAATCCAATCAGATAAAAGGCTTCCTCCCATCCACTCAAGTCCAAACTAACGACTTTTTTCGCTTTCGAAACAAAAGTTCCAATCAAGCCATACCCCCTTAGAAATGCGGTTGAACACTCTAGACATCCAAGCGAATACCGAACGTGAGGATGGACGGTGTGTTTGAACTCCCTAAAAAGTCATGCCATCTCCTGAGGCAAGGTTGGGTTTTTTTCGGGGGTTCCAAACTCACACCCATCCTCACGATGACTAAAGGATGGCAACTGGATGTCTATAGTATAATAGGGACAATACCTATGAGCTATCCACATCACAAGGCACCAAGAGGCAAAAACAACTCATTCGGTTAACTGTGGAGTCTTGTCAGTTGAAACACATGGCAGTTTTATATATATTCAACTTGAATCACAAATTGCTTTTTGTTTCTTGAATAACCCTAAACAAACCAGACCTCTCCCTAGAGATTGATGCTCTCCCATCCCTGGCCCATGGGATGTAATAGGAGAAACGCCGGATTTCTTAAGACATACCTGTATTCTTTATAATTTTATTACCCACCAATTTTTGGTTGCCTCTGGCTATGCAGAATGCCGTTTAAATGCAGAAAAACTCAAAAAAAGTGTAAGAAATCACCCGGAAAAAGTTCAGAAATTGATTCAAACCAACTTTCGGGGGGCCTAGCCACACGTGGCTGAGTCAAAACCAAAATCCTCCACCCAAAATTCATGGCAGCCATGTATCTGATGGCACATTTTCCCAAAAACTTACGACACACAAAAAACGGATCCTTAGGCCGAAAAAGGGGGCATCCATGGGACTACTATACTTACCTAGAATCCAAATGGGGCCCCTTGTTTTGACTGGAATTTCGGCCTTGTTTTGGTGGGTTGACCTTTTGGTATCTTCCAGGGGGCCCTGTGGTCGAGATCTTTGATCATCACATCCTTTGTCTTTATAGACCATACTGGCATGTTAATGCTACTTTGAAAATGGATAATAACCCCTATACAAATAGGCTTTAAGTCCGGTAAATGGATTATAAGTTTTAAGTAAGCATTATACGCCAACTTACTAAGTAGTTCCGATCACTTCCATGGACATCCCAGCATATCAATATGGTTGTGTCTGGTTCCAAAAAAAAAGGTGGTAGGTAGCATTTAACATATATAACATATATAACATATATAACCCCCCCAGAAGGCAAATATGGTACCTACCACCTTTTATGGGAACCTGGAAACTCCACGGGGTATAGATCCCACCCAAAACTCCGAAAGTCCATTGGACTCCGATGGATCGACATCGACACCTTGGGATCTTCTTCATCATAGGCACGATCCACTTCTGTCAAAGGACACTTGTAGGCCTGAAACAACAACAACAATCAAACCTAAGGGTTTTTACCCAGGGTAAAATGTGGGAATTTGTCATGTGTACTTAGGGTACTTAAAAAATAATGGGTAACCCTTTTTTTTAACCCCCAAACCCTTTTTTTTTAACCTACGCCTATTTTTTTAACCCCCAAACTTTTTTTTTAACCTCCTCTCCTTTTTTTTAACCCCCCCCGCCCTCGTTTTTTAACCCCCGCTGTCCCTGGAACCTCTTTTTTTAACCCCCGCTGTTCCTGGAACCTCTTTTTTTAACCCCCGCCCTCCCTGGAACCTTTTTTTAACCCCCGAACCTGTTTCTGTAATCTCCCATCCATGGACCCCTTTCTTTTGAACCTTCCAATCTGCTTTCCGGTGTTCCCGTGGCCTGCTGCCG
>DF239166.1:140674-194453 GCA_000507305.1 Breviolum minutum Mf 1.05b.01
GGTTAAAAAAATAGGTTCCGGGGGTTGAAGAAATAATATTCCCGGGGGTTAAATAAATAGGTTTTCCTGGGGGTTAAAAAAATAGGTTTTGGGGGTTAAAAAAATAGGGTAGGTTAAAAAAATAGGGTACGGGGGTTAAAAAAATAGGGAGCCCAAAAATAATACTAAGGGTACATAAAACAAATACTATAACACAATACGAGTTGTGGGATTTCAATGGGTGTAAAATACAGTTTATTGTTGAAACACCTAAAACCTACCCAATGTACTTGTTGATGTCCCACAGGATTTCGACAATTCATGTACACATGGCCCATGGCCTAGAACTGTATATAGAGGATACAATGCTATTGTCAAATTGTCAAAGCATGATGAATGCAGTGGAGAAGTTTTCTGCTTACCTCCTGCCTCACGGAAAGGTGGTTTGCATGAAAGCTAGCATCCCTGAATCTAACATCTCACCTGAAAATGACGGAACAAAATGCAAACCAGGTGATTCAAGCCGTGACTTTTTTATCCCCAAACGTTGAAGGTCACCTTTCCAACCTTTGAGTTCGGGTCACGTTTTCACCATCCCAAAAAGGGAATTGCATGCATTGCCAGGAGCTGCAAGAAAAATGGTGTCTTGGAGGAACATGTTCCTTGCAAGGAAGTGACCTTACAACATCCTTCGACTCCCTCCAGCTCTAGGTTGATATCCACCCAAGCTCGGTTCCAACCAACGGATCCCTAAACTGCTATAAGTTGTGCATTGGGATATCCATGAGGTATATGGGATATAGTGAGAGGCTTACAGCCTCGCTTTCCTCTGAATGCACTTTCATTTCACCGGGTTCCTGCCAGCATCTGTAGGCACGTTCGCCCCGTTTCGCAGGCGTTTCGCCGTGAATTTGTTCCGTGTGGAAGCAGGTGCCTACTAACATGTAACATACCAGCACCTTCCAGTCAGGGTGCCCCCCTGATAAAAACCGAAGGGATGGTGAATTGATACCTTTTAGTAGAACCATGTAAAGCACCCAAAATGGAAGGTCCAGGAGTTTGAAGATGTATTCTTGCTTCTTGAGGATGTGTTTTTTTTCAATAGCAGCCATGTTAGGAACTAAATTCCCTTGGACCCCAAAACCATGAAACATGAAGGTTTTAAGCCCTAAGATATGGGTTATAACGGCCATTTTTCCCCTTGGATTTAGAAGTTTAACTTTTGAATCCAAAAAGCACAAAAAAAACATCGTTTTATCTGCTGAAATTAGAATTGGTTGGTGGTTGAACCAACCCGTCCAAAAAAAAAACTCGTCAAATTGGAAATCATCTTCCCCAAATTTCGAAGTGAAAATATTTGAGTCGCCACCACCTAGTCTTTCAAACATTCGGCTGAAAATAGCCAAAAGCCATTCTGAAGCTTTCTGCCCCCATGTGGAGTTTTGGATACACGCCACCCAGGAGTTTAACCAGCAAACGCCCCTGAAAAATGGATAGTTAGAAGACCATCCTTTCCTTTTGGGATGGTCAATTTTCAGGGGCGAACTGATAAACTTCCAGGGGGTACGTAGTTTGTTGGTGTGATTTGTCAACTTTTCCATAAACTTATTTCACAACCAAACAAATTTCAGGGACCATTTGCTGCAGGCAACTGTACAATACGCTTCTAAGCGATCATTGCTGCAACTGAGTTGTCAATGAGGATTGTTTGACAAAGATGTAAGTTTGGAATAGTTATGAACACCAAAACCATGTTTTTTTCAGTGAATGAAGATCACGGTTTTTCTATAGCAAGATACTGTTGACGGAAGAAATCCCCCTGGACCAGTTGATATAAACAATTCCTTAGTTTAGTATTTCAAATACATCCAAGTTGAATGATAGTTTTCCAACCCTCTCCGGTGTTCGTCAATTGTGGCTGAATTTGCTCTCGATTTTGGAAACACCAAGCTGCAAAACTCTGCCAAAAGGATAGGTATACAATATATACATATATAATGAATTCCCCAATTCGCGGTGAGAAAATCACCACTTGACACCATATCATAAATCACCTGTCAAACATATCCAGTTTCAATTTGTGTCTTAGCTTTTAATGATATATAGGTTGGGTGTGGCCGCTTCACAGTAACAGTGGCAAATAAAGGTTTATAGGGATTCCCTACTTTAAAAATGTAATAGTCCTGGTGGTCACTGTAACTGCGAAGGGGCCATACCCAATATATAGGTTTCTATTCGAGGTTATCAAAAGAGGTTCTCCCTGAGAAAGAATCCTCATCTACCAATCCCATCCCAGCAAATGCAAGCGCCAACGCGTTGCCCAAACAACTTGTGGCAGGGCAACAAATTACGCAGAAAGCATGGCAAAAGCACTTGGATCCCAAACAAAACAAGTAACGCAAGCAAATGATAAAGAATACTCCCAAAAAAAATGAAGGGATGGTCCCTTTTGAGGTGCCATGTTAAACTTTAGGGGTGTATAGAGTATATCATGGATGCTTCTTTGGTTTCCTTTTTGGGGATGCTTATTTTGCCATTTGAGCAGTGATCAAAACCCATAGTGGTGGCTTAGCATACTTTATGGTTTACCACCAACCAGTGATTTGGTTGAGACCGGTGGAAAAGCCACTCATACATCATAAGAAGATACTGGAGCTAAAATCAACCTTTGGAAACTGGAAAAATCAGAGACATTTTGTATCCAAAAAACAAAATCTATAGAAGTAAGACCTGAATGCCCGTTTTTTTTGCATGATCCCTCAAGACGGTGGGATCAACGGTAAACCAAGTCTTTTGACTTCCTGGGCCTTGCAGGGTTCTTAAGGNCCCTTAAGAATCCTATTAACATATTCTACAGTAAGTAGTTGGTGTCAATTCATAATAACATGTCGGAAACAACTCTGGAGCATACATCATTGGCGTTTTTCTGTGTCAAGAAGATCTACTCAAACAAATTGGATCAATGCATTGTATGGTATATATACCTACACTTAGGATCATTTAGGTGATTTTTCATGACTTTTATGGTAAATGTAGGGAAATATACCAGTCCCATGCATCCTATGGCTTTGAGAAAAGAAAGAACATGTCTCGTGAGTGTGAAAACATGTTGGGAGTGCCATGTGCAACTGAGCCATTTGAGAAATCCATCGTTCATTGACGACAGCACCTGAGGAGCGAGTTCAGAGAAAGGTGGAGTGTTGAAAATCCTCATGTGAGCCACGAAAAAAAACCTCCTACTTTCCATTATACTGCTTGTTAGATAGGGATCCTTATGATATCCTTATGATGGTTTATGATAATCCCTATATAATTGGGAAGTATAATCCCCCTCTATACTCTAAACAACCAGATTTTTTTCATTGCTCATGTGCTTAAGCGAATTATGTCCCAAGCCCAAACAAATTAGCAAGTCGGTCAAGTGTTTGTAAGTGACTACCCTTCCTCCCATATGGCAATGAACAATGGGTGTATCTCCAATAGGCTCGTTACCTTTCAACTACGGCCATTTTCACCACGTCCATGACTATGGTGACCGTGACTCGGCACAGGCACCGAGTCAAAAGCTTTGAAGTTACAAAAAGGCGGGTTTTGTTTCACAAACTCATCTAGCAAGCAAAATCTAGTTGGTGGTTGAACCAACCCATTTGAAAAATATTAGTCAAAATGGGAATCTTCCCCAAATAGGGGTGCAAATAAAAAATATTTGAAACCACCACCTAGAAAATCAACTAAACAAATTCAAGATCATGTATGCTGAAATTGGAAGGCCCAGCCTTTGAGGCAAACTTATAGTAACATATCCCACCTAGTGAAATTTGTATCCCAGGAGGGTAACCTTTCTAGACTTCTATCTTTGTTGGAGAAAAACATCTTCCAGGTCATCTTCCCTTTAAGAACTTCAAGGCGCCGGTCACTAAGAAGTCAATTGAGCCACAAAAAAAAACATCCTATATACTTTCCATTATACTTTCGGCCCACCCCCCATCCAGTAACAGTCACAAATGAAGGTTTATAGGGATTTCCTAGTGAAATGGAAAAATCCTCGTGGTGACTCTTGCTGGGTGGGTGTAGTTCCAAATTATACTGATGGTTTAGTAGGGATCCATATAATGGTTTATTATAATCCTCACATAACTGGGTAGTATTTCATCCCCATGTTCAATGGGAAATACATCTTCAATCCAGGTCCATGTTCCATTTCTATGTCAGCTTCAGGTAGTGAAAGCCTGCGAGAAATAAGGGTTTAATAGCCGGCCCTATTAAGAGAAACCAGTGGTTACAGTAGTCAAGATCCAAATCATCCAATCCCTAAGAATCCAAGATTATCCTGAAATATCCTGAAAAAAATTGGACCCCCCCCCAAAAAAAATACCACTCTAAGAAAAGGGTGTTTTTTTTGGGGGGATTCTGAGGGAATCCTCGGTTTTGAGTGCAGTGAAACTGTTGGGTGGTACCAAAAAACCTTCACCTTCTCGGATCCGGATCCCTTCCAACCTTCACACGGAAGTGGGACCGGAGGCCTGGGGCAACTTTCCAACGGTTTCCGGAAACGGGTGGGAAAAACCTGGTGTCTGCAACACCACGGAATCTTCCAAATGAGTATAGTCTAGTTAGTAACGGGTAATAAATGTAGGGTACATTTATTTAGGGTAATACATGTAGGATAAACATATGGTAACTGTACTTTACATGGATCCTATAAGTAAAGGAAGAGTCTTTCTGAGTTATTTTTTTCTGAAAACGAACCGTTTGCCCCTGAAACGGAAGATATATCCAATCTACCTGGATTCTGGAATTGTGACTTTTTTGGGGAATAGATATATAAGTGACCCGAACTCAAATTGTTGGTGACCAACCGAACGTTTGGGGATAAAGTTGGGTCACGAATTGAATCACTTGCTAAATTGTAGAGTATAGTATATAGACCCTTCGTAAATCATTCGACTGTTACCATATCAACTGCTGATGGCCGTTTTTTGTTCCATCAACGGCATTTGTAGGTCATATTGGGTATTTGGTATTACACAAAATTGCAGTACATATTGAGTGTGGCCCAATTGACACAGACATAAACAGCAAATATGACCAATGTAGCGATCCTGAAATGGCACCCGCCGCTGGACATGCGAAGTATCACTGTCATTTTGGGCCTTGATATACGCTATAATTCCTACCATGTTTCTCTCCTTGAACACTGAAACAATCTTGGTGTATGACAAGATACGTGAAAATTACAGACAAATACTAATGCATACTAATGCCAAATGACATGATTACTGCACTAATGACTTCCAAATTGAGACTTCAGTTTTGCATAGACACAAAAGTGGCACTGTGTTTCAACAAGTTTCAACGAGACCGGTACAATTTGAAGACCGGGTGTTCATAAACCAAACAAAGTACCCCCATGTGCAGCCACACTAAACAAAATGGCCTGTTTACTCAGAAATTTAGGTCACAAAGAGCTAAGTTTGGAATGAATATCGCCCTGTTTACATTACTACAAACAGGATCGAAACAAACAAAACACACACACACATCAATATAAACCCTCCCAAAAAGGTGATGACAAACAGCTCAAACACTCATATTGAAAGGAACACCCATTTTTTCGTACAACCCTGAATTAGGGATACCAAAAACATAACCTCAAATTTAAGAGAAATCTGAGCTCTACCCATGTCATCATGTTCAGTACATTTGGTTCCCAACCTGAACACTGGCCATCATTCTGGGCCATCATTACTATCTCCGGTGGCCAAAAAGGGGAGGAAATATATGGAAAAATCCTCTATCACAATTTTTTGTGAACAAGTTCAGGAACTTGCTCACTCGAAAGTGATAGCTATACGTGGTGATCATTGGAATATGCACCCGCCATAGTCCAGGGATAATGTGGGTGAAGGTACCGCTCCAAACGAGCACCACTGCTCACTCAGTGATCCATCACCAAACCCAAACCCATCCTTGCCAACCCACCCAGACCTGACTTCTACCTAGCATGGTATCCCAATCGTCGATGGGATTCTCTTGCATTTCTGGTACAGGTCTGGGTACTGCAGTAGTTGCTCTGGCCTGCGCGGCAGAAGCGGCCATTTGGCCGACTGCTGGTCTCTGAGAGATGCTCTATATCTACTACTAGGTGGTGAAATGGGTTCATCTTCCCCCAAACTGGGGTGACAATGAAGACATATGAAGACAACCACCACCTAGATGGACCTAAGTCGAATAGTTCAGCTATCTATCATCTTCCAATATTTCCAAACCTGGCAATTCTTTGTGACCCTTTTGGGATGGTGAAAACCTGACCCTTTCACAGTTTATTGGTGACCTCCAGGTCATTTTGAATCATATGGTGTAATGGAAAGATCATCTACCCACTGTGAGAGCGTTTTGGCAACCCCCTCAGTCTGTCTGTCTGTCTCTCTCTCTCTCTCTCTCTTTCTTTGTCTGTAATACAAAAAAATATATACATTCAAAAATTGAAATCTATTGGTACATGTATATCTTTGTATATGCGCTATATGTATGACCACACTAGATGCGTGTATATATTTGATTGCAATTAATTACATCGCCCACGGATTGTGCTCCACATCGCCAATGTGATTTTCCGTCTCAGCGTTTCGACTTTAAAATCCACCTTCTTGGGCAAGAAGCAGCAAGAGATAAGGGCAACACACATGCACAGCACCACTACCTCAATGTCTGTCGTTGCGACACATTTCTTGTTAAACATGTAAGGGAATCTCAATGAACTTGAGATAGGAAGAATGCAAACATGACTCACTTGTTCCAAAATTGTGCAGAAAAAAATCAAGGAACCAGTTGTTTTGCTTTCTCAGGGTACGGAAATCAAAATAGACCAAGTTCAATCAGAAAACAATAAGGAATCGACCAAGTGTGATTCTGGAAATGTCTGCAACAACAAGAATAATAACAACAACAACAACAACAACAACAAAAGAATAACAAGCAACCAACAGACTTGTACAGCTGAATTTAAAAGAGACATGTACGTACGTAACAGTTCCCTCACGAACAAAAAAACAAGTCTTTTGAGTAGTAGAGCATCCATCTGTTTCTGGCCTCTTAGCACTTCAAACATAAATTCAAAGGGTCAAACATGAAAACACAAAACATCTCCCATGATCAACTGAAAGGAGCAGTGAGTAGTTCAAAGAGGTTATCCTAAGAAATTGCCAGGGATTTTTTTGTGACCTCCATTTGGGTGATCAGTTCAGGTCACGGATGGAAGAAGCTGGTATATCCCCTATACACCCCAAAAAATCAACTTGCAACTCCTCTATCATTTCGATCTAACCTCCACCCAAATAACAGGGGGAAACGAAGACCTATATAGGGACCCCTTTCTCAAAACATCCAAAAATATAATAATCCTGGTGGTGACTCTTACTTTGCAGTGCGTGAACCCAACCTACAGTTCTGGCCAAATTTTCATAGTTCACCAACCTAGATGTCCCTGAAATAAGAGGAGCCCAGGTCGCGTGAGGTCGCTATAATTTGACCAGATTATTGCATTGCGAAAGCAACAGCTACATCAGGGGTCATTATATTAGCAACTCAAACAAGGCACTACTAAGGGGAAGTCCCTCCAATTTATCATACATTTGTATTGTTTGATACCTCCAAAACGGGTAATTCAATGATCCCTGACTGTTGATGGAAACAAATCCTGCACCAGTTGATCGATAGTGTATCCCATTATTGAACATGGTTTTATAAGTGTTAGTTGTATCTGTTGCACCACTGTACATATTCAACCTCAACAAAAGCCACCGCGTTTCTGAGGCCCAAACCACAATGAAAATGACCACCATCCAACTTGACAGGCCTTCCTGCGTTATGAGGATGGGAACTCCACTTTTGGGATGGGAACTCCCCCCAAAAAACGTCCCAGAAGCGTTCAGTTGAAAAAACACCTAACAAGTGACGAATGGAAGAATTGAGGTTACAAATATTAATTGATCATAAAAAAAAGTATATATAATATATACAATCTAAAACATTACATGGTTCAGGGTTTGCAACACAACGTTTTTTCTTGCAAATAAAAAACATCACCGATTCAGATTCACCAGTCAACCAGTCTTTTGGGCACCTCTTCTTCCTCACAGTGCAGCTGTACTTGAGCCTTGTGGCCGGACCAGTGGAGGTTGGAGGTTTCCAAGTAGGTTTCAATCCCATGACGGATCCATCAAACTGATATATTTACCGACTCATTTACCATAAAATTTAACAACCAAAAGTAGGTAAATATACCATACTACATGGTACTATGGGAGTTTAGATTCCAAGTTGTTCCAAGTTGGGTACCACACATGTTTAACAGCAAGCTGCTTCGCCCACGAAAAATGGTGCATGTTTTCTGATGAGATCAGCTACGTTGGCTGTATTTTAGCTGTTAGGTTGCGAGAGGGTACAATGCCACCAATCAGTGTGTTTTCAGTTGGCGATAACTTCTTCACTCATTTACAAGGTTTTGGATGGACTTACAAGGATCTCACTTCATCATATGACTTATCTATCCGGGCGAAACCTTCTAGCTAGAGAAAACCATGCATACACCGCCGAAGATGAACGAATCGAACCTGAAACCGTGATGGTTTGGAGTCGATGATTTTCCGAACTTCCAGGGGTGTATTCTCGGGTTCCATGTTAATCTTCCGTGGTGTAATAGGAAGTTACTAAAGCATCATCATGAAAAACATTCTGACACTCAGTTTTTAAGAAGGATGGCGCACGTGCATGGAAATCATGACAAGCGGACAACTGTTTATAATATCTAGCAGCTAGCAAATGGAAAAACAATAATCACAATGTGTCACTTGCAGGAATAGTTTCTTCAAAATGAAACAGTTTGCAACAAGAAAAAACAACATAGAACCCTTACTACTTTCCAATATACTATCAATATACTTGCTGCTTCATAGAGATGCCATTAATAAGAGATGATAAATCCTATAGCAAGGGGAAGTATAACCTCCTGTACAACCTAAACAACCAGGTTTCTCTTCATTGCTCATGTATATGTACAAATTCAAACATTACCACAACTCGCGCAGGACTTCGATGTTCCCACACAATGGTCTCGACAATGCATTCAATCCAGCATGCAGAAACTATCGTGTCCAGTCATCCAAAGTTCTTGGATCCATGCATGCCCGCTTTAGTCCTCAACGACTCGTGTTGGACATCGGCTGCACGTTCTGACCGCTTTTTGCCTCCATGACATGCTCACGTATAACGTGATGTGCTCTTGCGCAGCTACAGCGTCCGCACCACCGTCATCGGAAGCGCCGTGGGTAGCTTGAGTCATAGTGGCGTCCGCGCCACTGGCTCGGCAGCGCTCGAGGTAGCTCGATTCATCGGAATGAAACAGGCACGCACGTATAATAAACATGGAATGCATCCATTCTTATTATACGTGTCCCCCAATATTGAACCTGCATCAGTTGAGCCTCACCTCATCATTATTTTACAGTTCTGTGCACCGAAACAACATGTGAAAACATCACCACCTACTACAGTTGGTGGTTTTACTGTGGTTTGAATTAAACTCACAATGGCATTAAACAAGCCCACATCTACCACCAAAAACCACCAAATGATACACCACAGACTGTCATCCCAATCTTACCTCCAGCCAAAGGTCAACTGATTGGTTGCCTATATAACTGGGTGGTATTTCATCCTAGGGGGCCCAACTTGTCACTACTCACCTGGTGGAAAAAATCTAAGCTCCACCACCACCACAACGACTTGGATTTGCTTAAGATACTGGGAAAAAGTGAAACAATATCCTCCTAAATGTTTGGCGATTTATCCCATGGTGCAATGTGAGAAATCACATTGAACCAAAACCAAGACCAAGAATTTCGACTATCATTATTACTACTACTACTGCCACTACTGCTACTGCTACTGCTACTGCTACTGCTACTACTACTACTACTACTACTACTACTACTACTACTACTACTACTACTACTAATACTACCAGCGCTACAATTTCCATGTCACCGCCACCCGGCAACCTCCGAGGCCACAAAGTTTCTTTGAACCAATGAAACTCCCGCGGCTTCGCCTTGAAAGAACCAATAGGAAACAAAAAGATCCAAAATTCCAGGAACAAAAAACAGCTATAGAAAACAACATGTGTTTGAAGTTATTTGTTTGTTTGTTTTTTTGTTGTTGTAGTAGTAGTTGTAGTTGTAGTTGTAGTTGTAGTAGTAGAAGAAGAAGTAGTAATAGTAGTAGTAGTAGTAGTAGTAGTTGTTGTTGTTGTTGTTCTTGTTCTTGTTCTTGTTGATTGCAATATTTTCCTTTTTTAGAGGGGGGAATGCTGCCAACGTTGCCAATGATAGTGATTCTTTTGTTGTTTGCTGAAGATTTACGGATATGTCTCCATGTTTTGCTTGAAGACTGCAAGTTTAAAGTTCCTGCACTTCTTTTAGGAGGAAGAAAGTCACCTTTTTTCCATGGCAAGTTCTTTGTTGAACTTCGAGGGTAAATCTAATTATAGCCCTAAGAATCCTGAGCCCTCAAAATGGACTATTTTGAGGACCCAAAAGCACCTCTGCATAATACAGGTTCGATCCCTTCCATTATTGGAGGGCCCAACGATTCTTCGGGAGCTGGAAAAAACACATTTCAAGAAAGTTACGTGTCACAAACCCAAAATCGCACAATCCCAAATATCTGTGTCTTTGTTCTAGTCTCAGTGGCCATTAAAAGAGCCAAGGTGTCAAACATGATTATCATGGATAAACCACTCAATCATTGACAATCAAAACTTTTTGAAGGCAAGAAAGAGCTTCCATCTTTAGGCACTTCAAAAAACATCTGTTTCAGCCAGAGATAACTCTAATTTGTGACGGTGATGTGCCGATGTTCAAAAAGAAATCCATGGCAAGATTGACACCATGAAAAATTCGAAAACAAAATCCAGCTCTTGTGCCAATGTTGCGAAACTAGGAACATCCACATATCATCAAACATCTTCACTCAAAAACATGCAAGAAATTCACCCCAAACCCAAAATGGTCACTTGTTTTCTTTTGTCTAATGCTGCGTAAGACGTTAAGATTTGCGTTGTTTTCGTTTGAAACCTATGGTGGGAGAAAATACCAAAACAAATCACTCCCAACAAACACCAAGCTCCAAGTAGCTATATAGTTAAAGAGAGAAATTCAATTGGTAAGAGTGAAACACTGTTGTCCTTTGATGGTGATTAATTGCCTTTTTTGGAAAGGTTTTTTCACTATGATAAATGGCCATCGAGCTCAACCCCCATATGGTTCTGCCGCTTTTCTCGGCATTTCTGGAAGGAAAGTGGTCATCCTGGTTGCTTCAAGATGGGCCCCCCACTAGCTATAAATGGAGTCACAAACCCTGCAAATGGCCTTATAAATGGGTAACTCCGGCTATATCCCCAATAAGTGGAGTTATAACCCTACTTATAACTGGTGGGGGCCCAACTTGTTGCATAACTCTTTCAGCCATTTCGGACCAAGAAATAGAACCTTGAAACTTGACAGTTTGTCCTTCCAAACACTATATATATATATTATCCCCAACAGTTTAGTTGTGATCGCCAGGTTGTGATCGCCCCGTTGAGCTGAGTGAGAATTACACGGCCTAAACATAACATGGCCCCTGAAAATTAATTGTTGGAAAATGACTTTTCCTTTTTTAAAACATGGTAATTTCCATCGTCAAGTTTACTGCAGGGTTTTTGAAAAAACACAAACATTCCGCTCGTTCGTCTGGAAAGCCAGGTCACCACTGAATCCACTACTCAAGCTCTGGTTGATCAAACCCTTGGCCTAGGCGTTGGTTGGTTTCTGGTCTACACATATCTGAGGTGACCGTGGTGACCGTGGGGGCCAGGAAACCCAGGATCCATGTATAGTCTATTTACCTACATAAACGCTGATCCTATGGGCAAGACAGCAAGACAGAAGTTGTCTGAAATGTTTGGGAAATTGCTGTTGGACCCAAACAAGTGGGAGTGATCAAAACCCACCAGTGACATTCCATGAAATCCTGGTTGGTTAATGGGGATCCTTATAATGGCTTATTCTTATCCCGGTGTATAACTGAATAGTGTTTCATCCCTTGAACCAACCAAGCAGGGTGAACTGATCACTGCTCTTCCATGCTTCGGTGGAACATCAGAATCGAATCAGTGCAGATTTTGTATAAAAAAAACCGAGGATGGCTGTGCAAATCATGCCAAATGTAGCCTGTCATGGTCTCGCTATGCTGGTGGGGAAGATTATGTCAACAAAAAAAGGTCAAGAGCAACCCAACTACTAAGTGGTGAGTAGAAATTTGTATGGGATTCTTGAGGCGGCGGGGTGTTTGAGGGGGATGTATTTTGCTAATCTTCTCTATATAGGGTATGGTTCCCGAACCTTCCCTAAGAAAACCCCTATACGATCAAACCACACACTGTTGGATCAATGCGCCGCCAGTTTTTGTCTTCCAAACATCCAGTTTGGATGTCAATCTCTAACCCTACCCCAGGAGCATTCCCAACCCCCCCAAAAAATGCAAGGGAATTGCTAAGCATAAAGTCTTGATTTGCGGTCTGGGCGTATGTTGCAGGGATGCGTTGCAAAATCATTGGAGAATCACATAAAGAGACCCAGCCGGCTTTCCCCATCCTATGTCTTCCCAAAGAGATGGCTGCCCTTCAAAGCGGAATGTTTTCTGAGAAACGTGACAAAAAACCCAATTTCCATTTGAATGATTGGTTCAGAGGGATCATTGTAATGGCTTGGCAAAATACGTACATATTATATCTATAAAAAAATATATATACAGATTTCATATATATATTATATAATATTATGTATTTAGGTTGTAAGAACTCCTTGCATACAACAACGAAAACAATGGTTTTAGCCACTGCTCTTTTGAAAACATCTTTGGATGCTAAAATCCAAACCAACAAAGACAGCAAACATCAGGAACAAATAGGAAATCTCCGGGACGAAGTGTCAGGAAAAAGTTACATACGTCATGTTTCACTATTTGTTTGCCACCCACCTGAAAAGACATATTAAGCGCAAATCCAATTGGGATCAATTTCACAAAAACAAGTTGGGGGTTAAAAGCAAAAACAGCCAATAAAATGAAACAACCACAAACCCTCCCTACAATATCCTACAAAAAAAAACTCTTAAAAACCCTTGAACCTTAATGTTTGAAAAAAACTTATTTCTTTCCATTTTTTGGTTGGCCCGGTTGAGAAACTTCCATGATTTTCAGCCGGTCGGCCCTTGTTACGCTGAAAAAAACACCAAGATGCGATGATGACATAGCGTTGCGGCAACTCCTGAGGGATATCGAGGATTGCATCTCAAGACCATCTTGTTGGTCGTTGCAACCCACTTGAAAAATTAGACAAATTGGATCATTTCCCCAGGTGGTAGGGTGAAAATAAACAATGATTGAAACCACCACCTAGGTATATGTTTGCTTGACATTTTGCTTGAAATGGGAATCTTTCTTCCCCAAGTTTTTTGGGTGAAAATGAACAGAAAATATTTGAAGCTTCAGCACCTAGCAATGGTCTTCTGGACAACAATTCTACACTTAAATCGGAATTAAGTGAATTTTTGTTGGCATCCTCCCCTCCCCTAAATTCCCATATGTCCTATGAATCTGCTGGAAAATGATCCTTACTATTGTTGTGAATTGTGTGATTACATTCCAGATGTTTATCGAGTTGGTGGTTGAACCAACTCAATCGAGAAATACGTCCATCCAATTGGATCATTTAAGGAATTGGAGAAACAAATGGGAACCAATCAAAAATTGCTGATGGAGCATTTAATATACACTTACCTCTTCTGATGCAAAAGATTCGCCTACACATCTGGCTTATGTTCAGGACAATTTCCGGGAACGTAGCTATCCCGAAAAGCATACAATTCCCACTAGGTTGCTGCGGTTCATTTTTGCTTGCCTCGTCTTTTCGCCTTCTTCAGGAGCGGCCGTTTTGCTAAAAACTCTTGCAAATCCAGATGCTCCATGTATAGAAAATTTACCTACATTTAGATTAATTCTTTGGTAAATGTAGAAAAAAACATAGATGGATCCTATGGGAAAGGGAACTCTCCCAATCTTGATGCGTAGTCCCACAGCTCCTCCCATTCCATCCCATGACTGATGCCCATATCCCAGTCTGTCCATCAACCCATCCCTTCCAAACCGAGTTCCATGGAGACCAAACAAAAACACGAACTGTTTTTCATGACTCAAGGAATTCCGGGTTGCTTAATTGGGATCTTGAGGATATGGGTTGCGATATCTATACATAAATATATATATACATATATTTGTATCTGATACCAAAGTATGTATATATATACAACCCTTAGATCATTGGCGAGTATAATCCTTTTTGAAAAACTGGGGTATATTATATATATATATTGTAAAAATTGAAGAGCCCACAGGATCCTTGGGACTGGAATATTTACCTTCCTTTACAACAAAAAACACCATTCATGGACCAGTAATATACCATCGTCCCATCTTGCAGAAAATATCACCAGCAAAAACCATATGGTTTTGATCCTTGCGCAATCTCACATGAACATACATCGACCATAACTAAAAAACTCCCACACACAATCTATGTCTAGATACAATTTCACATACATGGACTATGTTTTGAGGTATGTAGAAGTATATTTGTGTGCGTGTCTCCCAAGATCTTTCCAACCTTCTGAAGTGCTATGATGCTTTGGAATTTCCCCCTTGTACCCTCAAGGACTCCTCAGAGTCCAAAGTGACATCGCCCACGACATGTGGCCGTGCAAGGGTCCAAGCACCATCCTGGCACTGTAGAAACGAGAATTGGCCAACGTTTTTCCAAGGGAAAATAAAAGTATAAAATCTAGATACAAGGTGGGCACCCTATAGTTATAAATGGAATTACAACCCCCTTTAAATGGCCTTATAAATGGGTAACTAGGGTAGATCTAGATTCAGGATTTCTGATGAACGTCCCATTTTTTTGTAAAGGTGTTTCAACATCGCCTTTCGAGGCAGAAAAAAAACCGGGATGGTGTTTTCCACCGATTTTTTTGTGATGTGTTTGTTTGAACACGGGACAAAAAGTAAACCCTCAAGATAATGGTGATTAGAAGAACTTTTCCCATTGACACAACATGGATTGCCACGGCGCTTCACTGATGTTTGCACTCAGCCAACTCGATTAAAAAAAACACCAAAACTCTCTGTTGAGAAAAAATAAAAATAATGATAAACGCCTTGTGTGGCATGCGAGAAACGTTCTATGGCAAGGTAGTTTTTGTGCAATACTCTGTGAGGACCATCGTGACATCAGTTTTCCTTGTGGGTATCTTGTCTTTACTCAACATGGATGCTGAGATCGCAAGATTACCTTGTTTAACTCAATGTTTTTTTGAACTTTTTCAGTAGATGGACAAAAAGCACCTGCAGCAGTTGACATGGGATGACATGGAAAACCTTCAAGTTTTGCACAAACACTTTATCTACCTCAACCTGGTGCAACATTTGTCAAACATTATGTTTGCCAAAAACAAACCAACCCAGTTCTCACAGTTGTATCTTGTACGCAAACTGCGTTTTTCTTACTGGCAAAAAAAAATGTTCGACTCACAAAACCACTTCCGACAAAAAATTCCTAGAAAGGGATGGTCTCAAGTGGCAGCAATTCAAGCCCTGACCTTTTGATCCCTTTAATGATGAAAAGGCCACTTCAACGTCACGATTTCACCCTCTAAAAAAGTACAGATACAAGATGAACCATGAAGTAATCACCTATATATTTGGAATGTGCAGCTGCAGCGAGAAGAAGAATCTCTGAAATCAACCGGGGTCGATTTCAATGACGAGGATGAACAAATGTCCAAGCGCACTTGTCGATAGACCAGCAGCCATGTGTACAACGCCAAGATGTGGAGTTGTCCGTTTGGGCCCGAGTTGTCGCTGTCGCCACCATAGTGGAGAGAGTTCCGGCCCCGAGAATACCTCGTCCAACACCGCGGGCAGCACTTTGGCGCAGTGTGGCCAGCTTGTGTCCCACGCACTCACGTCGCCCCCTAGGCCGTGGCGCAACTTCCACTTCATTGCGTGGTCTGCCATGTGCTCGGCCCTCTCTGTTGTAGACATACCTTTGGGCGCCAATCCGTGATTTGCCATTAGTTCTGTCCATGTGTTCCAATCTAGAGCGAGGAGGGGAGTGCGGACCGCCGTGACACTTAAAATTGGCCACCACTTACCTACAAGGTGGGCCCCCAGGTATAAGTGGGGGCCCACAACTCCAATCATAAGGGTGAAGTAACCCGAGTTACCCATTTAAGTCCATCTATAGGGGCCCCATAACTTTATTTATAACTCGTATGCAGTAGGGGCCCACTTACCTAGCATTTGATGATCACCAGATCTTCACATTCCGAACGCCTGATGCATTACCAAAGCCTGACCATGACAAGAGGCCACAGTTGCCATGATTGGTGCAGCCTGATGGTGCAAAACGAAGGACGGGAATGTTATGTTTGAAGGTTCGACTCTGACCATCAAAAACCTTGGTGATTAAAGAAAAGAGGTTTCCTTCGGCGATTTGAAAGTCCCTACAATGGAGAGTATCCTTTAGTAAAGTCTAATATTAAATAGTATCCCATAGTATCGTATCGTAAATAGTGCATAGTAGAGTATAGATGAGTATAGTAAACCATAGTGTACAGTATCTTTTCTATCAAAAAACGAGTTCTTTGCACACTTCGGGTGATTCACCCATCTAGCAATTTTGCAGGTAAGAACCAAATGAAGGCAGTGATACCTACATGTCTTTACAAGGCGGTTTGTTTGGGGTGGGGGTTTCCTTAAAGAGGTACATATTGTCTGAAACACTTGCCCACTACATAGTTGAGTACATTCATGTTAGGTACCTTCTTGATCAAGGGAACGCTTTAAAAAAAACTGACGTAAAGTGTTTCTTCCGCATTCGTGCTCATCCCAAATCAGCTTTGACTGTGGTTTTTGTGGGGTCTGTTTGGATCTCAAATCATGTTCTTTAGTGCCATGACTTTCATTTTTCCCAATACATACGCATTGGGGATTAAGGGTATCGATCTCAGAAAATAGGAAGTTTGCAAACACGCAGCTCTGGCATCTCTTGATATGGAGAACCTGGAGAAACACTTGTTCTCAATGATTCCTGCAAATATCACCTTAAAGATCCACTCACCTCCAAAACCTTAGTGGAACCAAAATATTGTGATGATGAATTGATTCGATATCCCAATCATTGTCTGGGAATATGACTGGACACCAAGGGTCAAATCCGACAAATTGGTAATTTCTTCCCGAAAGTGTTGTCTTGCTTCCACCAAAAATATCTCTTGTTCGAAGAGAGATGCACAAGTTTTGACACCTTTACATTAAAATATCCAAAGAAAACTTTGTTCTTCTATACCTTCATGCGTTTTGAAATTAATTCATCCTATGCATTCCCAAAACCACAATCACTAGTTGGTGGTTTCAACCCGTCTGAAAAAAATTAGCCAAATTGGGTTCATTTTCCCCAAGTAAAGGTGAAAATAAACACTATTTGAAACCACCACCTAGTTTACCAAATATTCTGCCCCTAATCCCTTGAATATTCTGACTACCCCCTCGTTGGCTTTCTGCCTCATCATCCAAGTATGTATACGTTACGCCAGCAACAGGGCATTTGAAACCACCTAGTAAATATTCAAAATAACATGTATTCCCAAAATGTATTCCAAAAACCAGAATGTATTCCCCACACCAAAAAATAACATATATTCCCCAAACCATAATCATTACGTACTCGTTTTATCATCCCATGGTTTACACCATTTCATCGGGCATTTCGCCTCAAAGACCACGTTTCCATGGCCCAAGGCACATCCTGGCAGCATATCTGTGGTGCCTATGAATTTCATGCGCCAAATCATCCAACAAGAAGAAAATCACATAGGCACCCTTGTGATGTGTCTATAGCCGATGTTGCTTTCTAGCAGCTAAGACCATGCTTCATCAAACTTCATCAGACATATGTCTTACACAAACTGTATTTATCTTTCTCACCAGCTTACCTATAACAGCAAAATGTCTTCATCTCTCTTTGGAGTTTCTGCCTGCGGGTGCCGCCGTGCCAGCAAAACGCACGGAAAAAGCCGCCGCGTCTGCATGGCTGGCGGAGGAACCAAAGCGGCAGCAGCCGTACTGTTTCTCCTCACTGGGCAGCTGTGTGCATTCTCATGTTGTGGGGAGAACTGGCTCGAATTCTTGAAGCAGAAAACTGGGACACACATTTGATACACAGGACCTTCATAGATAAACAAGTGTGAATCCTATGTATGTGAAAGGTATACGTGTAAATTTTGCAATGTTGTATAAATGCCAAACATGTGACATGTGTATATGTTTGGGGGTTGGCAAAGCACCTTGTTGTACAATGTAAGCACTATGTCTAGGATGCTATGTATGCATTACTTTGTCAGCAGGCAATACTTGTGAATTTCACTGTTTTTTTGGGAAAAAACAGTCAATACATTCACAAAAAATATGCAAAACGGTACAAAATGCGAGTTAAAGGGGATTTTTTGATTTTTATGGCCTAGAAAAAATCAATGTATACACAAACGTTACCGACCTGGCAAACGTATCCCAATTGTACGGTTGAATTCATGACTTGCCCCGACCTGGCATATTAATCCTGAAACCATTCCCTCAGTAATGTTGGGTGTTAGTTAGTGGAATGGATTTGATTCAGACAGTGTTTCTCACTTAGCCAACGGACACTGAAATAAAAGTTTGAACTTTATTTTCCCTACTAAATATGTAATCCCAAAAAGTTTAAAGTTTAGCCACTGGCCAATTAAGGTTTGGTTTGTACTGAGGATCCAGCATCAATGGTGACACCCAACATAAATCAAGGGAGTGACCCCTCCATAGCTGCACAAAAAACTTACACCTCTGGATCTCAGTAGGGTTCACTGGCTTCGAAGCTCTTCCTAGTTCGGTGTCTTTTTCACCAAGCCATTTAAAACAAATGAGCTTGTCAAAGTGGACCATTCCCTTGAAGTAGGGAGGTAAGAACTATAAGTGAAACAAACTTTGAAACTACCACCTTTTTCACAACATGTCTGGCCCTTTCCTTCACTTCTTTGCCATCCAAGATTCCGCTTCACAAGCTTTCAAACATGCATCTGCTGAGGCATTACCTCTGGAAGATCGAGATTATCTGGAGATGTTTCGAGCTTTCCAATGGTACAATCTCACCATCTTTTGAGAGAGTTGAAAAAACTACACCGTAAAAGTCAGACAGTAGATGGCGCAACCCCCCAAAAGGTGGATTAGTAACGGGCCATGATAAACCAATACATGGGAATTGCGCCATCTACTTTCCAGATGGTGTACAGAAATTTTCAGTCACACCCACATTGCTGAAATGTGGCGCCACCAAATGATGTTTTTTTCCAAAACATTACCAAAAAACATGGCAAATTTGTGCATGCGTGCCCCCAATATCAGAGTGGTAGTCGGCATTCAACGCCATAACAATCTTGATGTCGCTATATCTAGTTGGAGTCATTTGGTGTGAGTGCCTTTGCTTCCGGGTCCAAAACCATCAAGAAGATAAATATTGCAAAAGTGAGTACCCCGACCAAAAGCCATCCCAGTTATGGAAGTTTGACATCAGCAGCGTGAAACAACCTCCTACGACATTTCCCTGAAAACCAGGTGGTTGATAGGAATGAAGCCTTGTAAGAACCAATGAAAATACCCAAATAATTGGACAATTTGGACAATATAAAGTCCCCTACATACAGCAAACAACCCAAACAACCAGGGTTGGTCACTGCTTATATGGAAAAAGGTGTGTTTCGGATTGAAAAGTTGGGAAATCCTCGGACATTGCAGCTGATCTAGAACTCCAACTCCAACCCCTAATAGGAACAAGGAAGCTATACTAAGAAAAAAGAACTTATTTCCACCACTATCACTATCCACAATTTACTAAGAACATGGCTTTCATAATATGATTCTAACAAGATTCATGAGTTGCATTCTTCAAATAGTAGCGGCTATGTCTTCTCACCTCACCCATCTTTTTCCAAGTTAGAGTCAGCTTCCAAAAAAAAACGAATCCCCCCAATAATCAGCCCCGAAAAAATTGAAAAAATGAGAGTCGCCACCCCCAATCAAACAAGTTCTTGTTGCCTGCTGGCAAGGTCTGCCAATGAAGTGCACCGCAACCACCTTTCCTGGAACTGAGTCATCGGCGAGACGGCAAATTTCAAGGGCAGCAAAAACAACGCAGCATGGCAAGGATCCTACCTATACGTAGTACCTAAACAGGTGAAGCTCCTTTTGAAACAAAAAAATGGTGCCAACATATTGATAGGTCAACCTTTCAAAAAGAAAAAACGGTTGTTGGTTTGTTGTGGGAATTACATAGGATCCATGCATGTTATAAATATATATATATATATGCATACCTGCATTTACCATGAAAATCAACCAAAATGTTGGTAATATATGCCGTACATGGATCCTATGGGAATGTTTTGTTTATATAGGCAAGGCCCTAATTACACGGGATGGGAAGCATAGGTCTGGGTGCATACATCTCACCAACCTAGATTTATCTGAAAATGGGCAAAGCCGCGGTGACATGGTTGTAATTTACAAAAAATCGTTCCTACAAGGTGGACCCCCTACCAGTTGCAAGTAGGATTATAACTCCACTTAAAGGGGTTATGACCGCGGTTTGAAATCGTGGTTTTCACCCGCACCTGAAGGGCCCTCCTGGAAAAACATGGTCAAAGGTACTATTTGCTTCCCATTTTTCCGTGCACTGCATGTCACCAACCATTTACACTAAAACCCAAATTACATGGGAGACTGCTTCTCCCAAACGATCTCAATAGGCTGGTAATCAAAGTAGGCATGCATTTCTGCATTCCACACCCACAAAATGTGGGAAGTTGGAGTAGTTGATGGTGTGAAATATGGGTAAATATACGACGCTAAGAATCCTGATCCCTCCAAATTGGCTATTTTGAGGACCAAGACCCCTACTATACAGGTTCAAACCCTTCCATTGGAGGGCCCTTGGGGATTCTTAGGGCAGATTCATTGAGTTTCTGGGTGTTTGCCAAGCCACCCACCGATTTTTACGCAGAGGATGACTAGCTGGGTACATTTTTTGGGGTGGTAAAAAATGGAACAATAAATCCCATAGGATCCATGTATTTTACGTACGTTTGGCTGGCAGTAAATTTGTGGTACATTGTTACATGTAGGTAAGTATACCATACATGGATCCAATCCTATGGCAACCGGAATCACGGTATAAATGGGTGAGTGAATTTTTCATGGCAACCACCATGAATCCCTTACAATTTGATGGAGGATCATCCACCAAAAAATCCCTACTACCAATCCACTACTCCACCATAGCCTCATTGCTTTGCCACAGGAATTTTGTGGAGCCTTTTGCCAGAAACTGGGATGTTGGTGTACCTCCACCAGTCGTCAAAGAACAGCTGAGAACAGTTTTACTCAGTGACTCAGTTTCAGTTGTTGTTATGTTGTTGTTGCTGCTGTAGCAATAGTACTAGCCGCAGCAGTTGTCCGTCTTTTTTCCACAGGGTAGTAGCAGCAGCAGTTGTTCGTCTTTTTTCCACAGGACGCACATAAAACTCATGAAAAAGTGTATTCAAAAATAGATCCTCAACCAATGCAACTGTCCTGGTGACCACTTTTGTAATACCCTAAAATGGTCTCCAAATCCGGCAACCCGACATGTTTCCATTTCAGGACTCTAAAAAAATGTCAGTGCCTTCGCTGGTAAGGCTTAGATTATTATAAACCAACGACCTTTCAATGGGGTGTCCTGCTGGTACTCCGGTTGTAAGCCCTACGAATTTGGTGAATAAACCAACTTACTAACAAGCTACGATCACTTCCAGCCTAGTAGGTTTCCTTTCCCTGACGGGACAGAAAGATCTCCAACCTCGTTTCGACTCCGTCAACACATTTGGGCACATCTCTCTCACGTAGATATTCACCATTGTATTCCGGATTCTCCTTGAGTCCTTCCAAAGGCCGGGCCGTGCGGCTTTGCGGCAGTGATTTGTTTTTTTTGGCGACAACAAAAATTGGGGGGAGGGAGGGGGAACGTGTTTTAACAAAAAAGAAGTCTCCTGGAAGGCAGGCAGGTCATGCAAACAAAACTAGCTGGTGGTTGAACCAACCCATTTGAAAAAGACAAGTCAAATTGGATCAGTTCCCAAGTAATTAGGGGTGAAAATAAACATGTTTGAAGTTTCACCACCCAGAAAAGATTTAACCTAAAAGTAGAAGGTGTTCATGAATGCTCATCCCAGGCACCGATGCAAGCTTAATTGGAATCTGAAGATGTTGGTGTTTTAGCTTCCCGATACCTCAAGACTGGCCATTTTGAGGACCAAAAACCCTTGCTATACATGTTCAAATCCCTCCATTGGAGGGTTCAATGAGTTTTTGGGGCAGCAAAAAATGACAACATGATCTTCATGTTTTGACTGCGACTGCGACGATGGCAACGTGACTAAGCCATGGAAAAACTGTCCAAGGAAACATGGCGCATCTGGGCGTTGGAAAGTTGACACACACATGTTCAAAGCTCGGAAACCCATGTTGATCATAGATGATTGAGATGGTCAATAATGAAAGTCATTGCTGATGATCCATGATGACAAATGAGTGGAGTGACAGGAAATGATGATGAATAATGCTGAACCATGAAAACTGAAATGACTGATGATCAATGACGGTACATGATGCAGGATGAGACAGGATGGTAGACGGTGAAGGATGACACATTATAGACATGCCAAATTCAAAATCACATGATAGATAGCCCTGAAACAAGGACAATAACAATAATTCAATGATCATAATGGTCCTTCAGACTATGCATGGCGCACTCAGCAACGGCACCATAAACATAACAAACATAACAAGTGAAACTTTAGGATTCTTTTGGGCTTTTACTCATTTTTTCCAATATCCGAAATCCCCCAACAAAGACAGCTTCGTCATTGGCTAAGTCAAAAGGATACAAGAACCTCTTTCCGAAAAAAAAAAAAACAGAAAACAGAGCGTTTGCTGACAGATGTTGAAAAACCCATAGGGTCCATGTATTAGTATAGTATATTTACCTTATTTACGTACATTGACCATAAAAATCAACAACATGTTGGTAAATACACCATACATGGATCCTATGGGAAACAGTGAAACCGTCCTGCAACTTGCAGTTTATTTGTCTCGAACACCGTGCAAGCAGTCGCAAGACTCACAAGACACGCGAGTCTCAAGAACGGCACACATCGGCGCGCCGACATGATGCACTGAAACTAATTGAGTCACAACTTAGGTGCCAATCTCTCGTAAGGTGGACCCCTTGGACCACTTACTGTAAAAGTTATGGCCCGTATGGCTATATAAGAGCGTTTTTGGCACACTTTTTTTTGGTCTTTCCCCGCGAGCAAAGAAAAAGGAATGTGGTGTTTCCATTGTTAAACTTCAAGTTGTATATGACCCTTCCAAACTCCTCATATGATTTTTGTTGGCTCAAATGATGGAATCCTTGACCTTCCAATGACACTGAAATCTGAAATCTGTAAATGAAATCTGATGTCGGGTCGTGTTGTCTACGTTTTGGAAACTTGGCTTATATAATTTGTTTGAAACCAGTTAGTGGGACTAAACATCATTTTTTCAAACACGGTTGTTCTGGAGTTCACGACCTCTGTACCTAACATGTGGCACACAAGTTTTTTTTTGCGGACCTTAAGCAGTCTTGGAGCGGCGTACTGTACTGTGAAAGTGATGCCTGGAAAAAAATTCCTCTGAATGAATGTGATGTTTCCAGCTTTATCGAATATACAGCTAGTTGGTGGTTTCAACCCATTTGATCATTTCCCCAAATAGGGGTGAAAATAAAAAACATTTGGAACCACCACCTAGACAGTGATTGTCCAAAAAAATCCCTTTAGGATACAGATTATCTTAGTTCTACTTCGCCTAGATGACTGGAATAAAAATTTCAAACATATTCTCCTTGGATGGTGATTTAATGATGATGAATCCCATGGAAGAAAATACACCTCAAACAAATGCAAGTTGGAACTGTGTGTGTGGGACTTTGTTTGCGTCCATCTGACCGGAGTGAAAATTCTGGTGACATCCTGCTGCCAGCCACATGTTCAAAACTTTGCAAACAATTGATGATGTTTTTTGTATGGTACCGAACTGTCGCAACTGGTGCCAAGATCTTTGGCCTTCAACACTATAAATTTTGGTATGCTTGGATGCAGGAAAAGTGCTGAACAACCCGGCGGGCCGTGATTCTTGGAGCACCCCAAGGTATATTACATACCCAACTACTCAATGACTCGATGTGGTTATTTCATTTTGGGCCGTGGGATCGAAAAAAAATCCTACAAGATACAGAATCCTCATTTGTCTGCCTAGTGAAAAGCTTGGGTTCGCCCACCACCCAATAACAGTCACCACCAAAATGACCGCCTTTTTTTTTGGGCCGGAAATCCCAACCGAAACCTTTATTTGCCACTGGCATGTTGTGATTGGAGGTACCCCTCCCCGAAAAACCAATATGGAAAATCTGTTTTTTTTAACTAAATTGACTACATCTTCAAATGGTTGTCTCTTCCATGTTTTTCCACATGGCAAAAATATACATCTTCAAATGATGTTTTCTTCCACGTTTTCCTGGAACTAAAAAACGACCATCTTCAAATGGCTGGGGATCGAAATCCAAAATAAAACCATGGCCACTGGTTCCTTGCCAGTTTGGTGACGGCCTCGGCTAGCTTCTTGAGGTCCGTGAGACGTAAAGTTGTTAGCTCCACCTGGTGGTAAACACGGTGGGCATAGCTAAGGAGCACTAAACAAAAAACAGGAGATTTTGACAGGCTAAACATGAAAGAAATTTGTTCAAGATGAATTTGATCTCAATCCAAGTCAGTCTAGTTTTCAAGATATCTTTTATGTTTTTTGAAAGATGGTTTGCTGCTCGTGATGGAATGTTCGTGGTGCCTCGCAATGATATCTACTCAAATATCACATCCCATATAAAAACTCCATGTATGGAATATCTACCTACATTTGGTTTCAATTTATGGCAAATGTAGGCAAGTATAGCATACATGGAGCATCTGGTTATACACTATACATACACAAAAAACAACGGTGATGGTAAACAGAATCTAAATGTATGACATCTATTGCTATTTCTAGCCTGCCCAGAATGGATCCCAGTTGTCAACAATGGGAACCAAACATCATACCGATACCATCCATGTAAATCATGTATGGTATGTTTACCTACATCTAGCTGCTCTTCATGGTACATGTATATTAATATACCATACATGGATGCCATGGAATACATAATCTAGGAAAAATCAAAACCCTTCCAGAATTATTGCCGACACATCAATATGTACAGTACATAATTCTGAAAACACCGTCCTTAGATGTTCTTCTGATGTACATTCAATACCCATAGGATCCATGGGACTGGTATATTTACCTACATTTGATTGATTTTATGGTAAATTAGTAGGTAAATATACGTATACCAGTCTCATGCATTCTGTGGGTACTACAATACTCCCATCGGATCCCACCCGGATGTCCGTGCCTCCAGTTGTTGCAAGGCGCTTTGTGCCGCTGCCTTGTCCTTCTCTGAGACTTCTTCCTTCCAAAATCCACCATGTTCAAAGCATTTGTTATATGAAACCCTTCATTTTGCTTGAAAAGAACTGTGGTAACTTTGAGGTACCCATGTGACAATGACATAAAATGAAAGAAAAACATTGGTTCATCTACTTTGATTTGTTTTTGTGATGTTTGGAAAATGATAGTTCTGTGTTCCAAAGTTGAAGAGTTTATGTGATTGGTGTTCAAACACCACCTAGTCGCCCACGTGCCTTTAATTTAGTAGGCAAGCATGTTCATCCATTGCTCATTTGCTCGTCCCTAAGCACTGCCCAGTTACCTAAGGTAGATATAAAACAACTTCAACAAACCCAAGCCTAATGTTCTTTCATGTTGGTGAGATTCAACCCCTAAGAGAACATACACACATGTTTGTCAGTCGCGATTCCCTGCAAATGGATGTCCCTCACTGACGTTTGGGGTTCCCACAAGGCTATGTTGTGACCTGCTGGTGATTTCCCAAGGGCCGTTGGGCAATTTCTACAATTTCCCGGTTTCTAAGTTTTGAATCAAACTTACACAACTCATGGAAAGAAAACATCCGCATTAACGGATATTAACAACATCATCGTTGTTGACAACGACAACCACAACCACAACCCCAACAACAACAACCACAACAACAACAACATCATCATCATCATCATCACCATCATCATCATCATCATCATCACCATCATCATCAGCAGCAACAGCAACAGCAACATAATCTTCTCTTTTGCCAAAACCAGCATCATCTGCAGCAGCTTGCATTGCTGCCATCTTCAAAACTCTGCAACCATCCCAACTCGTACACTGGATTGGTCTGGGGTTCGTAGGTCAAGGGAACAGAGCTGTTGGCATGGTAGCTTTTGCCAAGCCACTTGAAGGAAAATAATCAGATATTTGAAACCAAACACCTGTTTCTAAAATCAACGTGTGACAAACATGCAGCAAGCCATCATCAGTTTCCAACGCTGAAATTGATCATATATTTCAACGTAATTACCCCCTACCTTTGTTCACCACCGAACAAAACTAATTCAAACAAAACTGTGTAGAGCTAAAATTTTCCTTTCCCAACCTTTCTTGGGAACATCTTGGTATAGTTTCCCTTTCCACCCTGGCCCAACCCCTCTGTGCTTTGAGGTCTTCCCGTTCACAACAATGACCACTCATCATCGGCGCCTTGACCACTTTCGACACGTCGGGCGACGCTTCGGGCGAGGACTCCATACCAAAGTGTGGTACCGAGGCGGTTTCACGCAAGGCATGCCTTAGGCGCCATGGAAAACCCTGGAGGTTGTCCTATACCCTAGACATCCAAGCCATCCTCCAGTCATTAGGGGAAATGATTCAAAAGTTCAAGGGCACTGAAAAACACACCCTGCCCAGTTGCTCAGTGATTGGTTGACAAGTTGAATACGCAGAAGTCAACCCTCCGGAATTCAACTAATTTCAGATGAGTTAGAAACGTACTGGGATGTCCATGGTACTTGATACATGGAGTATACAACCCCTGTAGAACTAGGTTGCAAATCCGATAAATTGGTGAAATAAACCAATTTACTAACTACTTACGATCACTTCCAGCCGGACAGCCTTGTAGCCTTCCAACATCCTTTTCTACCAAATCTGAAGTGTCAACTTGGACCCACCAGAAGTCACACCCACATTCCAATTGGCAGTCACAAGAAACAACAAAACACCGGTGAAAATTCGGAGATTCCGAAAAGGAAACATGTTCAAGTTGCATACCTTCTGAGGAGGTATTGGGATGTCTAGGGTTTACAATATGTTTCAAACATGGGTGTAAACTCCATAAACCAGTCACCTTTTTTGGCGTCGATGTTCGGGAAAGGAACCATCGACAGCTAAGGTGAACATTGACCTACTGAAGGGCTTCAAAAACTCAAACCATTCCCGGATGAAATGGCATAGAAAACGCAATAATCAAAAAAGACAATTCACTTCCAAATGGCACTTTAATGGTTGATTCACCATGGTGGAAATTAAAAAATCGCCTGAAAGAAACACCGCAAGAAACACGGGAATTCCACACACAACTCCACACCACGTGGTTTGTTTTTTTGTTTTCCTTACCGAAATGCGGAGCAGCCCTTGAAGCTGCAGTGACTCCAAGGGCAGTGACATCTTTGGAAATTGAGTCGCCTCGAGATGTTGAGATGTTCTGCTGGTAATTTTGGTAAAACCTTGGAATCCTTGGGGGGAGAACTGTATAAAAGTATCCCCATGGGAATTTTGGGATCACTACATGGGATGTTCTGCTGGTACTGGATGTAAATGGATTATATATATTTCACTTCTACTTAATTAAGTAGGTTGTAAATCCCGCAAGTAGGTGAAATAAACCAAGGTACTAACGATCATTACCATCACTTCCAGCCGGACACCCTGTAGACATCCAAGTCATCCTCCAGTCATACCTGGTGAGTATCAGCGTGAAAGGAACCCCTATTTCAGTTTTTGGAAGTTCAAAGGCCGATCCTCACAAGGTATGACTGGATGTCTATGGGAAAAAAAACGTCTTGGCATTTTTGGACAAACCGACCTTAAGAATCGAAAAGGTCCGGAAAGGAAGGGATTGACACCTAGAAACAAAAATCTACCCTGAGGAGGAAATGACCCTGATCCCCAGCTGAAAACGTTTCTGCGATATCACCGGCTATTGCCCTGCAACTTTGAATAAAGCCATTTCACCAACATGTTTTTAAGGGGATATCTAAACTTTTTGGAGGGTCGATTTAGATGTATTAAATACGTGTTGCAAACTGAAATTCAATTGTATGCTGCTTCAAACGCGACTAGTAATTGATTGTCCAGTCTTGTTTAGAATATTATCTCTGGTACTTCCTTTGAAAAAACGCGCCCAGCAACCTGTAGCCGGTACCCTAAACAACTGCTTGGAATATTCCGAAAAAAAAAATCTAGTAATATGCAACTATATCAGCAAGAATCCGTTCCCACACAATCCATGGTAATAACCTACACCTATCGCCTATCTTCAAACAACCATTGCTTTGCATAACATCCATCTAATTGCATGTTTCTCGGAGCCAAACGAAACCTATTTTTCTAAAAAACAATTCCCAAGAGGGCATCTAACATGCCATCCATGGATGGTGTGGGATTCCCACCTTTTCACCACCGAAAATCGGCAGGGCCTGAGTCGCGTTTGGCCTCGGTGAAGGTGGGTCTCTACTAGCTACAAATGGAGTTACAACCCCTCTAAGTGGCCTTATAGGATCCATGTATGGTATATTTCCCTACATTTAGGTGATTTTTATGGTGAATGTAGGCAAATATACCATACATGGATGCTATGGGAATGGTTAACTTGGGTTATAACCCCCCTTTACTTGGAACTTGGAGTTAAAAAAAACCCTACTTATAACTATAGTAGGGGTCCCACCTTGCATCAATAATTATTTTCGGTAATAAACCCATACCATTTATGGGACTGGTATATTTATCTACATTTACCTTCAAAAATTATCCCTACATTTACCTTCAAAAATCAACCATTCATGCATGAAAATATACCAGTCCCATGGATGGTATGGGTTGGCCCGGTGAAAATCTTGTTGACGTGTTTGAAATTATTATCTATAAACGACCATTCTTGGTATTATCAGCGTGGTGTATCTGAGGAAGAGTCTCTTGAAGTGGATGTTTCACGAACTATATATTGTACTTGTTGCATCCTACTACAATGACACAACCCATGCGACTTGAATAGGATTTCCTGATGTTACAAGAGTAGTTTGTTCTATAGCGTTGCCAAAGTGACCCCGCGATAGAACCCTGCTGAACAAAGATTTCAGTGGCACATCTCAAACATATTTACTTAATTTAATTTGTTAAAAAGTGTCATGGGTGGCTACAGGGGCAACGGTTCTTCCTTGATGCCTCTGAGCGGCCTGAAAAATACATGTTCCAATGAACTGGGGACCTACAAAAAAAACCTGGGACCTTTGCACAGTTGTTCAATGGAGAAAGTTTGTGAGACCCCATCAGCACCAGTTTTGGGACACCAACATTGGCCTACTCACTCAGCCAAAGGGCAATGAAATAATCTAGAATATTTCCAATCTTTTTCGCTGACAAAACAACTACTGTAATACATACTGATACCCACAAAACTTAAAAGGTTAGCCATGGGATGCCATGGGCTGAGTCAACCGCCGAAGCTGCCTGGAAGTACTGAGCCAAATCGAAGGAGGGTCGTCGGGAAGGCTTCCTGAGAAAAAGCACAGGCAAGGAGGTGGGGGAAGAAAAAATCCTGCATGATGTTACCCTTGACATCCAAACAACTGCTGAGAATTTATTTGGACCCCCGACATATTATACCTAAGATGCGCAACTTGAAGAAGTATTGACTGGATGTCTAGGATTAGGAAATGGATTTGTAATAAAGATTTGTCAAGTTTCAAACTCATTGATTATTTTCAAAACTGTTCTCTATAGTTGGCAGTTTAACCAGCCATGTAGAAATATACGCTCTTCAAATTGGAAATCTTCCCCACGTAAAGGTGAAAAATAACACATCTTCGAAACCACCACCTAGTTGTGCGTTTGACATTTTTCGACAGCCAACATTGCCGTCGGTCCGTGTGTCCTATGCACAAGCTGCTTCTCACGCATGGGATGACAAGGAAGGGGGATGACAAAATGTCTTTTGCATACCAACATCATTTTAAAATAAACATACAAAGCTTGAAAATCGGCAAGAGAAAATCACGTGAGTCAAGAAAAGTTGACATCATTGGCATTTCAACCTGTGTGCAACTGGAGTTCAAGGGTTGGTCTTTCGAAATCAATCATTTGCAATGTTTGTTTTGGTTCACCTGTAGAAAAGAAAACACCGCGTAACAAAAACGAGTTTCTTTTGGGAGATGCTCCCAATTGAATCACCAACCCCCCCTGTCATGTTTCAGGTGGGTTTTCACTCGGCGTGTCATGTTCAGGTGCACAAGCAGTAAAAAACGCGTATGCGTATGACTAAGGCACGAAGATGTATCTGAAGCAGCTTCCACGACCTGAAACCGAAAGGGAAGAGAGGCGTAAACTTTAAACCAACAAGTTTTAGTGATTAAGAAAAAATCGAACCGTAAACAGTTCAAAATAAAATGGATGTTTGGTAAATCAACCATGTCATATGTGAAAATCTGGAATCATATTGAAACAACCAAACTATACATGGGATGGCTCAGGTTCTAGGAACGGCTAGGGATCCATGGGAAAAAACTCCAAACCAATGCAATGATGATTTGTGTGGTACACTCAAGTAGATTTGGAACTGACAAGAAACGGCGACCTTTGATATGCTACTGCTAACAAAAGTAGGCAAAAAAACAGTGGGTTGTTGACTACCATGATTCCAAGCTTTTTGCCCCAACAACATGTTCACCACTCGTGGGTGTGAAGTACTGATGCTCGCATAGTTGCAATTCACATACCGTTGGTATTCCATAAAAATGGTAAACATTAGTGACAATTCACTTGTCAGGCCGTATATCTGGCTCACCCTTTCAATCTTTCAGGTTCTTCACAAGTCAGCTTTCCAAAAAGAAAGAGTTTTCGCTTTGGTGCTTGGACAAATACCTGCAAAAATCCACGAAACCCTTCACAAAACCGTTGTTGAACCATGTTGAACCCTTCGTTCTGAGACACATTCCATATATACATGACCAATGTAAGAACTCCTTTTCCAATGCCAAACTGGGGAATCCCTACAGCATCCGAAACCGAAGCATCCAATAAGGTGCTGCGCCTGGAAAGTCTCGCTGGAAATTTGGGCTGTTTGGTGCGAACAACCCCCACCTTGCTGCTCATTTGCTCGTCATTTAGTATGGAACATGGTCATCCAAACAGATCATTTGCTCATCACGATACCCACAGCCCAAATGGGTGCGGCCAAAACTTCTCTAAGACCTCCTCAGAAATACTACGTAGTTTTACATAGTTTTACCGTAAGTACTCGGGTGTTAAATCAAGGATGTTGCCCCTGAAAAAAACTGTTTCAACGTGTATAAATGCTTTGGAAAAAGAGAACTCTTCAAAATTATATCTGTCAAACTCAAAAACATTAATCTGTATGCAGCAACTAGAGAATCTTAAGGGCTCATCCAGGAAAGGGTCCTACAGGAGCCATGGATAGGCAACAAGGAACCTGACCCGAAAAAAAATACGTTGGGAAAAAAACTTACGAACCCAAAAGCCCAATGAATTTGACATTCAGCAATCACCATGATGATGAGTGTGTAATTTGTACTACCATAAACAACCTTTGAGGGAATGACACCACAACGTAAACAGGGTTTCAAAATCATTGAATTGGCTTGGAAAACGCACAACAAAAATGACCGAATCCGTGGGGCCTTCAAAAAAACAGGGTGAGCGGTTAACCCATATGAAACATATGGTCTGAGTCTAAAGGAATGATGTCCTAAAGTGAACAAAAATCTGTGAAACCAGAGCCCAGGTAGCACTAAACTTAGCTGCGAGTCCTGAAAACATGGCAAACATGTCTACACCAGTGAATGGATTCTCAACCATCATTTTTGTCTGGCAACGCCTTATTAAGCACCTGACTAAACATGTATCTCTATACTGTGGGGAAGTTTGATGAAGGAAGGCAACAAAAAACAAAGAGGTGTCTCTGAAAATGAGGTGATTCCCCTTTTAGAAAGGACTTGCCAAATGATTAAATTTCTTAACAAGTGGCTTCACCCATAGTTTCCCCAACTCATACTGGTATATACTTGTATTTTCATAAATTCTGAGAATTCTATACGGAAAATGTCGACCTTTAGTGGGACCCTCCCCCCCAAAAAACCCACTGACATTGGAGTGGTCTTTTTGCGCCTTTGGCTACTGGAGCGGCTTCTGTCATCAGTCCTGTCTGCAACATCGACATTTGGCTTGGATGGCTTGGATGGCTACCCTCTAGGGAATTAACATATCCTACCTGGGGAAAAGGAAAATCATCTTCAAAAGTGCTTTTCTTCGGGATATGGTAGTTCCCAGGAGGGTATTAGAAATTGAACAAGTTTCTAGTTGGTGGCTTGAACCCATTTAAAAAAGTATGAGTCAAATTGGGAATCTTTCCCAGGTAGGGGTGGAAAGTACAAAAACATGAAACCACCACCCAGGTTTTGTTTGCATGAACCTGACGAAATTGAATTCTGTTCAGTGAGTACTGACTGGTGGTAAAAACATGGACGGTTTCTCCCTACAATTCACTTCAGGATCAGCATTACTTGAAACCAACAACGAAACTCCACTTGTATATTGCAACTTTGACCACAAAAACACTTGCGATGAAGTAGCAAACAAGCATTCATAAGAAGACAATGCGACAAATGCATTTGACAAAAACATGTTTGGTGAATACCCCCAAAATACCTTTTTACTTATCAAACTAACACGTGAAAAACACAAAGGATGTTGTTGTTTCCTCACCCCCAAAAAGACATCACTCTTCAGAACTTCCAAGTTACACCATGTGGCCCAGTGAGTCTTACATGCTTGTCAGCGACGAAAGGATTGACAGGTTCGCAAGGTCCTTGATTGGGCGTCTCTGTCTACTTCTGGAGATCCTTTGGAACCGGCTTTCGGGTCATCCTTTTCATGGCTCGCCCTCCTGTGGAATGTGAGAAACGGCACTGAAAGGCAACGACAATGCAACTCGAGTGTGAATTTTAAAAAAGAGACTCATAGCATATCTGCACAAACAATTCCACATGTTTCAAACATCATTTCTTTCGGCAAAAAGAAGTCGACCTCCTCAAAACACATGCAATTCGTCCACACCCTGGAAGATTAACATGGACCATAATCATCGAGGTTTGCAAGATCATTTTCCTTTCTAAATGGGTGATTTGTAGGTTCCATGTTAATCTTTCAGGGTGTATTTGCAGTTGGTTGCAGTCTTCCGTCTATTAAACTTGCAGCGTCCGTTAGAGCTTTCAACGGTATGTCTAAATCAAACATTGGAGCATGATCATGGCTCCTTGTCTTTTCCTTCTCTGATACCTTTTGTCCTGCATCGTCTCCCTTGCTAAACTTCCACTTCGAAGACTTGTCCCTTCGCCCAAATCAACGAAACAACCTGATGAAAACATGCATGCTATTCGAAATAATCCTGCATGAGGTCATAAGGAATTAACCACAAATGGTGCAGGATGCATCCGTCAACTGTACGGTATCACCCCCAAACAATACATTCAAAACACCTAGATCATCAAAAAATTGGAGTGTTCGGGGCTCCTCATGTCTGGATGCAATCAAACAAACCAAATATCTGCAAAATAAAAACTACAAGTATTCATTAAACAAAATGAACTTTGCAAATGCAAAGAAACACGATATCTCTTGACAACTAGCATTGTGTTCTACAATTATGTTTACTCAGAGCTAGACGAGTTTCCACTACTTATTTACAGTACACAAAAAGTGCTCAAAATAAAACAAGACTTGGTAGAATACTTGCGACAAAAAACTAAACCTGCTGCATATAGCCAACCCCTCAACAAACAACATAGAAACCTGGTTTTGAGCCTTGGGCTTTGTTGTGACCCCGGCGTGTCAGCACGTTCTCGTGAAGTCTTTTCACCTTTCTGTTCCGATGTCTTGGAAGCAGGACTGCTGCTCCTGGAACCAAACGTTTATCACATTTCGACCAATCTACTGCTTCCCAATCCAAACCTGTCTGACCAAATACATTTTGACTGGAACATATGCTTCCCCACCCCACTCGTGCAGCAAGGAAAAATTTGTGACAGTTCTCATGAGACGCCCGGAGATATGGTAGAAACAAAATCAATTAAACCAACAAAAACATGCTACGTACATACTTGCCGTGCTCCTGGCTTTCTCTTTCTCAGAATCCTTCTTTCCAGCCTCCTCTTCTTTTTTATACTTCCACTTTGAAGACTTGTCCCTGACATGTTGCGGATAGTTTCTGGGCAGGGGTCAGGAGGGCCCAAAAAAACTTCTACCCAACCGGCTTTTGAAGGCAAAGTTACGGTTGCCCACAACCACCAAAGCAAAGATAACAGGCACGATGACACTTTGCCTGGGGCTTTGTTGTGAGCTGTCAGCACGTTCTCGTGAAGTCTCTTCACCTTTCTGTTCGGACGTCTTGGAAGCAGAAGGGCTGGCGCTCCTGTGCTAAGGATCCAGTCACCTTGTCAGCTGATGATTGGGGTGTCCAATCACCTCCTCAGCACTTAGGTTCCATTACCATTCTCAGAAGGTGATTGGATCCCTAGGGCTGAGAATCAAAGAAAAATCCTTAAAAAAACCTCCAAAAAAACTAACATGGCTACTGAAAATGGGCCTTCCCAAAAATGAAAGTAGCCTTCCGACCACCATTGTCAGGTGCTATGTTTAATTCTAGGGAGGGTAGGCCTGAGGGTTTCAGTCCCAGCCATAGACTAAGATTTTGGTTGTAATTCCTACCTTAGGACCTACCTGGATTCTTGAGAAATATCACCGGTTCCGTGTCCATGTTGCCGAAAATATGAACAAATTCAACAAAGCCCCAAAATCGAAGGTTTTCTTTGCACCCAGCATCCCTTTCCCACCAAAAACCAGATCCATAGGCCCATGTATACATGAAGGAAAGGTCTGTTCTTACCAAAATGAAACGAAGGGCCTGCAAATCTGTCCCAGAGTTTCCCTTTTTTTTCACCGAAAACGTGGGTTGTTGCACCTCATAACGGTGTTTTTTCGGCGTGGATCCCCTTACCAAGTTTACCAATTCTATGGACCAGGCAATGAGCTGATCATGTCGTAAAAATGTGAATCTACTGACCTTTTACCCTTCAGGGAACCAACATATCCCATCAAAAATCACTTTTGAAGATGATTTTCCATTTCCCAAGGTGGGATATGTTAATTCCCTGGAGAGTAAATTTCTTGTATTCCCCCAGGTCACCTTTTCAACCTTTCGGCGGGTCACTTAAAAACGTACCATCCCCAAAAAGATCACTTACTGTAACTTCTCCACTCCGAATGGTTTCAAAGGGAAGCCTTTGCCAACCGCCTCTTGGAACGTGAATCCAGCCGTCTGGATCCCGAGGGAGTGACTTTAAGTTATTCTGCCATTTTGGATTTTTTCAAATAAAAAGTATAATCTAGGTGGTGGTTGAACCAACCCATTAGAAACATATTATACAGTCAAATGGGATCATTTCCACAAATAGGGATGAACATTTAAAAAAAATATTTGAAACCACCAACCTGTAGAGCTTTTTTCCTAGTCAATATGTAATCCCCCAAGGTTTAAGGGCTAGCAAGTGGCTGAGCCAGGTTACCTTGGATATTGACAAGTTAACAAGTTGATCATAAATAAGATGCAAGTAAAACATGCCTTGCAGTACATGTCTGGAATCCATTTAAAACACACCTACACATTTTACAGGTAGTCAATAAACCTCATTTCATTCGGCAATGAAGGCTCTACCTGCCATGACTTGATAATAATGCTCTTACTTTCTGCTCCTTGTCTTTTCCTTCTCGGCATCCTTTTTGCCCCCTTCGTCTTCTTTGTACTTCCACTTTGAGGACTTTTCCCTTCCAGGCATTTGCACTACCCAATGACAGGGGGGGGGGGGGTAGATGGATATAGAAGGGGTCCCAAGGAAATCGAAAAACAAGTCAAGACATTAACAATAAGCCATGAAAGAGATAGAACGGGTGTGCACCCAAGTATGTTAATAATCATCAACTAATCTGAACATAAACATCCAACCAAGAATCAAAAAACACATACTGGCAATGTAAATGATTCAAAAAGTAGCGATGGAGAATGCAGAAACAAATAGCGTCTACCTCATCTACACCTCCAACACACACACACAAATGTTATTCTTATTGTTTCAACCTCTTCCCACCTGGGGCTTGGCTGTGAAGTTCCTTCATCGCGGTCTCGGGAAGAAGCCTTTGCATCTTTCTGCTCTCCACTTGTCTTGGAGGTTGTGGGGCTAGTGCTCCTGAAAAAGTAAAGCCGTAACAAGCCGAAGTATGAACAAAAAAGATCATAATGACATAATGAGGATTTTGGAAATAGCCCTCATCACAACCCCGCAATGGGACTTCGTGATTCATTTTCTTGCTCCCTGCTCCTTGTCTTTTCCTTCTCCGCATCCTTTTTGCCCCCTTCGTCTTCTTTGTACTTCCACTTTGAGGACTTTTCCCTAGCAGGCATTTGCACTACCCAACAATTAAGGGGGGGCACTAGATGGAAACAACGAGGGTTCAAATGAATCGAAAAGAAGTCGTGAAGACAAGTCGAGACATCAACTATATCAACAATAAGCCATTGAAAGAGATGGACGGGGTATGCATCAAAGATCATCAAAGTATGTTGACTATCACCAAACATTCCCAATACATCCAACAAAGAAACAAACACAATGGATATCATGTAATTGAATAAAAACACAATTCAAAAAAATAGAGTCTATCTTTGCTACACCTCCAAAACAACCAAATGCCAAAC
Source organism: Breviolum minutum Mf 1.05b.01 (assembly GCA_000507305.1). Taxonomy (NCBI): domain Eukaryota; class Dinophyceae; order Suessiales; family Symbiodiniaceae; genus Breviolum; species Breviolum minutum. The sequence goes on from DF239166.1 coordinate 178,020, forward strand.
GATGTCTTCTCATTGTTTCAACCTCTTCCCACCTGGGGCTTGGCTGTGAAGTTCCTTCATCGCGGTCTCGGGAAGAAGCCTTTGCATCTTTCTGCTCTCCACTTGTCTTGGAGGTTGTGGGGCTAGTGCTCCTGAAAAAGTACAGACGTTACAAGCCGAAGCATGAAAAAAAACACAATGAGGATCTTGGAAATAGCCCTAATCACAACCCCGCAATGGAACTTCGTGATTCATTCTGCTTTCTTGCTCTCTGCTCCTTGTCTTTTCCTTCTCCGTATCCTTTTTGCCCCCTTCGTCTTCTTTGTACTTCCACTTTGAGGACTTTTCCCTGGCAGGCATTTGCACTACCCAATGTTAATGGATATAGAAAGGGTCCCAAGGAAATCAAAAAACAAATCGAGACATCAACAATAAGCCATTGAAAGAGATAGAAAGGGTGTGCATCCAAGTATAATGACGATCACCGACTAATCTGAACATAAACATCCAACCAAGAATCAAAAGACACATACTGACTATGCAATTGATTCAAAAAGTTACAATGGAGAATGCAGAAACAAATAGCGTCTACCTCATCTACACCTCCAACACACACACACACAAAAATGTTGTTCTTATTGTTTCAACCTCTTCCCACCTGGGGCTTGGCTGTGAAGTTCCTTCATCGCGGTCTTGAGAAGAAGCCTTTGCATCTTTCTGCTCTCCACTTGTCTTGGAGGTTGTGGGGCTAGTGCTCCTGAAAAAGTAAAGCTGTAGCAAGCCGAAATATGAACAAGAAAAACATAATGAGGATTTTGGAAATAGCCCTCATCACAACCCGCAATGGAACTTCCACTCATTCATACTGTGATTCATACTACTTTCTTGCTCTCTGCTCCTTGTCTTTTCCTTCTCTGCATCCTTTTTGCCCCCGTCGTCTTCTTTGTACTTCCACTTTGAGGACTTTTCCCTTCCAGGCATTTTTACTACCCAATAAGGGTGGACAAAATGGATATAAATGGGGTGCTAAGGAAATCAACCTGAAATATGAGACATCAAAAAAAATTGAAGGAAGAGCATTTATCAATCTATGTTGACAATCACAAAATAATCTGAATGCATCCAACCAAGAAACAAATTCATATACTGGATATGTACTGTAATTGATTTGGAAAAATAAACGATGCAGAAACACATTTCGTCTACCACTTCTACACCTCCAGAACACCCAAATGCCAAATAATGTCTTCTGATTGTTTCAACCTTATTCCCACCTGGGGCTTGGCTGTGAAGTTCCTTCATCGCGGTCTCCGGAAGAAGCCTTTGCATCTTTCTGCTCTCCACTTGTCTTGGAGGTTGTGGGGCTAGTGCTCCTGAAAAAGTAAAGCCGTAATAAGCCAAGTATGAACAATGACATAATGAGGATTTTGGGAATAGCCCTCAACTTCCACTCATTTATAGTCTGATTCATACTACTCTCTTGCTCTCTGCTCCTTGTCTCTTCCTTCTCTGCATCTTTTTTGCCACCTTCGTCTTCTTTGTGCTTCCACTTGGAAGACTTTTCCCTTCCAGGCATTTGCACTGCCCAATAAGGGGGACTAAATGGATATAAAACGGGTCCTACGGAAATCGAAAAAACAAGTGAAGAAATTAAGAACAAAGCATTGATGAAAGAGATGGAAGGGGTGTGCATCAAAGTATGTTAACATTCACCAACTAATCTGTATGTATCCAACCAAGAAACAAGCACGCATGCTGGATGTGTAATTGATTCCAAGAAGAAAACAGAAACAAATAGAGCCTACCTTTGCTACACCTCCAAAACAACCAAATGCCAAATGATGACTTCTCGTTGTTTCAACCTCTTCCCACCTGGGGCTTGGCTGTGAAGTTCCTTCATCGCGGTCTCGGGAAGAAGCCTTTGCATCTTTCTGCTCTCCACTTGTCTTGGACGTTGTGGGGCTAGTGCTCCTGAAAAATTACAGACGTTCCAAGTCAAAGTATGAACAAGAAAGAGCATAGTTGCATAATGATGTATAATGAGAATTTTGGAACCTCGACTCATTTATGATTTGATGCATACTACTTTCTTGCTCTCTGCTCCTTGTCTTTTCCTTCTCTGCATCCTTTTTGCCACCTTCGTCGTCTTTGTACTTCCACTTTGAGGACTTGTCCCTTCCCGGCATTTGCACTACCCAATGACAGGGGGTGGGGGTAATGGCTAATAGAAGGGGTCCCAAAGAAATCGAAAAACAAGTGGAGACATCAACAATAAGCCATTGAAAGAGATAGAAGGGGTGTGCATCAAAGTATAATGACGATCACCAACTAATCTGAATATATACATCCAACCAAGAAACAAACACACATACTGGACAATATGTAATTGAGGCAACAAAAACAATTCAAAAACAGATAGTGTCTACCACTTCTACACCTCCAGAACACCCAAATGCCAAATAATGTCTTCTGACTGTTTCAACCTCATTCCCACCTGGGGCTTGGCTGTGAAGTTCCTTCATCGCGGTCTCGGGAAGAAGCCTTTGCATCTTTCTGCTCTCCACTTGTCTTGGAGGTTGTGGGGCTAGTGCTCCTGAAAAAGTAGAGCCGTAACAAGCCGAAGTATGTACAAAAAAGAACATAATGACATAATGAGGATTTTGGAAATAGCCCTCATCACAACCCGCACTTGAACTTCCACTCATTCATACTGTGACTCATACTACTTTCTTGCTCTCTGCTCCTTGTCTTTTCCTTCTCTGCATCCTTTTTGCCCCCTTCGTCTTCTTTGTACTTCCACTTTGAGGACTTTTCCCTTGCAGGCATTTGCACTACCCAACAATTAAGGGGAGGCACTAGATGGATACAAAGAGGGTTCAAATGAATTGAAAAGAAGTCGTGAAGACAAGTCGAGGCATAATATCAACAATAAGCCAGTGAAAGAGATGGACGGGGTATGCATCCAAGTATGTTGACTATCACCAAATATTCCCAATTTCCCAATACATCCAAAAAGAAACAAACAAACAATGGATATGTAATTGAATAAAAAACACATTTCAAAAGAAAAAAGAGTCTACCTTTGCTACACCTCCAAAACAACCAAATGCCAAATGATGCCTTCTGACTGTTTCAACCTCTTCCCACCTGGGGCTTGGCTGTGAAGTTCCTTCATCGTGGTCTCGGGAAGAAGCCTTTGCATCTTTCTGCTCTCCACTTGTCTTGGACGTTGTGGGGCTAGTGCTCCTGAAAAATTACAGACGTTCCAAGTCAAAGTATGAACAAGAAAGAGCATACTTGCATAATTAATGATGTATAATGAGAATTTTGGAACCTCGACTCATTTATGATTTGATGCATACTACTTTCTTGCTCTCTGCTCCTTGTCTTTTCCTTCTCTGCATCCTTTTTACCACCTTCGTCGTCTTTGTACTTCCACTTTGAGGACTTGTCCCTTCCCGGCATTTGCACTACCCAATGACAGGGGGTGGGGGTAATGGCTAATAGAAGGGGTCCCAAAGAAATCGAAAAACAAGTGGAGACATCAACAATAAGCCATTGAAAGAGATAGAAGGGGTGTGCATCAAAGTATAATGACGATCACCAACTAATCTGAATACATACAACCAAGAAACAAACACACATACTGGACAATATGTAATTGAGGCAACAAAAACAATTCAAAAACAGATAGCGTCTACCACTTCTACACCTCCAGAACACCCAACTGCCAAATAATGTCTTCTGACTGTTTCAACCTCATTCCCACCTGGGGCTTGGCTGTGAAGTTCCTTCATCGCGGTCTCGGGAAGAAGCTTTTGCATCTGTCTGCTCTCCGCTTGTCTTGGAGGTTGTGGGGCTAGTGCTCCTGAAAAAGTACATTCGTTACAAGCCGAAGTATGAACAAAAAAGAACATAATGACATAATGCGGATTTTGGAAATAGCCCCAATCACAACCCCGCAATGGAACTTCGTGATTCAATCTGCTTTCTTGCTCTCTGCTCCTTGTCTTTTCCTTCTCTGCATCCTTTTTGCCCCCTTCGTCTTCTTTGTACTTCCACTTTGAGGACTTTTCCCTTGCAGGCATTTGCACTACCCAACAATTAAGGGGAGGCACTAGATGGATACAAAGAGGGTTCAAATGAATCGAAACGAAGTCGTGAAGACAAGTCGAGGCATAATATCAACAATAAGCCATTGAAAGAGATGGACGGGGTATGCATCAAAGATCATCAAAGTATGTTGACTATCACCAAATATTCCCAATACATCCAACAAAGAAACAAACACACAATGGATATGTAATTGAAAAACAAGTCAAGACATTAGCAGTTAGCCATTGAAAGAGATAGAACGGGTGTGCACCCAAGTATGTCAACAATCATCAACTAATCTGAACATAAACATCCAACCAAGAATCAAAAAAACACATACTGGCTACGTAATTGATTCAAAAAGTAGCGATGGAGAATGCAGAAACAAATAGCATCTACCTCTTCTACACGTCCCAAACATCTCATTGTTTCAACCTCTTCCCACCTGGGGCTTGGCTGTGAAGTTCCTTCATCGCGGTCTCCGGAGGAAGCCTTTGCATCTTTCTGCTCTCCACTTGTCTTGGAGGTTGTGGGGCTAGTGCTCCTGAAAAAGTACAAACGTTACAAGCCAAAGTATGAACAAGAAAGAGCATAATTGCATAATGATATATAATGAGAATTTTGGAACCTCCACTCATTTATGATTTGATGCGTACTACTTTCTTGCTCTCTGCTCCTTGTCTTTTCTTTCTCTGCATCCTTTTTGCCACCTTCGTCGTCTTTGTACTTCCACTTTGAGGACTTGTCCCTTCCCGGCATTTGCACTACCCAATGACAGGGGCGGGGGGTAATGGATAATAGAAGGGGTCCCAAGGAAATCGAAAAACAAGTGGAGACATCAACAATAAGCCATTGAAAGAGATAGAAGGGGTGTGCATCAAAGTATAATGACGATCACCAACTAATCTGAATACATACAACCAAGAAACAAACACACATACTGGACAATATGTAATTGAGGCAACAAAAACAATTCAAAAACAGATAGCGTCTACCACTTCTACACCTCCAGAACACCCAAATGCCAAATAATGTCTTCTGACTGTTTCAACCTCATTCCCACCTGGGGCTTGGCTGTGAAGTTCCTTCATCGCGGTCTCGGGAAGAAGCTTTTGCATCTTTCTGCTCTCCGCTTGTCTTGGAGGTTGTGGGGCTAGTGCTCCTGAAAAAGTACATTCGTTACAAGCCGAAGTATGAACAAAAAAGAACATAATGACATAATGCGGATTTTGGAAATAGCCCCAATCACAACCCCGCAATGGAACTTCGTGATTCAATCTGCTTTCTTGCTCTCTGCTCCTTGTCTTTTCCTTCTCTGCATCCTTTATGCCCCCTTCGTCTTCTTTGTACTTCCACTTTGAGGACTTTTCCCTTGCAGGCATTTGCACTACCCAACAATTAAGGGGAGGCACTAGATGGATACAACGAGGGTTCAAATGAATCGAAAAGAAGTCGTGAAGACAAGTCGAGGCATAGTATCAACAATAAGCCATTGAAAGAGATGGACAGGGTATGCATCAAAGTATGTTGACTATCACCAATTATTCCCAATTTCCCAATACATCCAACAAAGAAACAAACGCACAATGGATATGTAATTGAATAAAAACACAATTCAAAACAAAAAGAGTCTATCTTTGCTACACCTCCAAAACAACCAAATGCCAAATGATGTCTTCTGACTGTTTCAACCTCATTCCCACCTGGGGCTTGGCTGTGAAGTTCCTTCATCGCGGTCTCCGGAAGAAGCCTTTGCATCTTTCTGCTCTCCACTTGTCTTGGAGGTTGTGGGGCTAGTGCTCCTGAAAAAGTAAAGCTGTAACAAGCCGAAGTATGAACAAGAAAGAGCATACTTGCATAATGATATATAATGAGAATTTTGGAACCTCCACTCATTTATGATTTGATGCATACTACTTTCTTGCTCTCTGCTCCTTGTCTTTTCTTTCTCTGCATACTTTTTGCTCCCTTCGTCGTCTTTGTACTTCCACTTTGAGGACTTGTCCCTTCCCGGCATTTGCACTACCCAATGAGAGGGGGGGGTAATGGATAGTAGAAGGGGTCCCAAGGAAATCGAAAAACGAGTGGAGACATCAACAATAAGCCATTGAAAGAGATAGAAAGGGTGTGCATCCAAGTATAATGACGATCACCAACTAATCTTAATACATACAACCAAGAAACAAACACGCATACTGGACAATATGTAATTCATGCAACAAAAAACAATTCAAAAACAGATTGCGTCTACCACTTCTACACCTCCAGAACACCCAAATGCCAAATAATGTCTTCTGATTGTTTCAACCTTATTCCCACCTGGGGCTTGGCTGTGAAGTTCCTTCATCGCGGTCTCCGGAAGAAGCCTTTGCATCTTTCTGCTCTCCACTTGTCTTGGAGGTTGTGGGGCTAGTGCTCCTGAAAAAGTACAAACGTTACAAGCCGAAGTATGAACAAGAAAGAGCATAATTGCATAATGATATATAATGAGAATTTTGGAACCTCCACTCATTTATGATTTGATGCGTACTACTTTCTTGCTCTCTGCTCCTTGTCTTTTCTTTCTCTGCATCCTTTTTGCCCCCTTCGTCTTCTTTGTACTTCCACTTTGAGGACTTGTCCCTTCCCGGCATTTGCACTACCCAATGACAGGGGGTGGGGGTAATGGATAATAGAAGGGGTCCCAACGAAATCGAAAAACAAGTCGAGACATCACCAAGAAGCCATTGAAAGAGATGGAAGGAGTGTGCATCAAAGTATGTTAACAATCATCAACAAATCTGAATGTATCCAACCAAGAAAAAAAACACATATACATACTGGATATGTACTTGTGTACTGTAATTGATTCAAAAAGTAACGATAGAGAATGCAAAAACAAAAAGCGTCTACCTCTTCTACACCTCCAAAACACCCAAATGCCAAATGTCTTCTGATTGTTTCAACCTCATTCCCACCTGGGGCTTGGCTGTGAAGTTCCTTCATCGCGGTCTCGGGAAGAAGCCTTTGCATCTTTCTGCTCTCCACTTGTCTTGGAGGTTGTGGGGCCAGTGCTCCTGAAAAAGTAAAGCCGCAACAAGCTGGAGTATGAAACTTGGAAAAAGCCTTCATCACAAACCGCACTGTCAAAAGACACTTTCTACTACAAACAAATACTGCGGAACGCATCCTCTGCCCAAACATGAAAACAATCTTAGGAGTATTGGGCTGGAAAGAGCACCAAATAACAACTCCTCAACTATTTTCTGCTAACACCTAAAGAACCATCTGAAACCAATGTGTAAAAGTCCTTTGAACATAAATACATGTCGGATCTTGACAAAAACCCCAGTCACAACCCGCAATGGAATGTCCAGTCATTCTAACCTGCATTCTTTCTCTCTGCTCCTTGTCTTTTCCTTTTCTGCATCCTTTTTGCCACCCTCCGCGGACTTTTCCCTTCCATTTCAAATTCCATTGGCGATTCCGGACGCATCAAAGACATCTTGGACGAATCTTAACAATTAAATACTGAGAATCGAGTCGCTCCCCAATCTTCCCATCAAAATCAACGTTTCTTGTCTATCTCTGACTTTTCCTAGATTCTAGGTGGTAGTTTTCAACCCATGTAATCATGTAACCATGTATTTGAATAATATGTGTAAAATTGGATCATTTACAACTGTTGATGGAAAAAACACTGCACCAGTTGATAGGTAGTCTATCACATTATTTATATATCCCAGGTGGTGCAGGATTTCTTCCGTCAACAGTTTGGGTAAACAAACAAAATATTTGAAACCATGCATGAACTAGTTGGTGGTTTCAACCCATCTGAAAAATATTAGTCAAATTGGAAATCTTCCCCAAGTACGGGGGAAAACAACAAATATTTGAAACCACCACCTAGATGAAGCTTGTTGGTAACAAAAAAACACAATAATAAGATCATCACCAATAGCTTATAAATTCACAACCTCCCCAAGGAAGAAAAGTTTTGTTGCACCGCATGACGTCGGCTTTATGCGGGTACATCGCCGTAGTGTATTTCAACGGATGTGAATAATCCCAACAGATTGCCCCACGTCCTACAAAAACGTCTGCCAGGCCTCTCTATCTCCCAGTTGGAGGTCACTTTAACCTTTAAAAAAGGTAACTTAACCATCCCAAAACGGTCACCAGCAGAACTGCCAGGTGCTATGGCAATTTCCTACCCTACATCTTGTGGTTGTTTTTCGTCGGGCCTCTCCCCATGGCGAGATGATCTTTCGTCACCTTTGGAAGATGTCTTTTCATCTTTACGTTCTCTTGTCTTTGAGGCACTTGCAGAAGGACTGCTACTCCTTAACAGTCAGCTGATATGGATAGAGTCAAAATTCAAACATGGTTTTCAAAACACTCCTAAACAAAAACTGTTTCGAGTCTTGCTTTAGATCATGTAAAACTATTTGTTGAACAACAAGCCGCAGCCTTGAAAGATCAACCTCTCATAGTGGATCCCGTCATTATGCAATGAAGGTTCCCATAGTTGGATGGGTAATTCATGCATGGCTGTCTCCATTGTCTGAAGAATCCCACAAAAACAGCCAACTTCAATCCTTGTATATTCGGGGATCAACTAGCATGTCACTGGTAACATGAACCAACAAAATCAATTTATGTATCTGGGAAAATTACTATCCTTCCAAAACATGAATTAAGGGTATATATTTTGGGGAGGGATTCTCTTGCGAAACCACCATTTGTGGTGACAAAAGGCTGGGGTCGCTATAGTTTGCCCAGACCTAAGCATGCAGGAGATTTGATCAGCTTCTTTTAAAAGTGACCAAACTTGATTCTGCAGGTCGTGATGGGTCAGCTCTGATCAGCCCTGACATTCTCCACCCAGAAATAGGGCTCCAAACACCACACCCAAAATTTCTGCCATTTTGTTGAAAGAACCTGATAAATGTTCCCAGCTTGTTTCTGGTGAAGGGTTTTGCCACCTTTAAACCCTGGGATCAACAAAATCACGGACAAAACACCCAAAACCCACAAGGTGGGCCACTACCAGTTAGAAGTAGGGTTACAACTCCACATATAGGGGGTATAACCCCAGTTACCCTATCATAAGGCCATTTATAGGGGCCCCATAACTCCATTTAGCGATCACAGGGGGCCCATTCAAAAACTCCTAAATCCACCATCCATCTATCCATCCACTACTGGCCTCACTTTTTCCTCTCCTTTGTGGATCTTTTTATCTTTCTCATCATCTCTATGCTTCCGCCTAACACGCCCAACGGAGCGTGAGAGGTTACTTTCATTATCAAGGTACGGTTGATGGAAGGAATCCTGCACCAGTTGATATGCTAACTATCCAATTATCTACAGGGTTTCACACATGTTGGGTGGTTAGCCGGATTTCTTCCATCAACAGTATTAAGGACTGATTTGTACAAAGAATACAGGGGGATACTCTACAAGATGGGCCCCCGAGGCGGGGGCCATTATAAATGGAGCGAAGAGGGGGCCCCTTTGAATGGCCGAACATAAATGGGTTTCACTGGGGTTATGGGAGTAACTACTCTGTCAGTAAGTTGGTGCATGACCTGTTTATGGGAGTTACAGCCTACTTAGAGGGATCATAATATATCTACTACCTAGTCACGAAGTACCATGGACATCCCAGTAAGTATCCATGTACTATTGTTACTAATGCAACCGTCCTAATGAAATTCGATGTACAAATAGTTTCTGCATTTTCAGATAGCAAAAGGCAGTCATTCATCCAAAAAGTCACCTCAAATTTCCATTGCCTATAGCAGAGTTTTGTCCAAGTGTCATACCATCCCGGGAAGTAGCATATCCCACGTATAGAAAATCATCTTCCCAGCTGCATTTAAAAGGGATATGTTAGTTCCAGGGTAACTGTTGGTTCAAGAGTCAGGTTGATTGCAACGTTAGAACTTGTTGCTAGAAAACCAAGTTTCTAAAGTTCCCCATGTCATCGAAAGGTTGAGGGCACCCCCCCAATGCTACACTCTCCAGGAAATAAGGCCTTATATCCTGGTGAAATGGGCTCGGAAAGCGGTGAAATCGGTAAAACTTCACAAGTTAAGACATCAAACAAGTCCCAGAAACATCGGGTCGTTTTTTGTTCCCTGCATGCAATCGCGTAGGATCCATATTTACCTACATTTGGTTGAGTGTTATGGTGAATGTAGGTACTCTAAGTATACCATACATGGATCCTATGGGAATTTATGAATCTTCATCTGGCAAAGCTCACCGTGATGAGCTGTTTTCTCCTCAACATCATGAGTTGCCAAGACGCTTTTCCACAACATGTTTTTCCATCCAGCCTCTCCCCGTGGTGTTTTTCATCAACTTTGGATGATGTCTTTTCATCATCTCTACGTTCCCTTGTCTTTGAGGCACTTGCAGAAGGACTGCTGCTCCTGCACAGCATTGCTTTTTCGTGTCATTTGTTGTTCTACATTCATTTCACCGTTAAAAAACAACATGTCATCCCCAAACAACACACAGGAGAAACATGCTGACAGATACACGCTTTGGTCATAGCTCCACATGGAAAAGTTGCGGTACGGAGGTACACCTTATACAAGCAACAACACTTTTTGCAAGGTCTTTGTGTGTGAAAAATGAACACCTGTGCATCGACATCTTTCTTGCAGAAAACATTACCCACCCACAAGCAACATGACAATGGAAATTCCGCGAGTTGAAGATGTATTGCCTATTGAACATGGGGATTTTCCAATGTCATGTCGGTTCTCAAGGGTGTACCCCCAATTACGCATCTACAAAGAACCATGCACGTTTAGCAACGTCGCAAGTTCATTCCACCCAACCTCCGGGTATGAATTTCAGGCGCCTCATTTTGTCCTTTTCACGTGTCTCCTTGTGTTCCTTCTTGTCCTCATGATGTTTCCGCCTGACGCAGAGTGCCATGTAACTCAAAGTTAGGGCCCCTAAAAGCAATGATCATCAATTTGGTTCCCTCCTGTTCATGGACAAAAAACTGCATCATATAACATGTTTAAACGTAATAATCTACATATCTATATAAAATGGTATGCAATATGTGCGTTTTCACCATCAAAAATTGTTCAAATAATACTTCTCATTAAGGAATCGTCCAAAGAAGAGATGATTGAGCCGCCTGGGTCCCTGGTGACCATCTAAGCATGAAGAATACCCTAGGCACGTCCCCTACCATCCATGTATGGTATATTTACCTACATTTGGTTGATTTTTTATGGTAAAATGTAGGTAAATATACCATACATGGATCCTATGGGTATCTGAGACTAGTAACCTCATTTGGAAACTTTTCAATATGTCTCTTTTGTTGCAAGAAGTTGCGGTTCATTGCCATGTTAGCCCACTAAACGGTGCACTATGAAGCAATACACGGTTGACCGGTGTTCAAACAAGCAGCCATTCAAATGTTTCGGGAAAGATTGCATTTACTAAGTGAAACATGACATGAACTAATTGAACTACAAAGAAAACTAAACTGTATATTGGACTATTGGTGCATCGAAATTCTCGTGGTGTTTTCCATCCAGTCTACGAGCACATCATCTATAGGCTTCTTGACCACACTGCTGTTACATGTTGGCCACAAGAAACATCTTGAAGTTTCTTTTCCAGTTGGGGGGTTTATTAATCCGGGGTTTACATTACACAAGGCATCTCATATGTTTTTGCCAACTTTTCGACCTTCTTGCGAAAAAAAAAACACATGACATAGACATACATATACCATGAGCCCCCAAAACCTGAAATTTTAGATCTTCTATTGTAAATCACCTGGTTTTTAGGTGGCCAAAACCCTGTATTTTCTATGGCTTTGGGGCTCATGGTATACAAAATGGAACAAAACATCGGCAAAATCGGCCTCTCCCCATGATGTCTTTCATCAACTTTGGATGACGTCTTTTCATCTTTACGTTCTCTTGTCTTTGAAGCACTTGCAGAAGGACTACTGCTCCTTGGAGATGTATCGTCCAGACATGGCCATGGTGCTAAACGACGACAATGACAAGAACAACATGCCACTTGAAACAAGACACCAAGACCTGAATTGTGGTCACATTATAGGACTCCAGGAATGAAACAACTGAACTGCCAAAATTTCCTCCCCGAATCTTTCCCCACAACGGATCGGATGTTTGCTTTCCTCTTTTTGTCTGCTCCAATTAAATGGCTTGTGAGTTTTATCCTTTACTCCGGGTCAAGATTATCATCATGCACAAAAAAAAACGATAAACAAAAATTGTAGGGTTCGTTCTATGTCTATGTTTCTACGAAGAAAAACCATGGAAAAACGGTAAACCTTTGGACGGTCTATGTTCATTTATTCTTCCCAGCAGGAAGGCCCAGGCCCCTTGGATGTTGTTTCAACCTTAACGACTTCGCACCCCAAAAATCCATAAAAATCCAAGGCCGTTGGGCCGTTCGGTTCGGTTTGGGAAACGCGCCCTCGCCTCACGTGATCTTTGTCACGTTGCATCTCCTTGGACTGCTCCTTTTTGTCTTCATCTCTGTGATGCTTCCGCCTGAATCGACATCAAACATCGGCCATGGGGCAAAAACAATAATAATCAAAGCCGCCCCCGTGATGATACAGCCGTGACCTTTCTATTTCTCAGGTGGAGGTCACCAACAACCTTTGACAAGGTAATATTTTCACCAACCCAAAAAAAAATACCAACAGAATTGCCAGAAGAAAAAATATGTCTCAAAGCTCGGGTCCTTCAAAGCAATGATAACCTACTTGGCTTCCTACTGTTTGGATGGTTGACGTGTCATGTTTGAAACATATTGGCTGACATGGAGATCTTGTGAATGAGACTGCTAGCACAGAGGAAAGGTTTGGAACACACCGAAAAAAACGGAACTCTTTTGACATCACAAAGAAACTCATCCACACAACAACAACATGTACACATCATTTAAACCAGCTGCTCAAACATATGAGCAGGGTTCAAAACTCTTGCTACATTACAAACTGCTTGACTGGGTAGTATAACGCCCCATCTATCCAAGATTTTGGGCACTAGTCACATGTCAAGCATTGTATCATAGTATCATATCTGATGGGGGTGTGTCGAATCACCGCGTGGCATGTGACTTTATATGTCTTTCTTCCATCTCGTAACTCGTATTCCAAATATCTGGGTTACTTACAGTACACCCTGGAACACTACCATGAAATCCCATTGGAAGGCGGCCATTTCCTTTTCAAAGGGCTAAACGCCGGTAGTTTTCTGGGGAGTTTTTACAAGTATCAGCAACCCTCAGATTTGTGAAGGAAGTATAAAAAGGCACACAGGGCGGGCGAGGTGTTTTTTGTTGGATGGAATTTTCAGAGATACTGTTAATGGAGAAAGCCGGCTAAACCAGGCGAAGTTGTTTGCTTATCTTATTGTCTACAATTAAAGATCGAGGTCTGAGTCCTTGAAATTCATATTCCCACATTTACCTACAAGGTGGTCCCGCGCTACCAGCAATTAATATACTATAATCAATGCAGCTATGGGACCCCCGTAACGGCCGAAATAGAAGGGTAACAGTGGTTCTTTCACCCCTATAAGCGGATCTATAACCATATTTAAAACTGGTACGCGCCCACCTTGTACATGTGCCATAAAAAAAAACTATACATAGTTCTAAATATACATTGATCCTATGTGGGAATTGTTAGCGGGTTCCGTTTTACTGCTTACAAAAAAACAAATCCCCCTTTTTTTGGCAAAGACCCAATGATTTCAAACCAACTACAAACCGTTCACTAACTTCCCGGGAAAAGGGAACATCCTGGAGGAGTAACTTCCCTTTTAGACACCAAGTAAACACCATCACTTCCGCAGTGTCTTCCCCCAACTCGCCTCACTTTCTCATCATGAGGATCACGGTCGACGGTGGCAGCTTCCGCTTTCCGGTGCCGTCGTTCTCGTTCCCTGCGAAACGGTCATCATGAAAGGCAAAATAACCTTGCTTCCCACCATTGTCCCAGGTATATTTGAGCATTAAACCAAAACCTCCAGGTTATTTGCTGCATATAAAGGGGATGAAATGCTAACCACTTTTAAGGGGATTAGAAGAAACCATGAAAAGGATCCCTAAAAACCAATCAATTGTTGCGGTGAAGCTTGTGATGGGGGAATGCTACATGGAGGCTCATCCCACTTAGTAAGTAGATGTAAGTAGTTAGGATCACCCCAATTTATAAGCCATGAAACGGCCATTTGGAAGGGGTCCCACAACCCGATCCTAAGGGAACTTACGATCACCATGGTTATTAACTACCGTTGGGCCCCAAAACCATGAAAAATGCACGTTTTAGGCCCAACATATATGGGTCATAACTCCAAAAAATGAAGGAAACGTGAGTTATTAACCACGTCTACATCACTGCGATGATCCTCCAAGTGGCTATCTCAATCTACGGGTGCGCTGGCCTGGTACCTTCAGCACTTGGCTCCTCCGACTCGCCTGGCGTTTCAGGCATTTCGTGGTGATCCACCTAGGGATTCATAGGAATCTAAGGGGGTCCAAGCCCCACCAAATGCCACATAAAACCCCTCAGAATGGCCCAATCAACGAAGAGGTTTACAGTGTAAAGGAGAAAATGAAGATTCTTTAGCCTCAATGGGTTGGCCATAATTGTGACCTGAACATGCTGGGGCCAATTAAGCTTTTAGTCACATGCTGTAAATGATGGGACATCTGCAATATCAACTGGTGCGCGATTTTGTCCAACAAGAGTTTCTCCGTGCCTTGCTCAAGCAATGTTGGTGGAACCTCCTCAGATTCCTCAGCGTATCGTTTGGTCTTTCCTTCCCGTAGTTGCTGCGCATTGAGGCTAGACAATTGGAATACGATCCCATTGAGTTTTGACTGATACCACACCCCAAATGTGGTTGCGGCATTGTGGTAGCATGTAATCCGTGCTATCCAGCAATTGCCACAGGAAGTTATATCCAAAGGTCGTTCATGTCTCGCTTCACCACCTCACCACCGTCAGAGTAGACTTCACAAAGTGCCCCCATTCTGCATGGGGAAAAAAAAAAAATATCTGAATGCCCCCTATACATAGCAATTAGCCTCTCAAAATAGACATAGAAACATTAAATATATACCTGGACCTTCCAAAGGGTGCCAAATGGTTCCCCAAAGGTGTCAATATTGTAATCCCTTAGGTTCTAATTGGCACCCCTTGGAAGCTGCTGGAAATAAGCATGTTTAAATAAATAAACAAAAAAAGGTCAGGTTTTTTATCCCAAAATACGACCAGGAACATCAAACTGGAACTCTTTTTTGTGCTCTGCAAATCTGCTAAGAAGAATTTTGACAATCTCAGGGTTTGCTGTGAATCGACCTCCAAAAACAGGTGAATTGCCTTCATCTTCAGCCCTAAAGGTGATATAGCCCCCCAGCAAAACAGGGACATGAACCTCCCAAAACCCTGAATGACATCATTGAATTTCCTGTTGTTGTTCTTGATTTTTTTTTTGCGTGGCACCTTCCGCAATGTTCTGTTTTTTGTACACCCTGGAAGATTAACGGCAGGTTCACCTCCAAATCACCCAT
The DNA here is from genome assembly GCA_000507305.1 of Breviolum minutum Mf 1.05b.01. NCBI lineage: Eukaryota > Dinophyceae > Suessiales > Symbiodiniaceae > Breviolum > Breviolum minutum. The sequence continues at coordinate 193,677 of DF239166.1, forward strand.
TTAGAAAGGAAAATGATCTGAACAAAACCTCCAGAAAACTATGTTCCAGCCGTTAATCTTCCGGGGTGTAATGATCTTCGACCTTTCCAGGGCAACGTACTAGAATAAGTACCGTTAGGTTGATTGTGCATTACCCCAAGAATCCTTGGACCCTCCAATGGAAGGGTTTGAGCCTGTATAGTAGGGGCCTGGGTCCTCAAAATAGCCAATTGTGAGGGATCAGGATTCTTAGGGTATTTTTTTTTGGAAGTTGAATTAGGCGTCCCAGATGATAAAGTTCAAAGTGGTATAGTATAATGTAGATATCCCTGAAACCCATTCTAAAGTCCTTTGGTTTACGTTTGTTTCTACAAAGAAGGCTTACTTTCCAATCAAAACAGCAAAGGTCGTTTAGGTTCCAGGTTTATAGAAGGCAATATATATATATATACACATGTTAAAACATGTTAGTATGCCAAGTCTGTCACACAGCAAAATATATGCATACAAATATGAACGTGTACGATTAAGCTGATGAGATGAGATGTTGATACGACATGACATGATATGAAATTCATGTTACAAATAAGGTGGAATGATATAAATTGAGATAAGATGATATCGTAGTTCTTTAAAAAAACTCTTTGGACAAACCTTCCCGTAACACATCCAACAAGCCACCTGCTGAGCTTCGGTATTTTTGGGCCCCTTTAAACATGTACCGACAAAACACCAAACCTGAGGTATTTGGATAAGGCTTCAAGGCTTCATATATATATATATATATATATATATAAA